>JAOXNO010000004.1:4187162-4231299 GCA_028565335.1 Limnodromus scolopaceus
TATCTGTTTGCTACATTTCACACCACACACACATCACCATATAAGGACATTGTTTTACTGATCCCAAGGCCTCCTTCGCATCAATGCAAGAACACCTGCTGAGCTCTTGCTCAGCAGCACGTCTCCAACTTTCTCGTTCTCCACACGTGACTTCTGGATTTCTGGATGAAGATACCAAATGTGACCATGTCAAAGTGGGTTTTGGCAAAGCCATGCCTGGATTGCTTTGAGAATGTTAAGTGGGTAGCTGAGTTCAGAGTAATCTTAAAATTAAAATCCTCAGGAAACTCAAAAGTAGATTAAGAACCAAATAAGCATCTGAGTCCAAAGAAATTAGAGATGACTATTGACAGTACTGTGTTATTGAGACTATTCGCCAGCTAGACAATGTTACTTCCAGCTGTAGCCCTGCAGAGTTTTAGAAACAAGGTTGTATTAAACCTCTTTGGGACTGGAGCTTTCCCAGTTCTTTTGAAGATTTGCCACACAGGTCTCTTGGGACCAGTGTGGGCTTACTGTGATATGAACTGTATCAAACTGAAAGTTTTAGGTTGGCTCGTCAGCAAAGTGCTCAGTATTGATGTGAAAGCAAAGGGCCTGAATGCACAGAAGAGGCATCCTACAGTACCTCTTCACTGGATATAGCTAGCAGCCTTTCATTGCTCTTCCTCTGCCATTGATAACCTGTTTAACTGAGATGTCCTTACCAAGAGATAGGCCACTGCTCTCTTCATTGCTAAGCATGTAAAAAAGTATCCTGAATGAAGTCAAGCATTTGTAACAAAACTGCCATAGGATTGGAAAAGACTATATTATTTGGGTGAGCAGGACTTGCTGTGAGAAGTGGAAAGAAGTGGGAGGAGAAATCAGCTCCCTCAGCAATGAGAAGTTGTTTGTTGATTTCTCTCCTGGCCTAGCAACTCATGTTTAAGAATCTGAAGGAGTTGTGTGGGAAATGTGTGTTAACTTTGAATCCTTGGAAGAGAGGGAACTTCCAGAGACTGGAAACATACCAGTAATGTGTGACTGTAGGTGTAGCAATGACCAAAGATCTAACATCTTATCTGAGAGAATACTGGGAAATTTAGACAGGGTCCAATCCCAGCCCAGTCAACAGAGAAGAGTTGAAGTTGTCTCCATACATGGAATGGTTCACAGGTCTCATCTGGAACTGCCTTATTGTCTGCAGGCTTGGCTTGCAGGTGCTGTTAATTTCAAACTGGGTCTGCAATCCTTAATGCGTTTGGAGTATTTCTAAACAGACAGCAAAACGATACCTAAAAGCATTTTAAATTCCTTAGAGGTCCTCCGGATTATTGATGTGACTGATCAAATTCCTCCCGCAAAAATGTGTGAATGGGCAACAGAACAGCAGATCAGGGGATGGGAGGGGCTCTGGGAGGTGACCTACACCTGGGTGCACAACTGCCACTGAACCATTTGTTACTGCAAACCCCAGCTCAAGGGTTGCAACCCTCTGGTACAATACAAAAACACTTTCTCAGATGGAGTGCCCACGGACACCCTCTAGGATTGTCCTAAGCAAGCAACTCCTTGTGGCTCACCAGTGGAAGGTAGAAGAAAAGTCTTTGAGTTGGAACAGACAGACAGAGGAGCAGCGACCAAAGGCAGCAGTGGGGGACTTTCATTCCTCCTACCTCTTAGCCAACTTCTGCAGCATCTACCTTGTAGTGAGATTAGAATTTAAATCATAGTGTTTAAGGAATTGCTGAGAAGAAATTAAAATTTGGCTCATAACTACCATTATTGGGGAAAAATATACAAAGCTTTTTTCCTTACTGGAGACAGGCTTGAGATCCACTACTGAAAAACAGTCTAATCTGGGTGAAAAATAAAACACCTGATTTGATTCACCTGAGGAATTCTAATTTGAGGCATCCTCACACCTGTGTGGGGAACAAGGTTCTGCCAGAAGTTAATTGCCCTGATTGGGCAAATTACTTAAAGCAGGGCAAAGGTGATCTGGGACCAGTTTGATTGTGATGTCCTGGCTGGGAGGTAAGGCTGTGTGATGTCCTGTCTGCATGCTTTTAACTGTGGCTTAATGTTCCTGTCTAGGCTTAGGGTGTTACTACTGGCTTGGGTTTTGCTGTCTGTATGTGAAAGTGGCCTGGGTTTGCGCTGATTAAGCCGTAGTAGCTGAGAAAATACTTTAAAAGGAGGAGCTTGGATTCTTAATAACCACCAAATATCTGTTACTGAGTATTGTTAGAAAGTGCACAGAGGCTGGAGAGCCCTCAGTTTGACCCAGGAGCTGGTGTAGTGCTGTGTGGTTATCTCATTTTCAATATAACTACTCCAAACCCTTCTCTGGTGGCTCTTTGGGAGAGCTGATGATACACAGGCTGGACAGACTCTGAAGGCAGCAAAATCCTACTCAATAAGGATTGTTCTAATTCCCTTCTATGCCACCAATTCCTGAACTGCAGAATGACCTGTGTACCTTGGCTCTTAAAAATCTCAGGTCTTGTCTATACTGCCTAGTGGCAAAAGTGATGAAAGCTGTGCCTTTGTGACTTTGGCTAACATGTGGCTCCATATCACCCTATTTGCAGGCCCCCTCATTTGTGGGGCCTCTGAAGCCCTCAGGACTGCAGTCACAAAAATATTCTACTGTGGTTATAAACCAAAATGTGAACCTTAAATCCTGCATGTGTTTTTCACACAGGAAAATGCAGTCAAAGGACAGAGAGTGAGACTCGGCTAACCATCAGTCACACAGGGATCAAAAAGTGTTTACAAGAAAGGAAACCGCCTGTGAAATCAGCCTTGATGATTTTTACCTGACCAGATCTGTGTTCCCTTTCTGCATCTCTGAGCACAGGCTCTCCCTTAGGTTGCTGCCTGATATATAAAGGCTGAGTGACTAAACAGGCATGTGTGCGGCTGCCCCTCAACACAGGCACCTCAACTGAAGTGTTCCCAGATCTCCTGCTGTAAAACCACTGGTGCAGACCGGGATACGCTGGGCTGGAGTGGAGCAACTGCATGGATGGAGCTAGCTGCGGATGCTGCTGTGCGAGGTAAGGGAGGGAGAGGCCTCTACAGTCTTTTATGGCATGGAGGAATTCCTGCCTCAAAGCTGGGTTGGGTGCTCTGCCTGGTGTGGGTTTGAGTCTAGGAGCAGGGCTGGGGCCTCTAGGCAGTTTGACTCAAACTCTCTCAGGCTGTGTTTGATGAGAAGCAGTGTAGTACAAATGCTTCCCCTCTGAAATCTGATCTGGTCAGATAAAGTACTATCAGTAGGTATTTCCATTTGACAGAAAACAACCCATTTTCCACCACCACCACACTGGTTCCATGCTCTGGTGGAGGAGCTCTGGAGGGTAGCAGCTCTACCTGCTTGGTCCTCCTGCCTCCTCTGAAGACCAGTGCTGACCCAGGGTCCAGCAGCCAAGGGGCTATTTGCCCAGGACTTCTCCATAGTCTGGTAGCCTGCACAGAAAATGGAGCAGCGGCAGGCTTCAGAAGAAATGAATGTATACTGGTGCTCCAGTATACGTATACAGGGACTGCTTAGCCAGCAACAGTCCCTGTATAAAGGGGCCTTTTAAGTCACTCCCTGCCTTGTCTTCTTGCCTTGCTGTGCCTCAGCTGAGGTGCATTTAAATGCAAAAATCTCTCCAACACTTATTTTCATTTTGTTTGTAACTATCATGTACTCCCCCCTGGTTTGTTTGAATGTCAAAGGCTGAGCATCTTCCTGCCAGGGACCTCAAAGCTGTGCCCAGAGTGAGGGCCTCCTGCTGTAGCACCTATGTAAGCTGGACTTGTCCAGGGTTGTTGAGTGAGGCTGGAAGGTGGGATGGGAGTCCTCCTTCTGTACGTTTCTGGAAAGGATTTTGAATGGTTTTGAGTGAGGAAGGTTCATGTTGCCTTTTTTGCAGTGCTCCCCTCCGTGCTGTAACGCCTCAAGTTCTCGTCCATGCTGAAGTGATTTGCACCACTACTGAGATGTGGCAATCAGAGAGTTTTGTCTCGGAGTTCTTGTTTTTCATGTATGAAATGAGCTGCTTTTAATTAAGTGGGAGAAATACCATCTCTCTTTTCCAAGCTTTTTTGTCCGCCTCTAAATTTCCTTCTTAGGCAAAAGCATTGCAACTGCCCAGGCTTACTCATTTGGTCCTCTGCCAAAGGATGCATGTTTTTCACCAGGTTTGGGACAACATGATGTTTCCTATTTCCCAGCTATCAGGAGACTGTTCTTTTAAGTATTTATTTGAAAACCATGTTGGTGGCCTACTTTCTCGTGATGGCTGGTAAAGGGAGATGTGTTTTTGAATCCTTTGCAAAATCACCCCCAAAGACATACGATCTTTGTGCTAGCTGGAACTCTGTTAGGAGAAGAATATTCTTGTAATGCCTTTTTCTCCGAGGTTTTACATCATGTTTCTGATCTTATTGTGTTTATTTGTAGAACGGTAATTCTGTGGGTGTTGCTCCTGGTGAAAATGCTGTCCCTCAGCCTGGGTGCATAGGCAGTGGGTATGCAGAGGAGTGGTAAGGGTGGCTGGTGCAACAGAGCATAGCCCTTTTTGGCCACTGTGTGCCTTGGGCTTTATTACCATGCATATGGCTTTGTTTTGAGTGGTGTGAGAGGTGCATTGGTTCCCTTAGTAGTGTAGAGGTCTGTGCTTATCAATTGCAGCTAGTGGGTTGCCCTGGGAAGGATTTTTTGCTCTTCCCAAATGCTTAGTCTCCAGCAGTCACAGAGTGAGGAGGAGCTGCTGAGGCAGCCCTTGTGTGTGGAGAAGCAAGTGGGAAAGCTGAGACTCAAAGGAGATATGGCCCTCTTCTCTCCCCACGTGGGAATTGTATCTTACACCTAGGTGCAGCCCAGCACTGAACAGAGCTGTGCCCCAGGACAGCAAGAACGTGGAGAAGGGCTGTACCAGCAGCTATGAGTCAGTTCCTACAGCTGTTTCTCACACCACCCTCCAAATGGGCATGTGGAGCATAGGAGAATGAATGTTGGCCCCCTCCAGCGAGCCAGCAGCTCATTTGGGTGGCATTGCCTGCCTGCCCAGAGCTTCTTGTGACCTCGCTGCCCAAAGTGGCAGTTGGCGTAAGAAACCTCCCCAATTCACGCTGTCCTGGGCTGGAGGCTGCAGAGGGAAAGTCTGGTATGGGGTGAAGTCCTTGGAGCAATGTACGGAGGGGTATTCCTGGGTGGTAGGCAGAAGGTAATAAGTATGTGTGGAGGCAGAGCAGAAATGCTGATGGCAGGGAGGCATGGCATGGAGCAACCAAATGGCCCAGAACTCTGGGACATAGGCACTGTGTTTGTCAGCCCTGGCACAGGAGAGGGGAGAGGTGCAAGCAGTTCTGCATGCTGATGTGATGAATGTTATACATACCTAAATAAGTAGGAAAAAGACTATCCTTCTGGTGATTCTGCCTGCCCCCGTAATCACTTGCATCTGCATTGTTTTTACCCTGCCCACACGTTTTGGCTGCTCCAATAAGCACATGAAGAAACCACCCTCCCACTGCTGAGTGACTCACACTGTCACCCCTCCAGGAAACCAAGAGATAATCTCACTACAGTTGATAACAGCAGCTCCTCCTTTGCTTCACAGGTGGTGGGACACCTCTTAAATGCTGCTTGCAGCAGCTCCAGGGGTATCCCCACCCCCTCAAATTCAAATACACTCTGGAGATCAAAGAGCTGAGTGCCTCAGCTGCAGTCTGAGACTGGGTCGCCTTTGCATGGAGCAGGCGGGGACTCCTCCCGGGGGTGGCTTTTCTCTTTTTCTTGCTTTGCACCACTCTGCCCTTTGAGGCTGCCTGCTTCTCTGCTCTGTCCTGTATTCCAACCCTTTTGTCTGCAGCAGCCGTGTGTAGCGCACTGTCACGTGTGGGATGGAGTCACAGTGTTTCTGTGCAGAATAAGGCAAGGATGCCCTAGGAAAAGCCTAATGGGGGAAGTTCAGACCAGGGTGGGAAGAGCAGGGCTGTCAGGAGCAATGGGGAGGCTGTCTCTCTCCATTTTGAAATTATGTTTGCGTTAAGTCGGAACTTCAGAAAACCAAGGCAGTTTGTGGTCACAGAGTCTAGCGTACACACTGCTGCCAGTGCAGTCCTAATACATCTCGACTCTGTCTTGCTTTTTCCTTCTGAAATTTTGGTTGTATTTGGCAAAACAGTGGGTGTTCAGGATTTCTCTTGTCCCTCCTGGATACCTAGATAGTGACTCGTGACTGTCTGATTGTAAACTGTGTGAACGTTCAGACACTCCAATCTGTTCCCCACACCACCCTGTGTAAGTGATTCTGAAATAAGACTGAGTTTACCATCTTCAGGATATGTTGTGGAAGGAAACAGGCTATCCTTGTCTCAAAGTGGAGGGGTAGAAACACAAATAAATTAAGGCTGAACCTGGCTGGTTTGGGGTACTCCGAAGCATCTGACAAGGTGATGATCTTTAAGCAAGTTCTGTCATTATTCAGCATTCAGCCTGTTACACAACAACCAGCTCCGTGTCAGTTCAGCACAACCTCTTCATCCCACCAGGGGATGACTGCCTAAGACACAGTGGTGTGGTGGTGGGGGATTCAGAGACAAGGCTGAGCACGTTGATCCCTGGGGCATGCCCTGCAGGACACAGCTTTCTCAGCTTCTACTTTCCCTATGAGTATTCAACTGCGTATTGGGGACCTTTCAAGTATGCTGGGCCACAGAGGGAAATGCAAAGTCTTTAAAGCTGTCAGGCTCTAAGCCCATGCTCTGGTCCTCTGAGAAAGTCTCTCCAGTACATGGCTGCCCATGGGAGAGCAGAGGCAAGTTACCTGCGCTGGATCGGTAAGTGATGCCTTTGGTCATGCCACCCTGGGGGCCTGTGCTTGCTGAAATACCCATTTACAGGTGCAACACTGGGCTTCCTGTCATCCCCTAGTACTTCTTATTTTGGATTTGGGAAGATTTGTGTTGGCAAGACACTGCTTTGACATCTACCTCTGTTGTATTTTCTGGTGTGGAGATGGGTAGACTTTCTACCAGACTTGCATCATACAGATTGTATGCTTCCCATAGGGACAGACCTCTCGGAAATGGTCAGAGCACTGGGTTGATCTGGAGCATTTAGTTTGTGTCATGGACTCTCCAAATGACCTTATTTAATTGGCAGATCATTGGGGCATGCTGATGCCTTATGTGCATGTGCAGTGTCCAACACAGGGATGCCTTGGTTTTACTCTGACAATGCAAACAAATTGTGGTGCTAGTGCTGCTGTGTGGTGGCACTGGTGGAATTCGAGCACAGACTGCTAGATATCCGTATAAATCGGGGTTTAACAAGCAGCGGTCCCAGATGTGGTTATGAGTTTATTGGCTTCCAAACAGCAGAGATGGAGCACAGATTCATAAATTGCAGCCTCATGCAGAGTGCACAGAAGGGTAGCAGTGAAGGAGGGGGTCAGAGGTGGATCCTGCAGGACAGAGTGTGATGGCATATGACCAAGTGGTGGCTTGCAGGAGCCTGAGGCCGGGTTAATGTTACTGGCTCACAGCACTCTGGTGGAACATGCTCTGCCATTGTGGTCACAGCTCTCAGCAAGGAGCGCCCGCAACCCCAGTGAAATCTGTCCCTCACCAAGAAAGCTTATTTAATGGGGAAAAAAAAAAAAAGCTTGTTTAATGGAAAAAAAGAGCAGCTTTTGCTCTTTGTCTGCAGCAAATCCTTCCAGTTGCAGGCTTGATACTGCCTTTGTGGCACAGTTCAGCCTCTGCTGCGTGAGGGGTCAGTACAGTTGTGCTGCAACTGGGAAGAAGGTGCTTTCTCAGCCTGCAATTTCCCTATAAGATGGGCATCAAGCTGTGTTTCAAAAATCTTTGAAGTATGCTGGGCCACAGAGGGAAATACAAACTCTCTAAAGCTCCAGATTCAGGTGTCTCTCTCCACACCATCCCAGCAGCTGTGTGTCTCTGAGCACAGTGACTGCTTTGAGCAAGGGCTCACAGGTCTCCTTGGAAAGAGAGGTCAAGGTGGTGAGAAAGAGCCGCACTCCTTCCCTCACTGCTGGCAGATCAATATGTGTCTCTGCTCCGCAAATCCTCAGGTGTTGGTTCAACCTGTATGCCACCCAGAGAGCTACATTTCCCTGCCAAAGCAGCTTGCTTTGCTTTACTTCTGGTGCCAGTATCAAAGAGCAGCTGCCCACCTGCCTGCTGAGGAGGAGATACAGGGGGACGGAGAGGCCCTCCCGGTGCGTGTCCTCTCGCTCAATTCCCCTAAAACCACTAGAGGGCAGGGAAGGTCTGTGAACGAGCTGAGTGGCCTCAAAGCCTGCTGGAGAGAGCTCAGCTCTCCCTGGAGTGAGAGCCTGCACCTGAGGAAGGATCCTGTTTTCTGCTTCCTGAAGGGGTCCTGAGGCAGTCTGGACTCGCTGCAGCAGCCTGGTGTAGGAGCAGTCCCTTGTTCCCCAAATTCCATCCCCTCCTCCTCTGCTCCCCTGCCACCTCCTCGCATCAACATAGACCCTCCTCTGCTCCACCATGCTTCATCCCTTGTTCCAGTTCCACTTATCCAGGCTACAGAACTACTTTAGCCTGCCTGGGATGCACAGCCCTGCTGTAGAAATTCAGGAGGCTGCTCTGAGGGACAAGCAGTCTCCCTGCCTGGTGCACCTGGTTTTTGACTTCTCTGACAGTTGAGGAAACAGAGGGTTCAGTAACTGAGCTTGAGTGCCAGCCCCTGAACCACAAAATGCATGAGGATTGTGCAAGAGAGAAATTACTTTTGTGTGGTAACGGAGGAGTAACACACCCCCTTTGTGCTGGCTATGTGGAGAAGTAATAGGAAGTGGCAGTGTGCAACAGGACTGTGCCACTTTACAGCAGATCATAGAATCATAGAATGGTTCAGGCTGGAAGGGACCTTAAAGATCATCATGGGTTAGCCCAATTCAAGGGATCCCTGGGGCAGGGGATGGGAAACTGGCCTGTGAACGACCCGCAGCTTGTGCCAGTCAGTGGGCACCCAAGTGACTCTGGGAGTACAGCAGGGCTAAGGGCAAGGTACAGCTATGGGAAAACACTTAAGGGATGTCGTGTTCCCTGAGTCGATGGACTTCATCAGGATGTGGCTAGAGGATTTCTCTGGCTGGGAGTGTGACCTGGTCAGAGCTGTGGGTGTTTCTGCAATTCCCAGGAATGTGGGTGTGGTCTCTGAAGATCTGTATCAGACCCACGCTCTGCTCCTCGATGCACTGGCTAGCAGAGCTGGGGGTAAAGCAGCCAGAAGCAGAGTGGTTGCAGCTGGCAGATGAGCCAGAGGAAGCTGGGGTACTGCATGAGGGTCTTGGAGCCATAGCACAGTATAGGAGGAAAGGGGGTAATGGGACAAAGCTGTCTCTCTCTCCTGCCCTTACCTGTAAAAGAATGTTTGCCTCTGGCTTTTCTTGAAGGAAGCTTGAGCTTTCAGGATGATCCTGCCTACAGATGTCTGTGCCCAATTAGGGTATTGCTCAATGGTGTTTATTCCAGGGCCAGCATTTATACATTTGTAAAATATGAAGCAAGCAGATCATGTGTCTCTTGGATCCTCTCTTTGTTTTCTTCCTTTTTTTCCTTTTTTTTTTCTTTAGTTCCAGTTAGCAAGGCAATCTACTGAAATTAGTTTGGACAGATAGTCTCCAAACTGATTGTGTAAATCATTGGACGAGCTCTGATTACCCTTTGAGGAAACCGAAGAATCCACACTTTAGGGAAGACACCACTGCTTGCTCCTGTGTGCTCTTCACTGTTGCACCTAGTTTTGAATTCAGCAGACATATGTGCCAGCTTGTCTAGGGAATGGGAAGGGGACTGTATTTCTTAGGAAAGAAAATACAAACACTTGCCTTTCTGACACAGCTGGGAAGAGATCATGGAGCCCTGTGAAGGCTGGGCCAAGACTCACCTGTTTACCTTGCATCTTGGGCTGTCTCAAACCAGGAATTAGCGTGCTGTGCTGACAGTGTAGATACATATATCAGCTGGCAGCCTGGTCACATAAAGGTTTTTTATAACTGTACTTCAACACTCTATGGATGGATGTATTTGGGGCTGAGTAGTAGCCAGTCAGGCTTTTAAATCTCTAAACCCTGGATTTGTTCCCAAGCCAAACAGATGCACCATTAAGAGTGTTTGAGCTGTCTGGTAGTACAAGACAGTACATAACTTCTGTATCCAAAACTACGAGCAAGACAAATGGCACCACCTTCTACAGTCTCCTAACTGGCTAGAGGCAGAAATAGATTGTAGCTGGATACAGAGTAAGCGTGTGAGACAAGAGCAGGAGATGGAAGAAGCTGCCTCTCAGGAGTGAAAGCCTCCTGCCAGTGCTTGATGCAGCCTTTGGAAAGACATGAACTGAGGGTCAGTCAGCTCCGAATCTCTGTGCAGGACACCACTGGCAGAATATCACACAATCACTGAGGGTCTGCAATACAGCTGCCTTCTCTGGGAGCTGCCAGTTCAAGGTCTCCTCAGAGCAGCAGAGATAGAAAACTGCTTCAGTGTTGTAGGTGGTCTGGGACAGGATGCCCTCTTCTAGCACTGAAATCGGTGCAATGGCCAGACCAGGATTTGTCTCTTGCCAAGTAGAATTGTGACACAATATTGCTCACCAAGTTGTGTCTGTGGTCAACTGGAGAAGTTCAGAAGTACAGGACCCTTTTGCTAAGTGTCCCTTCCTTTCTCAGATTTGTATCTGTCCCTCCTTTTGAACTTTCCTCTTTGTAGAAACATCTGTGTCCAGCACATTAGACTCTGTTTTGTTCCACATGACTCAGCTGGATGCGCTCCCAGCTTGTGAAGGAGCCAAAGCCAGTAGGAGAAGACAGAACATGGAGAGGAAATAGGAAGCAGCTAAGAGCACGGCGAAGATCCAAGGAGGAGAAAAAAGTAGGCAGTTCCCTGACAGAGATGTATTTTTCTTATTCCCAAGTGAGGAGATTTTTTTTTTTTCAGTAACTACTGAATGAGCAAGCTGGTGACATGGTAATCAGGGACACATTTGACAGCATCAGCAGTTGCAATCATTGATTGGTGTTTGCATTTACTGCTCACAGCTGTGGCTTCTACCTGGTTTTTGATTCATGATTGATTTACTGCCTTCAGACTAGGGGTTCCATCTCAACCCACACCCTATTTTGTCACATTTTTTCCAATCTTTTGGCTGCTGCCTCTGTAGCAAAGTGCTGTGCAGTTGCCTCTGGCCTGTTTCTCCTCAACAAGCAAATTCCTGGCAGCATCCATGTTGCAGCCAGGTGGGACTTATTCCCATGGCCTGACCTCATGACTGCAACTGTGACAGTCTTGGAGATGTCGGGAGAGGACTTGAGGAGACAATCCAGACTCACAATGACTTGCTGTAAGACCACTATTGTTCTGACGTATGCAAGTGAGGAGACCTCCGCGTGGAGATGATGATGACAAGAGAAGATACTTCTTGGAGGGTTAAGGTGAGATCAAGAGCTGGAAGTGGGAGAGCTTGCATCCATCAGCTGACCTTGTGAGGCCTTCCCAACTATGTTAACAGAAGATGTATGAGTAGCCCCTAAGCCTGGGTTAACACCCAGACTTGTTTCCACCACTGTGAAATCATGGGGTCAGAACCAGCCATGGGTGTGAAAACCTTAACAACACTAGTAAGATGAGTCAAAACTTCCAAGGTAAAATTGTACCAACAGTCCAATTTTTCAGAGGCACAATGTTTCGTACCGTTGATTATTGTGTTTGATGCCATGTTGTACACTGAAATCTGAGATGCTTTCTCATAGGTAGACCCATTGATCATCTGGCACCCTATCTGAATTCTTTTCCCTGCCGTTCCCTGAAGTCGGAGAACTCTATCAGCTCTGTCTGCAGCCCAGCTCCATTCATTTTCTAAGAATACTTTGCTTCCATGCATGACTGTAGTGCAAAGATTTAAATCTCCCTTCCTAAAGTGTATTCTCATACTCCTGGTATACTTAACATGAGCTTGAGACCATGGCCATTCTAGAGTTCTTTGACCACAGGTTAGAAGCAGCATTTTTGAGGTTTGGAATATTAACATGAATATAGTGTTTCCATTCCTGTGGGTGCTGTAAGAGAAAACAAAGACTTGTTTCATTGGGAGAGTCCAAACAGGTTACCCCACTAAAAAGAGGGAAAGATCCATTGTGCACTAATTCTGTGTTTTCTACCACTGCTATTGGTAGCTTCCCAGGCATGTGGGCCACGAGGTTTAATTAAAGTCATAGGCACAGTGCCTATGACTGGTAAATTGACCATCACAGGCTTTCCTGGCTATAATATCAGATATTCTCTTTCCTCAGTGGATGGGGCACTGAGCTCAGTTTTTCCTGCAATTCCTCCTTAAGAGAGAGAAAGGGGTTATCCTCCTTCAAAGAAGTTGAAATATGGTTTCTGTTTTCACCATTATCTTGTTTTTGGAATGCTTCAATCAGACTCAAGATAGTGCCAGTAGGCTGACCTTGAATCGCAACTCTTGAAATGCCTAGTGCTAATGCTTTCCTCCACAATTCATTCCTTGGCTGTGTTTGCAAGTTTTTATTTTCCTTTGATTTAATTCCTGATCCCTGTTTCATGGGTCTTACTTTGTGATCTCCTCCCCGGGATTTCTGGATTTCTTTTTTTTTCAACTGCTGCACCATCCCAGCCCATTTCACGGCAGTAGTTAACTATGTTGTGCATTAATTCTGCTCATGTAGGAAGTCGGCTGGGAGAGTGATTGCCCTATGTATTAAATTTGGTATCTCTTCTAATCTCACCCCATTTTGCGACTAGATGGGGTTTAGGAACTGCTGGGGCTCCTCTGATCAGTGGTTTTAACACTGTAAAATGTACTGTAGCAGATAGAGGGGCATCGTGGTGTCCTCGTTCATGCATGGCCTGTATGGAAGTGGCTTTTGTGACAGCTGTGGATAACTCACTTAGAGATTTAATGGCGATTAGGGAGGGCTCACCCCGCTCCATAGTGTCAATTCCTCCTGCCCAATAAGCTACTCAGCTGGTGATAGAATGGGGTGTATCTGCTGGGACAGGTCCTACATTTAAGAAAACTCCTGGACCCCAGTGGCCACTGGCTTCATCCTGGTTTAACATTATTTGGTCGCTGCCACTTAAGTATACTTGCCACACTTCACTTTCAGTTGCATCAGCATTTCTACCATATTCCTCTTGCAAGTTTGTCAGTTGCAACAGATCCCAGAGGCTGGTTTGCAAAGTATGCTGTGGATTACCACCCTGAGGTCCTGCAGTTATTTCTGTTTTAACAGTGGCTCTGGCTTCGTATTCAGGAGGATCTGTGGAGAACAAAGGAATGTCTTCTTCTGACTCACTATCATTGGGACCACCCCAAATATCTCCACCCCAGTCTTCAGGGGATACTATCGGTTTCCTAATCTGTACAATGGCAGCAGGGTGGGGAGCCTGTATTAAGCATCATTTTGACCTTTTCTCCCAATGTTTGCCTTTTCTCCTTTTCTTCCTGCAGTTTTTTTTGCAGCTGTTCAATTTTTAAAGGCAGCACTAACTCAGTTGCCTTCCTGCTCTCTATTTGCTTCTCGAGGTCCTGCTCTCTCCTTTTTTTATCCTCCCTGATAGGTGCTTCTAAACAAGTGCCTAACATCTTGCAGATAACTCCCTTATTTTTTCCATCCTTTGTGTGGCCTCTAGTTGCTTTTAAGTGTTCTTCAACAACTTTCCAATTGTACCAATTATCATCAGCCCATTCCTCTGAGAATTTGGGGCTCAGGTTCACTCCATGCCTCCGTAATAATCAGTAATATCGCTTGCAATTCTGCTGACTATGCCAGGTATTGTGGGCAGAGTGATTAACTTCACTTGTAAGAGAGAAGTAGTGAAATATTTATTTATTTATTAAGGTGAAGCAGTGATTTAACAAAATTAGTAGTAAATGCGACAATGTTTTATGAGATTTGATGGCAAGGTACACTTGGTCATTTACTGCACAGAGGACGGGGTCAGAGAAGTTGTCAGGGAGACCCTCCTGTTGAGTCACGAGGTTCAGAAAGGACCCCCTTGCTTTCTAAACTCCTTCTGAGAGAGGAGTCTGGGTGCAGCTGGATCCAATCCTAGTCCCAGACTTGGTCAGCAGTTTATGTCTAAAGGATTATATATGCACAAACAATCCTTTATATTACTTGGCTAAGATTTCAAAGTTTAAGCATGCTATTAGTCACTTACTGAGAATCTGTTGTGGCAAGGAATCTCTCAACCTCAAGGAGTAGAACCTAAGCGAGGGTCCTCATGAAAGCGGAGATCCTGGCATGCAGCCCGCTGCCATGCAGGAGAGCTCAAAGGGCTCTTGGGCTGTCCACTATTTATACAGTAAGATAATTGACCTATAGTCATATTCTCATGGGAACAAAATATCTAGGTCCCCACTCCAGACAGTGTTTTAGCTGTGTTGCCAGCCATCCCCCAGGGTCCAGGTGCAACTCATCACAACTGCCACTGATGTTTATGGCTTGAGCAGGAGCCGGGTGGGGTGGGTGGGTGGTGGAAGAAAGGGGAAAAACAGGGAGAGCACACCACCACACCAACACCCAGTGTCCTGGCACTGAGTGGCTCTAACATTTCTGAAACATGATGCTAAATAAGTCTGGATGTGCTCCTCTGTGAAGGCAGCTGCTTATTTGGTTGACAGCTTTCTATTGACAAGCTTGAAAACTTATTTCCTCAGCCCAGAAAAGTCTTCCTCTAAAGGAGAACCAGCTGAAATTCTCCATGAACCAAACATTGTAGCCATTTCTTTGCCAGTCTGATGGATTCACTCTTTTGCTGTTCAGACAGTTCTCTCAGTGCGTAAAAATGCTTTGATTCCTCTGAGCGTCCTTTTCAAGCAAGCTCAGAGTTGTAGCTTCTCCCACCATATGAGCTGGCTGACTGGCTCTGATGTGGTTTGTGGTTACATGTAACATTGCTCATGTGGCCCTCCTGTGCTTTTGATTTTCTGAATCACCAGTGAGTGCACTTTCACAAGCAAGTGTGAACCTTGCTCAGGACATACATGTAAATACCATGGAGGGGCACTGAGAGGGTCAGCTTCTTCTAACATACATGGTCCCTGTGCCTACTGTGGGTGTCTAGTCTCCAGGTGCTGCTGCAGCTGGCACTGTGGAGCCCAGAACTACTCCGCCGCCCCAGGAGACACCCTATGAGGCCCAGTCATAGGACTGAGCTGCTGCAGACTCCAGCTCTCCATCAACATGGGATGAAGTTTCCCATGGTTAGATGGTATCTACTGGGTAGTGAGAAGTTATCGGGGGGCTCTGGTTTCATTCATCACTTGCCAAATTATCACCTCTCCGCTGACAATCTGATGCAATGCTTGAATCTTGAAAGATTCAGAGTTCTGGTGTTGACTTGCCACAGTGTGGGGGCTTTGAAGAAGTTTGCTCTACAGGTGCCTATGCTGTGTGTTTTAAGCAAATAAAGAGCAAACACTCATGTGCCAGGCTGCCATGACAATGACAAAGAGGCCAGGCATGATGCTGCCATTAGAACGTGGTGCTAAATCAGTGCATTTTCTGCTAAAAAATGGCAAAGAAAATGCCAGAAATTAAACTTTGCAGAAGCATTGGTTTCTGTAAATTGCAAGTGAGACACTGTGGCAACACAGGGCACGGACTCCGCAGAGGGGTGAAGTGAAGACATTTGTTGTTTCACTTTTCCAGCATATATAGTTTCTGTCTTTTGATCACACGTTGTGCTCTTTACACAGGTTACAAGTGGATGTCCATACACCCTTGTGAGCAATACAACTGGCTACATTTAAATATTTATCCCGCCTAGCTAACAAAACATTACTATTTTGGTACACTGCTATCTGTTTGCTGCATTTCACACCACACACACATCACCATATAAGGACATTGTTTTACTGATCCCAAGGCCTCCTTCCCATCAATACAAGAACACCTGCCGAGCTCTCGCTCAGCAGTGCGTCTCCAATTTCCTCGTTCTCCACAAGACACAGGTTGGTGTCAGACCCTGGGTCCAGTGGGTGCTAGTGTAGTTTGGAGCTACCAGACTGTTGCTGGTCCAAACCTTGTGGTTTCTCATACAGACACAGAATCTCATGTTATAGTAGGCTGTACTAGAGCTAGACACTATCAGGAGCTGAATTCAGTGCGCCTGCAGAGAAGTAGCATGAATCACAGATGGCCAGGAGTGGCATTTTTTTTGACTTAGCAGGATAATAGTGAAAAATGTGGCACAGCTGATGAACCAAGATGCTCTTTAGAGAAGAAGATACCCAAGAACAGAATTGGTGCACAACAGAGTCCTCCTAGTTTACAGAAGGACACTTACAGTAATTTGCAGGCTGTGTGAATCTATCTGCTCTATGCATGCCACCTTAACTGCATCTTCACCTCTCTGCTTGAATGCTGCTGAGCTTACAGCAATAAGTTAGCAAGCCAGCTAAACCACAAAGAAGAGTATTCAACAAGGCTTGACCCCATTAATCAGCAAAGCAAGGTTCCCCCCTCCTCTGCTGAACCATTTCATAGCTAGAGATATAGTACATTGTGTTGGTAATGGCACTCGGTATTGGTAACGGTAGGTGATGTGCAGGATGTTTTAGCGGTAGTGGGAGGATGATAGGAAAGAGGGTGCTCTAAATGAGAAGGTGACTACAGCTCTGCTCCAAAACGGCACCAAAGGAAACAAAAACTGCTCAGTGAGAGGCACAAACAGAAGGAGTTGTGCAGCTGGAGGTAAAAAATAGAAACTGGTGGTTGAGGTCACACAGAATTGAGACTCAATCTGAGAAGAGCTTTCTTATAAAAACAGGAATGCAATTAAAGGTCTTGTTAGAGAGGTGAATGTTTTACTATGTAAAGATACTGAGAGATTTCCCATAAAACCTCTTGCCTTGGGGTTCTGTCTCTTTTAATTCCTCGGTGTTACTTCTGAACAAAATGATCTGAGACAATACTACCCCTTGGAAAGGAAGTAATACTAACAATAAAACCCATTGTCCGATAGTACCCTGACAATTGCAAAACAACCCAGAGGATACTGCAAGCATCATCACAAGAGTCTCTTTAGTTCAACAGCTCTTCTATGAAGGAATTGGCATTTTCCTATGGTGTTTTGGTCCTGACATTGAGTTCATTGAGTCCTTTCCTGTTTTTTTTGGGTTTGTTTTTTTTTTTTTTTTAAAAAAAAACCATGCTAAGAAAATTAGCCACATCTTTGTAGCATATCCAGGATGAACTCCAAATGGAGCTACCTAACTTGCTGAGGTTTTTCCGTGGTTTTTTCTTATGTCACTCATTCTTGGTAAATCAAGTGCATGCGAGTCCCTTACAAATAGAAATTTCGAGATTGCGTTTTCATTCTTGCCATATAGATGCCCTACACTCCTACTGACAGATTTGATTTGGAAGTGCAGAGACTTTGCATGCCTATAGATCACATTTGGGTCTGAGTATTCTGGGACACAGGCCTGAGCGATGTTCAGATCAACCTCTCAGCCATGGCCCGGCCTGTTTCCTTTCATCCTGTTGTGCAATGATGCATTTAACTTCCAATATCAAAGACTGGTGCAGCTGTGCAGCTGTCTGAGAAAGGTCACCGAAAGCCAAAGGAGTTTCACAAAAAACAGAGATGAATAGTTGACTCGGATTCACTGAAACGAACAAAACTCTTCTCTTTTTCTTTTAGAATTATCTGTTTTTTGTGAAACTTGCTGGTTTTGCTGTGACCTTTATCTTTTACTCAGCCGCAAGAGACTTTGTTTTTGCATGAACACGGGGAAGGATTTTAATACAGATAGAGTTCACATCCTGTGCTTCATACTGCAGGATAGATTGAGATTTCCTGTGGCAATCCTGTCACCAGTGGCTCCCCTTGCCAGCCTCTGCTGTTGTTGGTGCCACTGAGTGAGAGGCTTACAGCTCGCAATGGGTGATGCTTCAATCCAGCATCTGATTCTGGCAGCCTGGCAATATTCCTGCCTACCCAGTTTGCCTTGGGCTGTGCTAAGCCATATGTGTGCTCTGGGGGTCATATCCAGAATCCTTCCCTTCATCCATGCAGAGTGGTGGAGAGGCACCCCTTCTTGCCTACCACTGACCAATAAAGATCCTAGAAGATAAAAAAGAGCTTTGTCCTCTACACAAGTGGCAGTGTCCGAAGCTGTTCATCAGGCTGGCCTGAATGTAGAGGATTTTGCTGGCACCTCTGGTACCCAGCTACAGTGCCAGGCAGACATGCTGTTAGTATGGCTCCTGTATCCTTATTCTTGTAGCACAATTTATCTTTTCTGTGTAACTAACTAGGTAAAATAGATGTTTTATATTTGATGAGGTGTCAAGAAGGTGCTGGTGTAGAATAGAGAACAATATGAGGTTGTGATGCCCTAGATATTTTTGGGGAGGGATGGTATTTTATGTAAGCGGTCACAGTCTCAGGTGACTTTAAGATGCTATTTATAGCCTGTCAAGCATGACACCTTGCTTTGAAACCAGCAGCTATTGGCTGTGGCAGCTGACAGCCTCTATGTGGGTTGGTGTTTCCCACAGACACCACTGAAACTGATGCTCTTGTCTTGCCACTGCCATCTTGAGAGAGGCTAGGAAGCACAGTGGAGCCCCAGTGACACTGTGCTGCAGATAGGAGGGAGTGATCTGCTTAGCTGTATTGTTTTCCTAACACGTCTGCTTCCCTTTGAGAAATCCCATGTATGCGTGAGTCGTGCACGACTAAGTTTGCAACAAAGAAAGGAGCTTTCTCAAGGTGGAGCGGCCATCAGCAAAAAGATGTCCCAGTGCTTCAGGGTGCGCAATGGCAGGGGGCCTTGGTTCTGCCCAGACAGTCTGATTTTTTTAAAGAAAAATGAATTTAAGTGCTGGTTACAGAGGAGGCTGTCCATGGTCTTATTTCTTGGTGCTCTTGGATTGAGTGGCCTCTTGTTTTAGTGTTTTGAGGGCTGGTGATGACTGGAGATGAACAAGTTCCCCAGCTGTGGCTATCCTAGTTCAGGAGGCTTGTGCCCATGGGGCTCGCTCTTTGACTGCAGTGGTAGCCTAGAGCTCTGAAACACTAATCAGCTAATCAATCTGCTCAGTGTGGTTGGGTGGATCAAATCTAAATGCATGTGAGCATCTACCTTTGTTCTCTGAAGCTTTGAAACCGGACAGGAAGCTGGGAGGAGAAGGCTGATCTTGATGAAAACATGAATTTGGGAGCCTTTAGTAACATTTTCAGAAGCCTGTAAAGAAAGTACAGCCTAAATTCCCAAATAAATCCAAAGAAGTATCTTTATATGTATGCCTTCTGTCTCATTTGCAGTTACAGGAACAACAGCTGGGCTCCTGCATGATTTTGAAGTTCAATGGGGCCTGAGTCCTGGGTATCTGAAATGCTTATTCAGAGGTTTCCCTGGCTCCGTATTGTCTATGTCATGTCTTTACTGTCTGTCAATGCGGAGAAGTCATTCTCAGGGCACATTCTTATTGTAAGAAAAGCAGTAGCCTTTTCAGTCAGTTGACTAGCTAATCAGATAAGGTGGTGTAATTTCCATGGGTGAAACAGGGACCATACGTATGTAATTAATGAAGAAAGTTGCCTGGATTTAATCAAAGCTGTGATTAAAAGCTTTGCCCATCAAACTGGGGTAGAACCTGGAGAGGAACTCAGGACTTGGGCATGCAATTGATTTGAAGTACCTTTAGGTGAAGTGGTTGCATTTGTTGAGCAGCAGGAAATGTGTGTCTGTTGGCCCTCCTTGATTGTGGGTGAACTGCATCTGAGTGCAGGCTGGTCGTGCGCTTTCCTCCCTGATGCATAAACACACTTGTGCTTCTCATGATTTACAAATATTTATAGAAGTTTGGTTGTTGGGCCATAATGCTTTCAGTTTGCTATGAGTTGGTTTCAGTCTATTAGGAGTCAGAGCTGATTGTAAACAAGCAATTCCTAAAATAAGAATGAGCATCTAGAGCATTTGTGCCTATCCAGCTTAAGTAGTTGAAGTTCACAACTTAAATCTCACCAGCATAACTTGTTCTGCCCCTTCACCCAGCAGGACACCCTTCAGTATGTAAGTCCACACAAAATTACTCCTTGTTAGAAAAGATGGGGATTGCTAGAAGGTGCATTAGGACTTGTCCTATTGGGAGACAACCAGCAATACCAAAATCGGAGATGCTGAGATGGCTGGAAGTGAGGAGTACTCCTTATCTGCTATTTTTGTTAATTCCTCTGGATCAAAAACCTGGTGCTGGTTAACTAAATGTGCTTTGGAGAGAAGTTAGGAAGTAACTTCAGCACGGTGAAGGGCCAGAATATCATACCAGGAATGCTGAGACCAGAGTAGTAGAAATGGGCTGAAACTCAGCAGTATAGTGTGCAAGGGTGCTCAGTGACTAATAACAAAAACCTATTCTTAAGCAGGGAGCTCATCAGTTAGAAAATACTGAGAAGGAGAAAGATGTCAGTGTACTGGCTTATCACAGGATGACTATGAACCATCAATATGACATTCTTGTGAAAAAGACAAATTTAGTGTGAGGATCCACCAGGTGAGTTGTGGTGGGCCCCAGTCCCCTGTGTGGTCCAGTTGTGAAGAATGATGATGTAGGCATCCAACGATGCTGGGTGTTTATTACACAAGATCATTTTGAAAGAAAGCCTACAAGAAGGCTAAACAAAATGAAAGCATTTAATATTTGGAAGGGACAGGAGCCTAAACTGAAGGATAATGCTGTCAGAAGAAGAAAACTATGAGAAATGGTGATGACCGTATCTGGGTTGCATGTTAGGCAGTTTTCTAATCATCAGAGTCTAGAATATCATCCTCCTAGAAATTGAAGTGTCAAGAACTTGATTCCCTAAAATGCTACAGGGGACTAAATGACAGGCCCATAATAGCACAGGATTGGCTTGATGGTCCGTAAGCCTTCATCCGGTTCAACGGTCCCAGAGGAGCTGTTGATTAAACTGCTGCAAGTTTTGTAGATAGTTTGTGAGCACAAAGTTCATCAGTGGAAGCCAGTTTGCTGACAATGTATGGAAGCAGGCATTTGTAACTGGTTTAACTACAGAATTTTGCAGAGATTTAAACTAAGATTTTTCCAAACTGTGTCTTCACAAGTCCCAAGTTTGCTGGGCAAGATAAGCCAAGATAGATCAAGGGAACACTGATTTCAGGACAGTGGCCCAGCATGCATTCACATGAGCTGGGATTTCACTATGTTGGAAAGGGCTGTGATGAAGAAAGCGAGGGATGCTCAAAGAATTCTTGCCTGGGCAGGGTCATTAAAAACTAGAGAGAGATTTGGAAAGCAAAGGTGGTGGCTGATCATCCACGTATGCTTGGTGTGGTGTGTAGCTGCTGCAACCTTTTTCTGAGCTGATGCTCCCACAGCCATATTCCAAGACAAAGCCTATGTCCTTGTCATCATAATTGCTCTTATACAAAGCAGATGTCCACTGACTTGTTGGTACAGACTTAAAATAATTTTGCTTGTATTGCTAACTCCCATTCAACAGTGGTTTCACTTCTGTTTTTTAACAGTGGTGTAATTTAAGTAGGAAGAATCATATCCACTGGAGGAAAAAAAATTTTTTTCTTTGGAGTCAAAAGGAGCTTGGGTGGTTTTGTTTGGGTCAGCTTGGCAAGATCAGAAAGTCAGCAGGCAGCCCTAGAAAAATTAAATTTTACAACACTGTTGTATGATGCATGTTGTGCTGTGGTACCATGCAGGACCTGGGGATGTCGTTTCTCTCACTGCTGTGCTCCAGCAGGCTGAGCTGGAGCCTAACTTCTGCCACCTAACTCCTGCCAGCAAACCATCTACTATGCCTGGTCCCACAAACAGATACCAAAGGCTTGAAGTCATCTCCACTAAGGCTCCAGATGTGGCTGAATCTGTTGCAGCTTGGATGGAATTAGAAACAGTGGGAATTTTCTATTAAAAACATCTTTAGTAATGTGGAGTTAAAGACGCACTGTTCACTTGTGCTTATGGATACTAAGATTGCAACCCAAGGTACTTGTTTCAAAGTATTAGCTGATGTCTAGCAGGCTATACCTTAGCAAACCCACCCTTTTGATTGTCAGCTTTTGTGTTTCCTGCTTGTTCTGAGTATTGTTACAACCCCTCTGGTAGCAGCTTATTCTCATATTGCTGCTTTCTGCTGAGTTTATTTTCCACGGATGCCTTTTCCAGATCTACGTGGTCCCACTGTGGCCACTCTCTAGAAACAGTACTGAGCTCAGATCAGAGCGTCAGAGGGTCCTGATGAAGAGGGACTGATGTGCCCACCTTTCTATTTGCTGGGAATGATTTGAGAGAGCTGCAAAAGGCAGCTGAGGCATCTGTAGAAGATGAAAGCTCCCAGAAGCTCTCTAAGGCTGATTGGTTTGGTTCTTCCCACACTTATGTACCACCTGGCAAAACAAGGGGAAGCTGCTGGAGCAGACTGGGAACAGTTTATCTGTGTCCTTACTTTTAAAAGAAGTGCAAAGCAGTAGGTATCTAGACCCGGCTTCTCTTTGTGGTAAAGTGATGCTGTTGTTTGAAAAGGCTGGAAGCTACTGTTCTGAACATAGCTGGAAAGAAATGGGCTGGTTTTGTGTTTTAGCAACAGGGGGTATTTCTTGCCTGAAGCCATACAGCCATGTGTCAGGGGTTCAGTGGTGGATAGGTCACACTGAAATATCTTTTAAACAGAAATCCCCATTTGGAGAAGTTAAACTTTGTGGGCTTTATACTTTTCCCACTTGCATCCTCCTTTCTGAGATGTAATTTTGTTTAGTTCATTGGAGTTATTCTAACCCACCTCAATGTGAGTAAAATCAGGAGATGCTCTAAATGAAGCTCTGCACATGTAGCAACTGTCATATATCAAGCTTTACTCCTAAAGCCACTGGTTTTAAGAGAATCACTGGAAAGTTTAGGATTTCACTTTGACTCACTCTACTTTTCTTTTTATGCAAACATCACTAAGACACTCCTTTCTTGATACAGTTTTGAGCCACCAGGAGCTGGGATAGCCCCTTTGATGGAGCAGTGTGTTTGAATTTCATAGGAACTTAAACAGACTCCAAGGTGAGATAATTAATTCAACGGCCTGTGCATTTGTTTTTGTCTCAGGAGAATGTTTATAAGGCAAAGTAAATGTTAGACCTTGTGTTTTCCCCATCCAGATACTGTAATGATCTGGACACTTGACTTATAATATTAAGACTGACTTCCTAGTAAGAATGCATATGTTGTTGAAGTTTATCTGAAAATTGAATGCAGGAAATTCTTTGGGTCAGAAAAGGTTGATTTTTCTACAGTAAAGTCTAAGCAGGTCAGACTTCCTTTAGCAAAAGAGTATGCATTTTGAGAGATAAAGAAATTGAAGTGGGTGCGATTTTAATATTAAACCAAGAAACATACTGAAACTTAGACTTGGCCAACACACTGAAGCTTAGATTTTGTTTAATATTAAAATCATACCCACTTCAATTTCTTTATCTCTAATAAACTAGACCACATCTTTAATATCAAGTCATAAGGAATTTGTTAGCGGTGCTGTTTAGGCAGAGCCTTGGTTTCATACCATAATGAGTATGAGAAACATACTGAAACTTAGACTTTATCAGAAGATAATTAAACAGTCATCTTCATTTACTGTAAGGCTTCTATGTTTTCTCTTCTGTCAAAGAAAAAGACTACTTGGACTACCAGCACTTGCTTATGTAAGTGGAAGGTAGGTGGGTATTTATCTGGAAATGGTAGCTGCCAACTTCAGCTGGGTAATTCTGATTAAGGAGGTAGTTTGGGCTGGCAAAGGGTTTTGACAGACGAGCCTGTGACTAACTGCAGCAATTTCTGGGGTTGCCACCACAACCTCTCACAGTTCTAATAACTTGAACTGTCACTGGAAGTCATTTTAACTTATATCCTCTGCTGAGAAGTGGAGTCCTGAGCTCAGGTGCCTCTTTGTGTCTGCTCCTGGGAGAAGAGCAACTCCTTCACCTGCCCCAATGTCTCGCTCTGTGTATGAGAGCTGGCCCTTGCTACTTGTGCTTGGGTGAACTCTGCAGGGCTGCTCATCTTCAGCATTGTGCAAAGATGTTGCAGCGCTCACAGGAGAGAAAGTTGACTTGGGAGCTCAGCAAATCCAAGGCAAATCTAATACCTTCTCTGTGCCTCAATTTCCTGAGAGACAGGGACAGTAAAGCTTACCTTCCTATAAACAGATATATGAGGGTGAATTTGGAAAAAAAAATAAAAATGAGAAATGTCTGTAGGTTCTATTTGTGACACTTCATGTAAATCAATGTATTACTGCTTTGCAATGGGTATTGTGTCGCCCTCTGCTTGGAAACTTTTTACCTCAATTGACAGCCCTGGTAGAGAGAACTGTCTGTTTCTCCCTAAGGAAAGTACAGGATGAGACTCCATCACCCTCTTCCTTTCTAGTCTGCAAGTCTGACTGAGCGGGAGTTTGCCATGGCATTTAGCGAGGCTGGCCCTTGGCACAGGCTAAGTAAGGACATACTTATGTGACAGACCAGTGTGGTAGAAAAGTTGTTCTCTCAAATAGCGCTGTCCCCAAAAGTCTTGGTGTGAGGACCCCAGCGGCATGGCTGTCACTGCACCAGGAGAGAGGCTATGCAAGAAGAACAGGAAAGGCAGGAAAGTCTGCTTGCTTAACACACTCTCTACCTCTTCCTCTGCACCAGCCCAAGGCTGGCTGTGCCATGCTTTCTGGCAGGGCTGGGAGCTGGTGCTTGGATCTGACAGGGTAGGGTGACACAGACAAGGAATCTGTGGTGGTCCCTGGGCACAGTGAGCTCATTTTTTCTTCACCTGTGGTAGGCTTTTTCATCATTGCTCAGTCTGCAGGCAAGGTGCAAGGGCAGTTTGGTCCCTGTATATTGTGCAGGCTCTTGGTTTCCCAACCATCGCCAGCAGCAAAAGGCACGGCAGTACCACGAGGTGTGTGGTTAGGGCATGTGGGCGATGGATGGGTGGCGTCTTCCCCTCTTGCCCGTGCATGAAACAGAGGTGCTTTAGCTGGAGCAAAGCAGCTTGTGGCACACGGGAGTCCGATTTGGTCTTTATCTCAAGATACAGTCATGAAGCTGCCAGCAGATGAGCAGTACTATTCTTGAGAAGGGGGCTTATGCCTGAGGAAAGACACCAATACTCCCCAGGCTTGCCCTGGGCAGTACTCCCATAGGAAAGATCTTGCTGGCTTGGAGGCACAGTCAGCTGCTTCTACGCTCATCAGTCTGACAGTCGAGATGGCCCTGTCCTTTCTGGACAGCTCCCACCAGATTAAAAAAAACATACTTAGGAAATCAAAAAACCAATGATAAACCTTAGCACACAGACCCTATACTCACCAATCTTGCAGTTGTGATGGCCCTGTCCTTACAGGACAGTTCCCACTAGACCAAAAAACATACTTAAGAAATCCAAAACCAATAATAAGCCTTAGCACGTAGCCTGGATTCACGTCCAAACCCAATGTGGAGATTGCATATGCTTGTTTTGAATTAGTCATTCCAGAGTGTGCACTGGTATTTGTTTTCCTCCCACAAGAAACATGAGTGGTTTTAACAGATTTAATCTGCCTGTTGGGCTTTGGCTGCAGGAATAAGTGCTGACAGATCTAGTGTGCCCAGGTCCTTGTGGTCTCATTCACAGCATTGCTGGCACCTCTTCTTCCAATGTGGTTTAAAGCTTCCCCGAGTGGTGACACTGGAGTACTGACAGTGGAACCCAGCGTTCCCTTTGTGGCTCTGAGAACAGAGCAGTGGAAGAAGGTGTCTGCTGGTGGCAGGAAGAAATGGCTCCAGAAATGTGCCTGGGCTGCAGTTGACCTGGACTTGCAATGGATAAGATACGTAGACTGACATTCAAACTGATGGTGGCAAAGTGTCAAACAGAAAATAGCTTGTGGCAGTTGTGCAAGAGAAAGAGGATTTAGTCTCTCTCTGCATGCATGTGAAGACCTTTATTTGACTTCTTGCCCAATAAATACATGATTTTCAATCCCTGCTAGTTAATTCCCGCAATTTACCAGCTGTTGCTTAGCAAGGCCATGAAGTGCATGTCACGTGGTAGGAAAAGCTTGAGTCAGGTTTCCTAAGCTGTGGGATATGTTGTGGGGAAGACTTGCTTTCTGAAAGTTGCTCCCGACAGCTCTGGGGGAGTTCTGTCCCACACAGCAGAGCTGCCACTGCCTTCCCCTGCTGCCCTGCTTATGGCTCTTCCTGCAAACTGCCGAGCAGAGAATGTTGCTAAAGCTGCAGTGACCATTCTGGCACTGTTCACAGAGTTTCCAGAACAGCTCAGAGTTTTACAGTAGCTTCGTTTTTGTGTGTGAATAACTTTTTGTTATTGTGGAGCGCTTGGAGGTGATCTTCATATCCTAAATGTTTGCCCAGTGTAGGCAGAATCTTCCCCTCTCAGTAGGTGGTTAAAGTAGTGACATGGTGTCCATGCTGTTGTGGTTCAGGATATATTGGCCTTTGACTCTTAAAGTAGTCAGAGCTCAATGTCCTATGTAGCCAGAGCAAATATTTCCTGCAATGGTGTATCAGGGGCTCCTGTTGTGTCTGTGCTTGATTAGGCTGCCATTCCCCAGGGTGGTATGGGGCTGTGTGCAAGTCAGGTGGAACTGAACCAAAAACAATGCCTTGAAAAGTCATAGTAATCACACTGATGGCTTTGCCAAAATCAGCATGCAAGTCACCTTTAAACCAAAATCAGCTGCTGATTTGATTTATACGGCAAGATAAGCCAAGTGGCTGAAAATGGACAGCTCCCTCCTGGTTTATTGCCTGTGTTAAAATATTTATTACTCAGCTTCCTCTGTATGATTTCAATCCTCTTGAGTTATTGCTGACACCAAAAATAACTTTGAGAATTATACTGCTGTTCTGCTAGGATTTCCTGACTAATTCCTGAAACAATACTGATTAAAATGTAATGTCATCTTGGACTGTATATGTGGAAGAGAAAACGTGTGGAAGTGAACACTAAAGCACTTCCTCCAGATTCTTTCTATAGCATCAGAAAAGGGAATGCTGTTTTATTTTAAGACTCAGATCTTGCATTCCCTGGGCAAGCTAAGTTTAGTTGTTGTGTTTTTAATTTGCCAGTACCCTTCATATATGTTCTACTGCAGCAGGGCTGTGCTGCTTATTAGGGCTCCGGACTTGCCAGCTATTCTCCAGCTTAAACATATGTGAACTCTGCTACTTGTCAAACCTGCTAACCTGTGTTGTTAATGCTGGTGACAGGGATATGCCCAGACTCTGGTACAATCGCAGAGAGCTCTGCACCCTGCTGTTTTTATCTGCTGGGATTACTTCCTAGTGCAGCATAGAAGAACTCATTCTCCTCCCATGACACCTCTGGGCAGAAATCTTTTTCACGTGCTATCCTATGTGGGTGACGGAACTCCGGGGTCTCTCTGGTTGCCACTTTTCATTTGCAGCCCAGACAATGCAGAGACCTTGGGAGGATGAGTATCAGGTCCAGGATTTCCATGCAAAGAAGCAGACTACAACAGGGTTGTGAGTTTTGTCTGATCCGTAGCTGCTAGCATGTGTAATGAGGGATGCACACTACTGGTGTTATTCCTCATCCCATTCCACCAAGCTGGAAGTCTTTGACTATTACAAGTCAGCTGCAAATTTGCTTGGAGCACGCAAGTCCCGTGCTGTGCATGCACCTTTTTTTATTCTTCCCAAAGATTCCACTTTTTACCACTGTCAGAAACAGGTTATTGAGCTAGACAGAATAGCTCTCCTGGATTAAGACCACTGCAAGTGTGTGTTAAAATTGAGAGCACCGTGTTGGATAGTGACATTGCATGGACAGCTTTGAAGGGAAGTCTTGGTTTCTTGGTAGAAGATGTTTGACCACCACGTACTGCTACCTCTCTTCTTCTGCAGGCACTTTGTATTGTGTCCTGGGAAACACTATCAAAGGTTGCACAAGCTTTACCTATAAAGACTAATGAAAAATCAAGAAAACAGTCTTGCACATGCATTAACAGACTGATGTTTCCAGGGAAAAAGAGACAGTCTCCCAGCCTGCTCCTTGTTCTACTTCATGGCATCAAGCATGGGCATGAACACTGAGATTCAGAAGCAGAAATCTCAGAGGAGAGTAACTGAGTAGAGCTGAGCACTTGTTCAGAATAAATGACATTTTTTAACAGCCAGTGCCTGTTAGTAGAAATTACCTGCTAATCAGCCTCCAACTTTCTTAATGTCTCAGGTTTTGCAGAGATTTCTCTCTGAAAGGATCCCTTGTAAAGTTCAGTTGTTTTCTGTTCTTCGTCTTCATGCTTGGATTGCACAGGCTGTATGTGGGCAGAATGAGAGGAAGGAAGGAAAAGGAAGCCTCACAAAGTTTTTGTGGTTTCACCCACAAGAAAAGCCAGATTTCCCCTATTTGCATGCTGTCCTCCTCTCTCTGGGATAATAGCTGCCCTTCTCAGAAAGAGATAGTGAGTACTCCCTGGTCCTGTCATTTCTGGTCAATTCATTTCTGTCTCTGAACATAGTGGCTGAATTCAGCATGCCAAAATCATTAAAGGACTTTTCTGCAGAAGCAGATCTTAGTTTTCTACGAGAAGATGGTTTTGTTGCACATAAATTTTTACAGTTTTGGGTCAGACTTATTTTTTGTAAAGTTCCATTTACTTTGGTGGCTTTCAATTGGCATAAATGTGGTTTAACTTCTTTGTAATCAATGATACACATCTTCTGCCTTTGAGATGATATTAAAATCACAGAACAGTCTTCAAGCAATGAAAACTGCTCTGGGTGATGCTTGCCTTCAGTGAAACGGTAGCTAAGTAGACCCTCAAGGGCATCAGTGGTCAATCCCCAGGTCACCAGGGCAGCTGGTACTCTTGGACCCTGAAAGATGGGAAGTCAGTAATGGTGGCTTTGTAGCTGTCCTCTTGTCTGGACAATGAAGTAGTCTGCTTGCTCAGATACTAACTACTGGGGCAAAGCGCTGTAGCACTTTTTTTCTTAATTGGAGTGAGCTGAGCTTCTTGGGGGTTTTTTATGTGTATGCTCTGGTGCCTGTGTATCAGGCACCAGAGGGTGCCTGATGAAGGCAAAGGGGACTGCAAGACTTAATCAGGATTTTGGAATGCATTTTGAAGATAGCAGCAATGGGGGAATAAATAATATGATTATCTCTAACATCTCCTGTTTTCCATACTGGGTTGATCTTGGGTGGTTGAGTATCCCGCAGCTCCTGAGAACATAGTATTTTTACAAGTTAGAGGACAAAAGAAATCACCTGTTCTCTGTTGCAGCCAACTACTGCATTTTACAAATTCTCAGCCAATTCTCTGAATCAAATCTCAAGGCAGGACTAAACTGTGCATCTTTGCTGGGTTCTGTGAAGGCAGTCTGAAAGATGAAATGATTTACTATGCAGGAGAATTGCTTCAAGTTTGAGGGGTGTCCACCATCACTTGTTGGGAGCTTAGTCTTCACAAAAATAGGAACATTTCCTTTCCACCAATGGTTTAGCTTCTTGGAAAGTGGTAATGGTAGTGCAGCTGGTTCCTTTTCTTATTATTACCAAGAGCTGAGGCCTCAGCTGGAAAATCCTGTTCTCAGTCATTTGAAACTTGGATCGCCTTAACTATCTGGGCTGAAATTTAATACTGTGACTTGTCCTGCAGCAGAACTTCCCAAGGACACTGGTACCCGATAACTAGTGGTGTCGAGGCCTCATCGAATTCTGTGGATAGCAAGTGCCAAAGCAAAGCTGTCCAAAGGCTAAAAGGACAACCATGGGAGAGGATCCCAACCAGATGGGCCCTGAACTCTGGCATTATAACAGTATTGTTTGGGATTGTCTGGCCTTGAGACCAGCTCAGCCTGTCTGGTGTGGCCCATCCTTTTTGCTGTGCACTCTTGGAAGGGAGCTGCCTGCCTAGTTCTTTTACCTGTCACTGCTGGTAATGGGCACTCTTCCCAGAAAAGTATATTCTGGCTTTTTTTGAACAAGCCATCTGCATCAGTAGTGTGCTGTCCAGTCTGTCCACCTCCAAAATGTACTGTTCCTTCCCTGCTGTAATGTCTGACTGCATCTCACTGGGTCATAATGCTTGGAAAGTTCTCTGCTGTTGTGACAATTATAGAAAATCCTCTGAAGAGTAATTACTCCTTTTAGTGGAAGTTTTAAATAATGTGCGTTAGTAAGACCAGAGTTGTATATTAAACAATGGGGAGGAAATCTTAAATTATCATTTGGCTGTCCTGCGTATGAGGACACGATGATGCTTAGGGGGAAACACTATTTTTAGTGTAATTGATAGTTATATCATGAGTGCATAAAAGGAAGACAAACTGAAGTGGGAGAGGTAAACTTATTTCAGGTGTTTCCTGAATCTTGCGTCACTAAAAATTTTCCCATGTGGTTTTATTTTTGTTGTACGCTTCGTAAAGGTAACTAACAACTTTTCCCATAGTCTGTCTTCTCTTTATAAAAAGAAAAGCTCGTAAATTTATAGTTGCAAGAACAGTTCCTCTGCTTTGAGATATTTTATCCAGTTCATTAGAAAAGCAGCAGATATTCTAAATAAGCATCATGGTTCTGGAATGAGGCTTTTCCTGGTCTGAACACAGAAGAAAAAAAGGCTTTTAGGAGCTGGCGTAGTTGGAAACAATGCCCAACAGTATTCCCACTTCTACTTTATGATTTTCATATCACCTCTATGCTTCCTCTGCTCAGCAGCACTCCTTCAAGTGACAGACGAGGAGCTTTTCACTTTGGACCAGTGCTCAGCCCATGCTGCTTGAATCTCTGAACAGCACTGCCACTTTAGTAAGCAGTGGTGACAACAGTAGTGTCCTTTATGGAAGTTCCCTTTTTCCAATTTAGCGATGTCAAGCAATCTCATTTCCCTACTGAGGTTGGGTAATTCTGGGGTTGCCACTTTCTCCAACTTTCCCATGATGCCTGCAGTTGGTTAGCTCAGATCTTTGGCACAATGTGCAAAAAAATCACAATTGTTGAAGAAGGGTTTGTGCTGAAAAGGGTTCAAGTGTACCAAAGGGTTCAAATGTACCAAAGGGTTCAGATGCCTCCACAATCTGTCTTGTTCCTCTCACAACAAGGAATGCTTTGGTAGACAGAAGATGCATCGACTTGTTAGCAGTGACCTGTTTGTTTTGGGTGGGTTACCACTTTGCAGTTGTGGGGCTGTTCCAGGGCTTCCTGGAACCTGAGCCCTGACAAGCCACCTGTTTCATACTCCCATGAGTGAGCTCTGCCCAAAGCACTAGTTCCTACACTTTTAAATCCTACCCTAATTCCTACACTTTTAAACCCACTTCTGTGGGTGTGACCTGGTGTTTCCTTCAAAAGCAGTTGCTGTGGGCAGTTTTAAGGTGAGGTCAGCCTCCCTAATGTAATTCTTCTGCCTGTTGCTGGTTTTTCCCTGTAGCACAGTTCACAGCTGGTACAGCCAAGTGACTTCTTGCTGCACTAATTGCTGTCTCCTGGCAGACTGCTTTTGTCCTCATCTCCATTTGCTAATGCATTCAACTGCAAATTTGTTTGAATATACATCCAAAAAATCAGCTGCTGCTGTGAAAAGTGTTTTTTGTTTGACTGCCTTGACAGGCCAGAGGTGAATCCTCCATGCACAAGGGCAACATACAAAATAAACTCAGTGAGGAGAAGAATCTACCCTGGAATTTATACACATTTTATGATTTTTTTCATCATAAGTCACAGTTCTTTTCTACTAAAAGAAAGCAGCAAACCATGCCCAAAGGCTGTACATTTGTGGTAAGTGCATAGGAACATCCTGTCATCCAAGAATGAAGTTTGTCTCATTCTGCGTGCTTTCAGTAAAGAATTTCAAAATGGCTTTACAAGTCTGTCTAAATAATTGGAAGAGGCAGAGGAACTCTTCCCTACTGTGCTTTTAAGACTCAGATCAGGCCTACTCATAGCCTCTAGGGGTGAAGTTCAGAAACCCCAACGCCCACAACAGCCACGCAATTTCTTCCGGTCTAGGATTAATGAGCATTTTTTAATTCAGAAATAATGATTGTTACGATCACTGCATATTATAGTTAATTGTGAATAATGCTACTTATTGTAACAACCCAGCCCCAAAGTATTTTGGCTGTTAGATCTGGAACAATTTCCAGATACATATGTTGCAATTGTTTTTCATACTGGCCAATTTTGGCAATGTCATCTTCTAAACATATTGTATTCTAAATGTAAAACCAAACATATGGTAATGGCTTTCTTCTGATAAGGTTACAGGGGTGAGGAAGTTTTAGGAAAGCAGAGATGGATTAAATGGATTAGGTGGATGAAATAAGAAAATTGCCCATGGAACTGAGCCTTTTTCTACATCTAAAAAAGGGTTATCTTTTGGCTTCATGTTGGTCTTTGCTCAGCAAACAGACAGAAAACTGTTCTTTATTCCTTTCTGCCCTGCTCATCAAAAACTTTACAAATAGTTCAAAACTAGGTAGCCCCAACAGGTGTTGGGTTAGGATGTGTCATGCCTGTTTTAGCAATATGGCCTCCCATATTGCTTTTAACAATTTTTCATCTCATAACTCATTGCTAAATACTGCAGTACAGTATTCCGACACCAGAATTCTTTTATATTCTGGTAAACTTTCTTTTACTCACCTAGTTTTGATGATGTTTTTCCATGATTCATAAGTGGAAATAGGTTTCTCTCAAGTTTTTTTTAGGCCACAGACACTCAACACATACTTCAAGTACTAGCTGTAAAGAGGAAAATACATTCTCTAATAAGCTCAGTGAGCCTCCAAATTCACCTTGGTGGAGGGAAAAACAGATGAGAATTGGTGATGTGCAACAAATATTAGGAGGCCTCAGATATTACTCTTCTTTATAAATTTATGCTGTTTTGATGCCTGGTTTGGACAGAGAGAATTACAGCAGGTGGAGAAAAAAAATAAAAATTGGAAATACCCTGAATACATTTGTTTAGCAAGGCTCCAAAGGATGTGACCTAAGCGGGATGAACTTTTTGTAATTCTCCCAGCTTTTCTCAAATGCAGATTTTTAACATTCTTCATTCTTTTAAAAAAAGGATTTAGTAGCTTAAAGATCAAAAGATACAAAAAAAAGGTATTTTGTTTGAAGAATGAATTAGATGAGTTTCGTCTGGAATGAAGAGACATTAAATTTTATCAGACAGTGGCTAGTCATTGAGGCAAATAACGTAGAAATGAGCTGACTGTTGTCATTTTAACACTTTAAACTGAAGCATATCATTTTCTAGAGGAAAAGTTTTGATTAAACCATAAAACTAGAGCTTAATGAAGGAATTTGATAGCCTATGGGTATATGACATAAATTGGGATGTCATTTAAGCTCTTTGAATGCAGTCATCTGACTGTAAATTCTTCTATTAACATGCTTATGCATCCATATTTCCCAGCCTTAATGGTTTGCTAGCATCATATATGGCAATCTGTGAGTTCCCACTGACTTGACTGTGTTTTGGTCTCTTGTCCTTTTGTGTACATTTGAGATGCTACTCATTTAGTATGGTATCAGAGCTGTTATTACTTGTTTGAATTCCTCACTATAATGCCTTTAAGCGCTGTGGTTTGCATTTGACAAGGGCATGCTGGCAGGCTGTGTTGTGAATATGATCTACAGTCATTCTGAAAATCACGTACTTTCTCCCCTCTTCAGCAAGAAGAAAATTTTCATGTTCTCGTTTGAAGCTCAGTAACTCTTTTGTCCTTTGCCATGAGTGGACTATGTATTGTCCTGTGTTCTGGTGAACTGTGATTTATGGGTGAGCTTCAAGGTGAAGCCACAGAAAGCAGGGCCCTTGGAGATTGGCAGTCTTCCTTCTGATTTAGCAATCAGTGTTTAGGAGATAGGATAGTTGTAGCAACTTGAAGTCTAAGCATGTTTTTCATGGATCACCTACTGTGGCATGTGGGTAGCCTGCCAAGCTCAATGTAGACAGGTACCTCTAGTGGGGGGTTGATCTGGCTGAGTGCTCAGCGTTTACATTTCAGAATTCCCTGTCTTTGCCACAATATTTGTTGTTCCTTGGGATCAGCACAGGGATTTCCCAGGGAATACTGCCAAAACTGGTGAAACATTAACAGAACTGTTAACAAAAGCAGTTCTACAATTTTCAGTAGTGGCCACAGCACTTGTTTTTAATGTGGCCATAAGGAAGGGATAATTTTAAAGTTTTATATATATTATAGTACTCCATCAGGTACTTCCCTCTTCTCCATGGTCAGTTTTTATCTTTGTTCTTCTTTTAGCTTATTGGCTTATAACAGTTGGGAAATGCACACGTAGACAAGAGCGAACATGCATGGTAAATTGTAAGAGATAGTTGTTGTGGCTGAGCTGGGCAGCGGTTGCAGCAGCTACAATTGGCAGGGAGCCTCTGTGCCCTGTGCCAATAGGCTAACTTGGTTGCTTTGGTCCTGACTTCGATCCGAGCAAGGAGAGAGCTGCTTCTTATGTCCAAACTGGCCAATTCTAACACATTGAAACATATGTAGTTCAACATCTTTTCTGTAGTGATCTCATCTAAACTTGCAAACTCCTAAACTCGAGCCACCATCTTTTATTTTTGCATATTACTTTAACATCCCAGCCACATTTATGTGATCCCTACTTACACCGCAGACTAGTGTTTCTTTCAGTTTTAGGAGTTGCAAATTTGACACAGAGTCTGTCACTGCCATCTACTAATGCAGATGGCAACAAATATGGTTTTTAATCTGACTGTTACTTAGAATTGTGTTAGCTGGGGTGCTACATGGGGGAGGAAATGGGGCGGGGGAATCGGGAAAGAGTGGGGAAAAATACACAAAGTGGTAATATTTGACCTTTGTCATGGTACTTTTCCTTTTTTAATTCAATGGTTTATTTGCTAAACTTCCTTTCTTCATTGTGGCTATGTAAAATCCCCATTCTGTACCCCCAATGGTAACACCCTTCAGCTGTACCTGTGATTTCGAGAGGCACATATGCTGCTTCAACAGCAGGGACTCTTTCAGCTGGGATGTGGGATACGGTGATTCAGCAGGGAAATTAGTGCAGCTGTGTCAACTCTGCAGTATGGCAAATCTGACAATGTAAAGAATGCCTTGGTTTTAGCAGCATTCTTGGTGAGCAACATCACCTGGCAGTGTCAGCAGTAATGAAACCAGCAACAAGGTTTTCAGAGTCAGGGAGATATTTTACTTTTTCACCCTTCGCATGTTGTTGTAGTACAGGGAGGCATAAGGTGGGTGTTGGTCTCTTTTCCCAAGTAACAAGTGATAGGACAAAAGGAGATGGTGTCAAATTGTGCCAGGGGAGGTTTAGATCAGATATTAGGAAAAAAATTTCTTCACCAGAAGGGTTATCAAGAATTGGAACAGGCTGCCCAGGGAAGTGGTAGTCACCATCGCTGGAGGTATTTAAAAGATGGGTAGATGTGGTGCTTAGGGACATGGTTTAGTGGGACTTTGCAGTGTTAGGTTTATAGTTGGACTCAATGATCTTAAACGTCTTTTCCAAACTTAATGATTCTAAGATTCTATTTATTTACAGCCAAGCATGCCCATACTATGCCATGCATTGTGTGTGGCAGCCTGCCATACCTGGTCATTCACATCCGCTTCATTCTGATGCAAATAGTGTCCAGTCCCTGGGGGAAACACCTGTACCTCTTTGGGAACTGGGCTTTGCACCTTGTCGGCATTGAGCAGTGCACGTGTAGTGTAGACATCCAGCACCAGGCAGCGGGAAGGTTCCCACCGCTGAGCTGCAGCGACCCTCACAGCCTGTGCATTACAAGAGAGTATCAAGTCAAACCCACCAGCTGCGGATGAGGCCATGTGGGCTGCCTGTTGTTCTGATGATCTTAGGCTGCTGGGCTTAAAACAAACAAAATTGTGCTTATTACTTGTTTCCCTGTAGTTTTGCTAGTGGGTCTGCTCCAAGTAATTTCACTCTTTCAGTTTCTGGGATGCTAAAATCCGTTCATTCCACTGGATAAAGTGAGGGCTTATTAAAAGATTGTAATGTATTTTTAGATTATTGGCTGGAAGATGCAAGGGCAATGGAAAATATTTTGGCAATTATTTCACCGTGAGATCAGACGCAGCAGGTGAACAGGTCTGTATGTATATCTGAGTATATGTGTGTCTGGACTAAATAAAGCACACGGTCCATCTACCCCAGGTTGTCGTCATCATTGGCCACCACAAATTGCCTAAGAGAAAAGTGAAGAAAACCTTAGGGAAACTGTTGAGTTCTTCTGAGATTGCTTTTTGTTGTTCTTAGACTGAAGTTAATGTTTGTCTTGGAGAATGAGATCTAGATCTCCTGCAGAGTTTCAGTTTTAAATCCTTGATATAGATCCTCATTCTGTAGTAAATCTTACATCATTATTTTCACCTTGCCAAGACCTTGCCCTCTGTGGTGCTGATGGCAGTGTGTCCATGGGGAATTGAACAGTAGGTAGATAGGAGCTGCTGGCCTTATGAGGAGTATTGTGGGACTTTGGCCTGCCATGTAAATCTGTGTCTAAGTGCTGCTATTTAGCTAGAAATTTTCCCTTGCAGAGGACACTTTGTACTTTTTTTTTTTTTATAGGCGTTGCTCATGTCTTAACCTGACTTTCTTAAACTGCAGTTAATAAAGCAAGAATAACACCAAAATAAAAAATAAACAAAATCTGAGTATCTAAAATAAATCAGAGGTCAACATGAAGGACTCTGGGAAGTGCTGTGTTGTCTTTTTAAGGCTGTGGCTGCCCCACTGCTCGCTCCACAATGGACAACTTCCTTGAGCAGCTGCACAGTCTTTAAGTGATCCAAGTGGAAATAAATGAACTGAAAGTTGAGCTCAAGTCTCAAAAGCAGAGGGCTTTTTGTCCTTACTAGACATTCAAGCTGAAATGACAGCTTCATTCTGTGTAATCTTGGTTTTATGAAGAGGCTGACATGGGATGAAAGGAGATCCAAGAACTAGTAAGAATCAGACCTGTGCTGAATTAACCACAGACATATGCAGACCCTTCACTGCTATTGTGGTTTGGGCTGGGTTGGCCAATGACAAAACAACAGATGCACTTGTCCACCTCTCTCTCACTCCAAGCAGAGTTCCTACTGAAATGGCCTGTGCAGTCACAGGGAACTTCCCTGGGACTTGCCACACATGTGCCGGTACAGTCCTGTCTGATGTGGATGCTTATCTCCAGTGTGTAATAAGTAACTTCCCCAGATTGCACTGATGATGCAGCAGCAACTTTAAAGCAATACTCCTTCAAGCATCTCAAAGTGAGTAAGGAAAACACCCAAAAAGAAAGTGATAGTTGCTGCAGCATTGACACTTGGGAACAACCTTCTGTTGACATTTTTGCAAAGCATAAGTTGGGAAATTTGACATTTCTCCTCTGCACTCATTTCTCATCGTATAAAATTCTGTATGATTTCTGCTTCCTGTGACCCAGATAGGACTGTGTTACACTTGTGTTTAATGTCTATTATGGTCTTCTTGCCAGCTGGACTTACTGTGAGCCAGACTTCACTGTCACAGATGAACAAAGCTTCATGCTGTTTAGCAGTGTTTGTTTGATATAAAGTAGCTCGGGATCCAGCCTGTCATTCCCATGTGTTTGTGTTGTCATGGGTTTTTTTGGGGTTTTTTTCGGGTTTTTTTTTTTTTTTTTGTTGTTGTAGAAGTGTTGCAGGTTATTCCAGAATCACAGAATTGTAGGAGTTGAAAGGGACCTTCAGAGATCATCTAGTCCAACCGCCTGCCAAAGAAGGTTCACCTAGAGCAGGCTGGACAGGAATGCACCCAGGCGAGTTTTCAGTATCTTCAGAGGAGACTCCACAACCTCTCTAGGCAGCTTGTTCCAGTGCTCTGTCACCCTCAAAGCAAAGAAGTTTTTCCACATATTCAGATAGAACTTCCTGTGTTAACCACAGCCTTGGTATGTAGCTTGGCACTTCCTAAACTGGGGAAGGCCAGGCTTGCCCTGGAGGAAGGTGGTGGACAAAAGAAGTAGCAGAGTTGTAGGGAGTCTGCTAAGCAGAGAGGTGGCAAAGCTGAAAACAGGGAGAGCCTGCAAAATGCTGGGGCTAGAGGTCAGACATGTAGCTTCTTTCAGGATACTTGTCTGACCTCTTTAAGGGAGCTGTCAAGTCTGTGCTGTCCGGATGTCAGAATATGGCTATGGTTTGGAAAGAGAAGGAGCAAGAAGGGGGATGGTAATGACTGGAAAGAAAACATAGTAGGAGGAGAAGGTAGGGATAGAGCAGTTCAATTCCACTGCATTTAGAAAGCCAGTCTGGTCTCTGAGCAGTACATCTTTTAAGTTCTACATTGCTAATAACTATCAACAGGTAGCAAACAGCTGGGACCATGCGAGCAGCCTAGTAAGATGAATGTGAATGTTTTGTCATGTGCTTAAACTTTACAGTCTAATCACTGATGGCACTGTGTCCCTTCCCAGAAGCAGAGGACTCTTTGGTGGTGATGACCCTGGGGCAAGAGGAAGTTGCTCTGGAGTTAGATCAGGAGGACCACAGTGGAGAGCTGTGGTTTCCTCTGATATTTGCAAGTTTGCCTGGCAAACAGGTCATCTGCACCTTTGCTTTGGAAGGTGTAGAATTTTTTTCTCTTCAGGGGATGGTTGGAGTTCACTGAGGTACAGGGCATGCATGGACATCTCTGAGAGGTGCAACAGTTATTTCCTGGCTCTTCCATGACTGCCTGCCCATGAAGGGGCTGCCATCAGTTTAGGAAAGGGGGCAGCTCCAGCCCCAGCATGTTGAGGGTGCTGCAGGAGTGTGTGATGGTAATGTGTCTGTGTCTAATCCATAAACTGTGGAAAGGCATGTTCCAAATTCCTTCCTGTGACACTGCACCTGCCTAATGTTTTGGTTACTGCCTTGATGCAGTCCTGCTGATGTTAGCAGGAGTTTTAGCGTACGTAGCAATTCTTCACTGAAGTATTTTCACTGCCAAGCAACAGAATTTCATTTCTTCTCTGTACTTTTTATCTCACAAATGGATGAAAAGAACATAGGGATTTTCTCCACTTAATGCTGATATCATTTATTGGCATTGAAATTCAGATGGGATGAAGCAGTAGCAAACAAGAGGAGGAATTCCTATGGGGAAGGTGTAAAGCAGGGAAGACTTGGTAAAATTCTCAGGTTGTGTTAATCAGAATACAAGATGAAGAAATTATAATGATCATTCCTTATTAAATTGGGCCATAACACACCAGTTCAGCAAAACATCTAAGCCTGTGCTTAACTGCAAATGTGCAAAAGTTCCCTTTGAATTTAGTGAGTGTTTAGGGCTGTTCTTATGTTTGCTTTTCCCTGAGGTTGTGCTATTAATCTTTATGGCAGTGATAGAGGAAGGGCTTTCTAAACATAGCTGCTGATGGGTGCCTGAGTGAGAACACTTGAAATGGAGCTCATTTCCAACCAGTGCTGAGTGATGGACATTTAGAAAGTCAGTGGTGCCTCCAGCAGAGACAAGTGGAAATTGATATATTCATATTCACTAATAACTTTTGAAAATGCTGCTGAAATAATTTGTAGTAGCCAGGGGTAATTCCAAGGGAAATCCCAGCAAAATTGGTAAGTCCCTTCCAGAGAGGTTGAGAGACACTGGTGCTTGCACCTTGTTAGGTAGTTCATTTTGAAGGTGGATATGTAACTGTGACATCTTAAAGTTGCATGGACTATTGGATCAACGTGTAATCCGAACTGGTACAAGCTCTTTTATAACCAGTCCCTCCCTCCCCTGAATAATAATAATTGTTCTTATTTTATGACTTGCAGAGTGGTCATTGTTTTACCTCTGATGAACTTGACAGCTCTCACACAGTCACATCATTGTGGTTTCAAGTTTCAGGCAAGGGTTTATGGTTACTGGTGCTACCACGCTTTCCCATCTGGGATGTTCTTACTTTTGGTCGCTGCCTGGGAGGACGAGGGAGGAGATGGCTGTTTGGGTAAGTGGCAGGAGCAGATAGGGATGCATCACTCTTCCTTGCCTTCCTGTGTCAAGTGATAAATCATTGATCTTCCTTCCTCTTCCTTGAAAGTGAGGGAATGCTTTGAGCAGGTTACTTTAAGGGACAGCCCCTCCTCTCTGCTGATGAGCTATTAATTGCATGCTATCACATGTGGTTAGTACGGTTTAGGAGAGGGAGTCCTGTCATCCTTGCCACAGCTCTTCCTCCTCATATGGATTCTCAGAAAGAAGAAAAAAAGTAAAAATCCCCCTAACCTTGGAAACTCCCGCTACTGAACCTCCTTTCTCCCTCCCAGGACCTGTCCCAATTCTGTGAACTAACGAAACTATCCACCTGAGAGTTGCACATCCCTTAGTCAGACTGCAATATCGCCTGAGGTTTGCAGAACTACTCTAAATGAGCAAATACTTATTCTTGAAATCAATCCCAAGACCATGAGAAAAACACGCACCGTTTTGTCGCTCTGTTAAACTTCTTACAGAGGAAACACTCTCTTAGTGTGGAGAGCAAAATTATATTGCCTCTTCGCTTCCTTTATTCCTGCAGTTCCAAAGTTTACATGCCCTCTCTGAAACATCACTTTTGCTTGACACAAATTACTCTTGTGTAGCAGTTCTCTTAACGACATGCTTAGCTTGACTTCTGCTTTTTACTCCGAGTTATTGCATCCTCCTACTTATCCCACTCTTTGCTTGGTCAGTGTATGTGTTTACTGTCATTTGTGTGGCAATGTCTTTGGATCAAGCACTGGTATCTTTTTTGCTTGCTGATTTTTGTGCTGATACCTTGCTGCGTTTGACCTTCTGCTGTCTCTTCCTATAGATTGATGTTGGTGACATGGAGTCAGTGACTAATCAGTGCCTTACTGCTGATGGCAACTTCTTGTTGCTTCTGCCCTTTTGCTAAAAGGAAAGATGAAAGAGATGCCCTCATCTGTCACCTTTCCCTGCTATGGAGGCAAGGGAGGCAGAGAGCTGGGGAGAGGAGCTCCTTAATTTGGTGTGGATGTTCAAAGGTGCCAACAGGAAGAGCAGCAATGGGAGGCAGAATTGCAACTCATCAGGTTCTGAATAAAAGTGGGTTTATAACTACGTTTTGTTGTTGTTTAAAGTTCTCCTTTCTTTGTAGCCACGACAATATGATTAAAAGCCCAGTGAAGACAAAGGACTCCCCCTTTTAAAGCAAGCCTCTTCCTGTCAGTGTTTTTTCAGTATATGCTGTCTCCCTCCTGGATCACACACCTGTTGGGTCTTTCAATCCCCTTGGCAGCCCCCATCCAGTCTTCTCTGCCCTCCTTTCAGGTACAGCTTCCAGAGACATGACAATGTTTGCTTTTGTGTATCTGAGTCTCAGTGTTACTGGTTGTTCCCCCTGCCCCCAATCTTCCCCATCATGCTATTTATGCTCTGCCAGGCATAGATGTTACAGGGAGAAAACTATGTGATAAAGGCAAGCTTGACATGCAGTGGTGATCCCCAAACCAGTGAACACTAATATGTAAAAAATATAGTACCTTGCTCAATTAGGGTAGACCAGGCTACTGTGCCAACCCTGAGGAGTTTCCCACTGTGGTATAAGGCAGTTTCAAAATGACTTAGAGCTGAGCTGGCACCGGAGTCACAATGAAATCTATGTTTTCTTTTTTATTCTAGTCCACTACTCATTTGGTTACATCCCCTGGGTGTCTGTGTTGTCCTAGGTCCCTTGGCAAATGCTGATTTTGGGGAAGGGGTAAAAATGGCCACTGCTGTTGGGTCCAGAAGGGTTTTGGTGAATCCCCATGGCACTTGGTACTCGCTCTCCCCTCCATCTCCTGTGCAGACCTATTGGATGAGGGACAGTGGAGCTGGCAGGGTTGCGGGGGAGGCAACCTCCCACCCAGGGTATCTACTCAGTGAAGACTGCTGGTAACACCTCCTCTCTTCAAGTCAATGCAGTAAATAGGTTTAGTCTAGTTTATTTTGTAACTAAGGGTGCATTTCAGTTGGCTGTGTTAATTGGATTGAATGCTTCCAGGTCACGGTTCGAAACAAACAGCTATCAACTTGACAAGGGAAAACTCTCTAATAAGAAATAATACAGTAGATCCAGCCTGTCTTCACTGTTGGAGAAAGGACACCCTCTTTATTCTGAAATCCTCATATTTCAAAGTATACTACTCCCCTGTGGATCAGGTAAATATTCTGCAATTAAATTCTAAATGTATATAACAGTAAAACCTGAAGTATCTTAATTGAAATCTTACTCTAAAATCACAAATGTGGAGACAAAGTCTGGTGCAAAGTTTTAACTTCAGCTTTTCCTTCTTAGTTGTCAATGTAATTTTTAAGTTGGTAGTAGAGGACTGAAGTCTGAGCTGAGGCAAATTTTGTTTACACATCTTCCTTTATGCAAGCCCTTTTCCTTTGTGGAGCTTCTATATATTATCTTTGGGTGCAAACTTTAGCCCTAGCTATTGGAGAGCAGAAGATAATCAGGAAAGTACTTGCACAGACCTTAGAGCCCTTCTCTGGAGTCACTGAAGAACAGTTATTTTAAACCCATTGGAAAAATAAATGATCAAATAAAAAAGGTCTGTTGACCTTGCAATATTATGCTATGAAACTGGTCATTTCTACAGCTGTAGCCAATGGCCTGAGGTGAAAAGCTTTTGGATTGGAATTCTTGACTATAATATCTAGTTTGGCCATATCAGGTTTTGAATTAACTTGGAGGTCAGTTCTAGGTTGCTCCCAAAGGGCTCTCACGTCATCAAGTTCAAAGGATACCACACACCACAGGATGTGTGGTACAGAGTAATCTCATCTTGGAAAAGTAGAGCTAACAGCCTAAAAATATGTATTAAACTTATTCCACTTTGTAAATATTTATTAATATGGTGGCCACCGAAGTGATTCAGCTGAAGCTCTGAATTCAAACACTGAAAAATTGTCCGAGTCAGTATTAAGCATTTTCTGTTTAAAGATTAATGCTAACAGCCCATGCCCACCATCTTCATGAATAAGGAACTACTGGCACAACCTGCAGATAAATTTCTAAAAGTAGATGGGAGTAAATATGTATAAATTGGAGGTGGGAGGGGGAAGGCAAGCCTTGAATTAGCCTGCAGAAGACTGAATTCAACTGCAAGGTTCAGTCAGTATGAAACTAGTTTTTCTGTAGGCAGTTTCATGCAGTGGCTGTTCTAGCTCAAGGTGGGAGCTCATATTTGCAAGCATTTTGGCACAGTCATATGTGCTGGTCCCAGGCTCTTGGAGGAAGGGAGGAATGCTGTTTAGGATAACAGAGCCATGGCTTGCTTATAAGAAGAATCATGGTGGCTCTTTATCTACATGGCCTAATGCTGTGTGAGCAAACCATGGTTAGGAGGTGGTCTGGCTCAGGACTCAATTCTGTCAGAAGGCCTGTGAGTCTGTGTTGTGTCTTGGCCAGAACATTCAGATCCTGTCAGGGAGGCATAATAAACAGAATCCAAACTGGGATCATCATCTAGGGGTGAAGGATCAACAAATACTGTCCTGTTGGTGCCCTGGGTCAGGGAGAGAGCTCCCCTGGGGACGTCTGAAGGACTGGGGCATATGGGGTCCTGGTGGTCTGAGCTCTGCAGCTCACTTTGCTTTACAGGCAGATGAGACCAGAGGGACAACCATATTGTTGTAATGTTTACATTTAAATGTGAGGCCCGAGTTTAAATACAGTCTAATGACAGCAGGAACATTACTGGGCTGACTCACGTTGCCGAGAATACGCTCTCATTTCTGCATGCATCCCTGCACAAGATGGGGAGAAAATGATGCTGGAATCTTGCATTATCCCAGTGAAACCCAATTTTACACCCTGCATGTATTTAATGCCTTTTATATCTCTGTTCGAGGGATGTGGTCTTGTGGGAATAGGGTTTATTGAATGGTGTTGGACAACAGAGGTTACTGAAGGGATTTGAATGACTTTGTGTAAACCATGTTTGACAGACTCTGGTGCAAAGGCTGGAAGTTCCCCATCTTCCTACCCTGTGCCCCTTCCATGGTCTCGCATGTCACAGCATGGTTGTGCTGCAAGCAGA
>JAOXNO010000004.1:4231399-4252677 GCA_028565335.1 Limnodromus scolopaceus
CTGGAAGTTCCCCATCTTCCTACCCTGTGCCCCTTCCATGGTCTCGCATGTCACAGCATGGTTGTGCTGCAAGCAGAGAGTGGATATGGATGCATTAGTGTTTGTAAGGTGCAGCTGTGAAATCTGGCCAAGAGAGCATAGTACAGCTTGCTTCTTAACATCTGTAAGGGTGCGGTGATTGGGCTTTTCTCCTTAGGGACAGGCAGCACTTTGAGGAAATCATGTGTTGCATCTCTGAATCTGGGGCAAGAGAGAGTGCAAGAGGAGCACTGTTTCTTGTCATAGAGAGAGCAAATGAGAATGGAAAGGGCAGAGTTGAGGTATTGCTGCCTTACTTATTTCAGTAAGGTGGAAAGACACAAAGGTCCTCACTACACTGAGTAATTAGTGTTAAAATAACTAACTTATTTGGAAGGAGAAAAGCAATGAGCCCTGAAAGGAGGAGATGGTATGGCTGATGAAAAAAAGGGCTGCAATTCTATGGCAGCTCTATCAGCTTTGTCTGTGGCTGTAGGAAAGGCGGATGGGGCTGCTGGAGAAGGACCGCTTGGTTAATCTCTTGAGTCATTTGACTGAGAGCACAGCTGGGGAGCCTGAAAAGGTCACAGCAGCAAAGGGCACTGGAGCTAATGACTGAGATTCCCAGAGGAGAAAATGATAGCACATGCCTTGAGTGGGAGGTTTTGTTAATGAAAAGCTAGGTATGAACTGAGCATATCCCCTCCGTGGACTAAAGAGGACCACCATGTTTCTCCATGAGTGTGGCCCACATGCCTGAGGTAGGAGGAGTGAGCTAGTACAGCTGGGAAGTGTGGGGATCCCTGGGTGTGTACCTTCATGGGTGGAGGGAAGTTGATTTAGCATATGTCATGAATCTGGCTTGCCAGACAGCATTTTTGGGTAGAAAAAGAGATTGTATCCTTGGAAACAGTGCATGGTCACCCCAAAATTCAGTACTTCTGTCTTGAAAATTAATGATGGGTAAGGTACACTTGAAATTACCCTGCACAATCAATTCCTGTGCTGTAATTTCTCTATTCCTGTTTCTAGCCTCTCAAATAATTGTGTATCTTGATGGTGAAAACTTGTCTGAACCTCATTTTCTTTTGATAAGGAGCATTGTTTTCTCTTTCATATAGACCTCCTGAAGTTTAGTTGTCATGCCATTCTTCTAGTAGAGGTGATGCTGCTCTGTAAAGTCAGTATTGGGTTGTTGCTGGACACACAACTCTATCCTTAGATCAAGTCCTATGCCACTGTGCTGCAAAAAGGGATAACACCATGAACATCTTTAAGGTGCTAGACTGTTTAGTGCATGTGGCAGGAGAAGAGTGGGGCTTATGGGTGTACTTGGCTCTTTGGTAAAGTATGGATGGCATCTCTGTGGATGGGGCCCTGGGGAGACTTCTCAGTCTCCAGGGCTTCACCTTTCACCGTTGATGTGTGTTCAGCCCTGGTGCTGGCCAAGTGCTAGCATCATGTAAATGCAAGGTTTTTTAAATAATGCTAAGTTGTCTGCCAGATGATATTTACCCATTATTTTGGTTTGCTCCCAATAAGTCTTTTTTCCCCGACTAATAAGTGGTGCCAGCTGACAGAGGATGTCCTCGGCAGGCCACAGTGAATGGCAGTATACAAAGAACCTGGCTGAAAAAGCCAAATCAGTGTTACTTCCGGTCACATCGGCGTGGCTGTGCTGGGAATGCAGCAGGCAGCCCCTCAGAGGCAGCCTCAGCCAAGCCAGATACAGGGACAGTCTAAAAGAATGGACACTGCTATCTGATCCAGCCCCTAAGGCTCAGTGATGTACTGTGGATCCCAAAATCCTCCTCTGTACATTGGCTGTAGACGCGATTGGTGCTTTCCCACTAGAGGGCAGTTTTACCATGCATGCATTTGCATAGTTTGCTAATCTCATTTAACAGTCTTTGTTTAAAACCAGCAGAAATTGAGATGAAAACCGTGGTCAACATTTAGTTATTTCAGCAGCTACCAAGTGCCTATATGAATGATAAAACAACGTATTTGGAAATACGTTACTCAGTATAAAGCAGGTATTGAGGAACAATTTTTTAAGTGCATCATGTTTCTTTGGAAATGAGCATGCAGCAGATGTCACAGTTGCATGAAAATGAATGAGTGTGACTGAGGCATGTGTTCTGCACTGATAGCAGGCACGTAGCTCCTGGATACTTCTTCTCGTAAAAGCAGAGATATAGCAGGTTTGTATCATGGAAGTTGAATGTAGTAGTCAGACTTCTTATTTTTTCCCCCCATAAATTCTGAAACTTTACAAAGAAAATCAAAAGAATCCTCAAAGACACTAATTCTCAATGGAAAAGACAAGTGCTCCTTACTGGGACATTAGCAGCCCTGGAGGTTTTGTTTCTCAGATGAATAATAATAATTATATACTAATAGGCATGAATATTTCAGAAAGCAAAGTGAAGTAAGAACCATTATTTCAGTCTCACTCAATAATCTAGACCTCGGAGGCAGCCTGTGGAACTTTCTGCACCATGAGGCAAGGTTGTATTGGGAATACCACACTCAGTTCTGCTGATGATATGCGAGAGGATGTGAGTTGGGTTTCTCAGCTACTGAGAAACAAGAGATCAGTCATTACCTTGTCCTGTAACTCAATAAGGCAAATTTAGTCATGTTCTAATGAGACCTTTCTCTCAAACACTGAAATTGGACTTGTCTGTTTCTGCTCTTCCTAAGCAATCCATGCACAGCATGAGAGGGAACGTGCTCCTTTGCTCCCTCTAGATGCCTGGAAACATGCAGGGTTTTGCCTTTCTGAGATCAGAGCTAATGTTGGAAGGAATGACAGATGGTGACCTTGCTGAGAAAGCAGACATTTCTTGCTTGCGTTTTTGTCTACTTATACTTGCTCAGGCCATTTGTCCCTGAGCCAGGCACAGTGTCTGGGAAGAGTGGCTGAAGGCATGCCTCATCTCTCCTTTTCTCTTTAGGGCTTCAGGCTCAGAAGCCTTTCAGCTGTGCCCTCTCTTGTCTGCCTGTATCTTGCTTGTTTGTATGGGGAACTCCAGCTGCGATTCTCCTTCCTTGTGTTGCCTGCTAGAGTTTCTCATGTTTCATCCCTCCAGGACATTATGAGCAAGTTTTCAGTTGTCTGGGGCATAAGCAGAATGGTTTCGTTGCACAGGCTGTGTGGAGCTTAACACATGCAGTACTGAGTGAAGCTCTTCTCCTCAAACTGTCTGACAAGGCCAGACTCCATTTCCATCTCCTGCTTCCTTGATGCTATCCCCTCCTGGTAGCATGGGTGCAATTCCTCCTCTGGTAACTCTGGAAGTCATAGGAGAATAGAGATGATCAGGCTGGTGGTGCAGGTCCAAGCCGCGTCCTTGATCAGTCTCCTTCTCCTGTTGAAGAGAGATGTCCAAAGAAGCTGTCCCCTCTTGTGCAGAAAGACCTCTGTCTCCATGAGGGAACATAACTCTGTCTTTATTCTTTCTACCCTTGTGGGTGTAATTTTGTGTAGTCAACTAAGCTTCTGAGATGGGCTTAACACATTGCTTTGGGATCTCGTGCTGCTTGTTTGTTTTTCTGATTGTCTCATTTTCTAAGTGTTTCCAGACAAGCTGTAGGCTGGTTCCTGTTAACTTGTTCCTTTTCTGTCCACCTCCTCTCATCTGCCTCTCCCCTTTCCCATGAGAAACTATATTGCTTTTAGGATCCTTGCCCTTTTTTGCTCTCTTTTTGTCCAAGAAGTTTTCTCTGTACAAATCTCTGTCCACAGTCCTCTCCTTCTGGTAAAGTGGTAAAGATGCTCTGACCCAGGCCTACAAGAAGTGTATTAGTAGCATTCTACCTTCAACAATTAGGAACAATGTCTGTGTTTTAGGTTTCCTGTGGGGTATGAATAAAAATGTATGGGCAAAATTATATATATTTTCTTCTTTCTTAATAATGTGTTTGGAAATTTTTATTTTGTTTTGATGTTTAGTCTTTTAGATTGTACTTGCTTCAATCTGTTTTCTGGAGTTTTGCTGTATAGTGAGAGTATCTCTCATTCTAGCAGTTGGGACTTATATATATTTTATTTCAGACATAGTAAAATTTGTGATCAGGTCACTGGAGTTCATAACACCAATTCTTTCCTGCCTATTCAGCCAAATCAGATGTTAAAAATAAGCTTTACAGTCTTGCACAAGTTCCTGCCCCACTTAATGCAGTATTTTGTTCATGTTCCACTCAAATTCCCTGCCTATCATCATTAGATGTCTTCCCAGATTTTGTTCATCCTCTCCTTAGCTTTTGTGTTATCTGTGATGGCTTGTGTTCTCCTTCTGCAGCTTTCTCCTCAAATGTTGCAGATGTGTAGGTAATGTTTTCTGGTTTCTCTGGTCAACAGTGGTTTGTAATCATAATCTTTCTTGATGACTTGCTTATGAGTGAGTCCTAATTCTAAGATTATAGTCTTAAAGATGGTAGTAGAAAATAGACTGTTCAGTTAATTCTGGTTTTCTGTAGAGCATGTGCTGCTGCTGTCCGTTTCTGCCATGGTCTGGTCAGTTAAATCCAGCTCATGCTCTTGCTACCTGAAATTACTGCTGCCCAGGGATAGGGGTCAGTTAGGACCACGTCCCTTTGATACTTTAGGGTCACTACTGTGTGGTAAGGATTTGAGATTATTTTCTTGAGTGGGATGGTTTATTTAGGAGTATCCTTAGTCTATCCTGTGTATGGGTTACAGGCTGTCTCCAAAATAGAGCTGGAGCCCACTAGCGAGGCCAGGATTGGCAGAAGGAGCACCGTTGGGTTGTACAACCTGCTCTTCACTTCTGTGGTCTTATTCCAGCCTTGTTCTTATTCCCACATTTAGACTTTATTGCTAGTTGATGATTTTTATTCTGTTTCCTCAAAACCTAAAAATATTGAACTATAGTTAATCTCTATGCAGAACAGAATAATAGCTGTTCTCTTTTTTCTTTCTTTTTTTTTTTAACATATGAGCTGGCAGAGGCACAGTGATTCATTCTGCCTCAACTGAGGTTATTCAGAAGAGGAGGAAGGCACACTAGGGGCTGAAACCTGTCTCACCTTCTCATTGGTTTGTGTGGAAGATCAAAGGACTGCACTGACATTTTTTGAGAACTTTCTGTCTGAACCCCATCACCCTAAAACCATCCAGGGTAGCCTCAAATTCCCTTCTCAGGCTGGCATTGGCTCCTACCAGTCTGGTTTTCTGTAGCAAGTAGGCGCAGTTAGCCATGCCGCTTTGCACTCCTGCTGCAGGAGCGTTCCCTGTAGTAACTGTTAAGTTGTTGTACTCGCCAAGGTGGTCTAGGGTTTTGCCACCAACAGCCTCCTGGTTCTGGGAGAGTGGCCGTGTTGGGATAAATCTTCTCACATCACAGCTTGTAACTTAGCTCCTGTGTTCAACCCCACCTCCTTCAACACCACCACCATTGAAAATGACATGGGTGGTGCAGGGGAAAGAGACTTTGTCTTCCAGTTTGCACAACAAGAAGTTCTGGGAATAGTCTGGAAGGTCTCAATCTCTGTGACTGTGGTGAACTTTCCAAACGACTGTATGTACAGGATATCCTTTGATTCAGTTGTTACCTGTTGCATCTAAAAGTTTTTAACTAGATTGAAATGATTTAATTCTTCTGACTCAAGGTTTTTCTTTTGAAAGAAGACCATTTCCAGTGGTATTTCCACTTAGCTGGAAGAATCGATGGGTTAAGGAAAATAACTCATGACTAATTTCACTTGTTGGCTCTCCTATCACACATTCCTCTCTTATCACTTGAGCACTGTGACTGAGGGGTTTTCCCTGGGCTTAGAACGGTGAGCTTTGCAATTTCTCCAGGAGGAGGTGGATTGCCTGTGTCTGCTCCCTGGTATGCCTCCAGCCTATCTTCTTGACAACAAACCAAATCACAGGCACTTTTTTCTTCCTTTTTCTTGCCAACAAAACAAACTATAGAATCATCTAGGCCGGAAGGGACCTTTAAGATCATTGAGTCCAACTGTTAACCTAACACTGCCCAAACCATCACTAAACCATGCCCCTAAGCACCATGTCTACTTGCCTTTTAAATACCTCCAGGGACAGTGATTCCACCACTTCCCTGGGCAGCCTGTTCCAATGTTTGATAACCCTTTCGGTGAAGAAATTTTTCGTAAAAGCTGTCCTAAACCTCCACTGGCACAACTTGAGGCCATTTCCTCTTGTCCTATCACTTGTTACTTGGGAGAAGAGACTGTCCCCTACCTTGTTACAACCTCCTTTCTGGTAGTTGTAGAGGCTCTTGTTTCTTCTCATTTTAGCTCCATGCTTGCAGCTTCCTCCTTCACTTGAATGAGGCAATCTGGCAGGCCTGTTGGTTCTGACGTTTGATTTGCCTGCAAATGCAGGCATTGCTTTAGCCATTTGTATGTCCTAAGATGGATAAGACATGTTCTCAGCTTGTGCTAATTAGCACAGTTTGAATTCACAGTTATAAGATTAGAATCTCAACACCTGTAATCATGTAAAAGTACCTCCACTGATTTTCAGGCACATTTAGAGATCAGATCTGTCACTTTGTCAGCAAGTGGTCTAGCCACCAAGCTGTCACAGAGATAGGCACTACTGTTGTTCCTCTCTCTCTTTAGCCTTAGATTATGCCTCTGCCCAGAGCAAAGCCATTGGCACGTGAGTGTTGGCTTTAAAGACTCCATTAATTTCTTGGAGGAAAAAAGAGTAAAAGTAAAAAGAATCGACAGTCTTCAATGATGTAGCCCAGGAGTCCGATAGATTTTAATCCAAATAAGACTGCAGGACTGCGTCTGAATTGGAAAAGCTGACTGTGATTCATCAGAAGAGGAGGAGTAATTTGCAGTCAGGTGAATTGGCAGCGTAGAAGGCTTTGTCTGCTTTCGAGTCATCACAAGTAGCTGCTCTTAAGTATAGCATTCTTGTCTAGACAGGCAATCTTCTTGCTGTAACTAGAATAAATACATCCCACAACTGCTTCTATTAAGAACTAAAATCTGTTGCTTGCCTTGAATTAGTAAACCCAGGATAGTTTTCTCATTCTTTTCCAAGAGAAAGGTCAGACAGGTCCAGAGGTCATGCCTTGTTTGTTTTATGTCTGGTTGCACATAGCAATGACTTGCAAAATCAGAATAAGCTGAACAAAATTCTGAACTTCCAAATCAAGTCAAATCTCAAAAATGTTCTTCTAAGACTGAAATGTGTAAAGAAAAAGAATGCATTTTAAAATGTTGAGGTGTTTTTGACATTTCCATTTGACATAGTTTGATTTAAAAACCTGAGTTTATAGGCTTGTGCATTTTCTTCTAGTTTACTATTAAGTACATTTTTTCCAAGACATATTAGCTTGTGAGTCTTACAGCTCCTGAGCATACTGCTGCCATTTTAACCATTGATACACTCTGTCTTGGGGGATTGTATCTTCAAGCTGTGTATAATGATGCAGGAGCCAAAATGACTAATTGTGGCTCCTGTGGTCTTATACACAGCTTGGTTCAATTAGGACTTTATTTAACATTACAAGAAATACAGTCCTCCAAAGAGCCTAGTGACAGTAACTTCTTCCAGACTGCAAGGGAAGTGTAACTCTGCTTTACCTGATACTGCCTGGAAATGGAGCAGCTGCAGCGCAGTTCAGAAAAGTGAAATATTAAGTTAGAAATGAGTGATCTGACCAAAACTTTGCTTCATAATCTTCTTCACAGAAAGTTGAAATAAAAAAAAAATTAAAAAAAAAAAGAGGGGCATTTGATTTAGTGGAAACTTTAGTTCCTGTGTGAAAATTGTATTGCCATTATGTCCTATGCAAACATAATAAGGAACACCTTTTTCTCCTTTAAAGAAAGCAAAACAAACCAAAAAATTTAAATGCTCGATACAGCGCTGAATCACTACTACTAATGCATCACCTTCTGAATGTCATCTGCCACTTGCCTGCTTTTCTGCATCTTTTCTGTTCCTCTAATTGTATGGGCTGAAATCTTGACCCTACTCAAGTCAATGCCAAAACTTCCACTGATTTCCTTTCAGAGGATTTTACCTGTTCTTTGTTTTGGTGGTAGCAGGTGTAATGAAATAAATCTTAGTTGTCATAAAACTGCTATGCAGCTTTTAAGTTGCTGTGTAACTCTAGTTTCAATCCTCCTATGTTTCACTGGTTCTGAGAGAGAAAGTCTAGCTGCCTAGAGAGTCCTAAAAATAAATCTGAGACTCATTCCGAATTTTGTACTGTAAATTTGTAATACTCCTATTGAATCTGTGTTAAGGAACCTCACAGTTGGCTGCCCTAGTAATATAAACATTCCTGTTGTGTTGTAGCGTTGCTGGTAGGTGTTCTGGAGATTTAGTGTTTAGGAATTGGCATGTGGTTATGCCAGTTTGATTTCAGGGTTGTCTGTGAAACAGCACTTCTGCTTTCCCTCTTTGTCAGTTTATCACCAGCGGGTGAACGTCATCAAATAAATTAATGTGGTGGGCAGTGTGAATTGGAAACAGGGAGGCTGGACCTGTTCTCCTAGGGCAACAGGAGGCAGGGTACACAAAACTAGCCATTTCAATTCTCACTCCTCCCACTGCTCTCTACAATCTGTCCTAAAGTCTGACAGATCCCCACCTATGTAAACAAAGCTTAATCTGCTTGTAGACCTGGTAGTGGAAACATGATATTCCCTATGAAGGTGAAGACCTAGGCCAGATTTCTAGTATTTCACTCGTTCTTTACACACCTACAGTTTTCTGGCATCTTCCTCCTACATGTAAGAAACCTTGTTCTGTGGTTTGAGATTTTGCCCAAACCCCTGCAGCTGCAAAAAACCTGCAGTTTGCTTGTACAGCAGTCTCTGGGACCGGGACTGTGAGAAATGGAATGAGGTCCTCCACCTTAATTGGAAGACATCCTTCTGCCATTGAGTGACTCATATTAATCCCTCTGTCTCCAAACTGAAAAACAACATCTCCACGTTGTGAACAAAGCACAAATAACAAAGGCTTGTCAAATGTTTTGGGCTCTCTAGATCTCAGGAGTAACCAAGATGCAAAACCTTGCCTTCAGAGGCTCTCAGGGTTACCACTGAAGTCAATGGAGCCTGAGGAACTGCCCAGTCCCTGCAGAGAGTGGGCAGCAAGGCACATGAGTTGTTAGCCAGCTTCTCAATTATTGTAGTTCCCTCCAAGTTTCTATTGCTTGGGCAGCTATTCCCAAATTAAACTGCTGCATGAGATGGAAAAATTTTGCAAAACTCCTACCCTGAAAAATATTTTGGCTTCATTCACAGAAAATTAGCCTTTTGGTGCTCCATGTTCTCATGATTCTTCAGCTCCTGGTGTCCATATTAAACTCTCTGCAGACAGATGAATTCATACCACATGTCATATAGTGAGCTTCCCAAGAGCTCCTGCTGTATTTTTCCGTGGTCTCTTGTGCTTACTCTTCCACCCTCCTTGTTTTCTCTCTTTCAGACCTGATGGCCTTTCTGAAATACAGTCTACTGAGCACCTGACAGTCCATGCTCTCCTCCCAGGTAAGATACCAGATGATGTTAACTCTCCAGTAGCAACAATGAAAATCCGTGTTCAGATATCAGCTGGAGCTTTCAAAAACCCCAAAGGCATTTTCTAGTGAAAATAGCTGTTTCCAGGAAAACAGGTTTGTATCTGCATGTGTATAAGAGACACCTCCTTTCTCTGGGAGGTAGATGCTTTTTCTTGACATAATGGAGTCATGAGACAGTGAAAATTCAGGCTGGGTGAAGAGCTATGCTTAATAAGGGAAAGAGCAAATGTATTTACCAAATGCAGCAAAATAGGAAAATGTACAATGCTGAGGAAGAGGACTCTTCTGCAAGCCCCCTAGCCACACAGCATCAAAGGAAATCTTACCTGGCTCCTGACTCTGCCCCTGAGAGCAGCTGATGGAAAATGCTTTCAAAAAGGAGCGGCATATGCACTGTTGTATTTTCCGCAACCTCTGATTTATAGTGTTTGCACCATGGTTACACATTTCAGGAGACTGCATTATGTTGTCCAATGGTTTTTCAAACCTGCTTGTAGTTTTGGTCTTTGCAGTTTTCCATAGGACCTTCCACAGTCCGTGTAGTAGTGAGCAGTAAGGCACAAAACATTTCTTTTTGTTTCTTATAAATCTGCTGCCTGAAAATGTCATTGGCTGCCCCTAGATTTTATGCAATGAGAAATAAATAATCCTTTTCTACTTACCTTCTTATCACTTATAGTTGTATGTCTGCCTACTGCTTACTTCTCCTCTAGTAAAGTTTTCCAAGCTGAAAACTCCTTCTTTGCCTAATCTCTAGTTAGTTTCTAAGCCTTTACTTTTTCATCTGTCCCTTTGCTTCACCTTTCTAATTCTAATGTATCTTGCCTAAGGTAGTTCCTAATGCTATCTCATAGCTCATGATTACTGAATTTATGTCTTTAGAGTGTTCTGCACAAGGACATTTGGTTCTCCTTCCCAGGTAATTTAGTAACTATTAGCATGTGTGCATATTGGCAGGTTTTCTTCACCGGTTGTATTACATAGAACTTACTGATTTTTGAATTTCATCCGCTGGCTTTCTGTTCACTTATCTTGGACCACAAGATCCCTCTGTTACTCTTCACAGACACCTTCAGGTTTCAGTATTATGAATATTTAAGCAAACTTTATCATCTCATCCTTCACCCTGAATTTCATTTATCTGTAATATGAGAAGCACACGTTTCACCTGTTGAAGCTAGAAAAACAATATATCTTGAAACTATTTGCAAATATGTGGAGAAAGACATTTTTAAACTTCAGCCCCATATGTCTTATTTTGTTCTTAGTGTCCCTTTGGAATTATCTACAATGGAATCCCAAACTAATTTTTGGTACAGGTAGGTGTATCTCAAACATTCACAAAAAGTCTGCTTATTTGTCAGTGGTAATGACTCTTCAGAGTTTTCTTATTTCTGAGACACACACAAATTCCTAGTATTAGTAGGGGATTAGCAGTTCCTAGATTTTTTCCTGGTCTTTCATTTTTTGCTGGGAAATGAGGTGAAACGAGAATACTTTCCATTTAAATGTTGTCTTCAGTTAGTTGTCAGCCTGCCAAAGTTACACTAGCTTCAGTTGCTCAGTGGCCGCTTCTTTTTGGAGCTGCAGGGAATGGTCCTTGCTGATCAGGTCGTTATCTCTATGGCTCCAGCACTGATCAGGGTTTTCTCTCTGCCCCTAGAGTGCCTGTTTGAATTTGGCAGGGAAACATGTAGTTTTCAGACGCTTTTGCAATTAAAGGAAAAACGAGTCCAAAACCAAACAGATTATGAGGCTCTGTCTGTGTCTCCTTAGCAGGAACAAGTTCCTGTTTGGCAGCCAAGTGCTGTGAATGTGTCTGTGTCTGAAGTGACTCTATCTCCATGTCTGGGCTGTGGGTTTTATTTCTCTTTTGCATCCAAGGAATTTTCCTGTTTACAGAACCAAGAGGCAAGAAGTTGCCTTGGACTTTCAATGCTGCTAGTCTCCAAGTAAAACTAAGTAAAAAAAAAAAAAGGAAAATCATATAGCAGAAGGGTAGTGTATTGATGTTGAAGAGCTGGGGTTTCTGTTGGTCTGAGAGATTCACGGAGTTGTCAGGGATGTCTAGGTGCTGACATTGACAGTGAGGTTGCTGGGGAGCAATGGGTCACGCTGGCTCCCAGTGGGAGGTCAGCGCTCCCAGTGGGAGCTGGGCAGGAGCAAGACAAGAATCAGGAGAAAGCCGGCTGGGAGGTGCAGCAGTGAAGCACTGTGCAACCTTTGGGATACACAGGCAATGTAATGACAGCGTTTTCTGGTCTCTCTATGACCTTCCTCTGTCTACAGTTACCTACTGAGCAGCTGTTCTATTTGAACTGTCCGAGACAACACACGTGCGTTTTTCCAGAATGGTGTTACCAATTCAGGACACAGAAATAGTTGCAAGAAGCATAAATTAATTCCTTCTAGTGGCTCATTTGTCACCAACACATTATTTTGCACCTGCTTAATGTAGACCCTGCAGAGAGGAATGCGTCCGGATTTCCATGTTTAATCTGTCTTTGACTTCAGACCAATTTTAAGGCAAGAATTTCTTGGCTACTAGTTTTGTTCTGAGATCTGGAGCCTGAGCTCCTGTCACAGTTCATGTTATCATGAGAAATAAAGACCATGCCCTAGGAACTCAGTTTGAAAGTTTTTGTTTCTGAAGTGGAACAGGAGCTTGCTTGCTCTTCCAGGGGTGTCTAAAATATATACTTGCATCCATCAAATTAACTGGGTCTATTCTGCTGGAGAAGGCTGAGCAGGATCATAACAGTGTTCAAACAAGCACAAGCAAATAAGCACATGCTGGAAGGAAGAAAATTGTTCTCCAGGTCCATGGTGAATAGGGCAAATAGTCTTGAGCTGGTGTAGTGGAGGAACATTCAAATTGGACCCAAGAGATATCTTTTAATGCTAAGGATAGTGAGGCACTGTCATCAGTCATCCACGGCAGCTGCTGAATCTCCATTGACAGAGCTTTCCCAGATGAGGCAAGTGCAGCAGGTGTTGGAAGTGAGTTAGGTGCTGTGACACGTTCCAGGGCTCTCCCAGGCAAGGCCATTGGAGAGCCAGGCTATTGAAACACCCGTGGTTCATACACAGGGCAGATGTTCTCATTAACAAATTTTTGTAAAAATGCAGCTGCACTCTTATGCCTTTCATTCTGTCAAAGGTCAAGTGCTCTTTCTGCACTGATTTCAATTTATGAGGAAGTTCTGTGTTGATTGGCTTCTCTTCTGCAATAATTTCTCCTTTGTCAAAAACCCCATTGTATTCTTCATGTCCTTGTATCTAAGTGCATGTCTGTGTGAAACAGCATGGTACTGTTTTCTTGCTATTTCAACTTTTCTTGCTATTTCAGCACAGAAAACAGACACTGTGCCAGCAGAACGCATCCCCTCTAACTGCTGGGCTAAGCCAATACACACATGCACATATACACTCCTAGACTGTACTTGTATTGGACAATTTCCAAAGAAATGAACAGCGAAGCAGTGCAGGAAGCAGCAGTGAAAGATCCTAGTATGAATGAGAGAGTGTCAGAATAGCTAGCATGACGTTTGCTAGTCTATTCTGCTTTTCTTTTCTCTTTGTATTGCAGTCAAATTATTTCATCATGTGGGAAAAACAAGGGTGCAGAAGGGAAAGAAGTAATGAAAACATCTTACGCATGGAAAGTTGAAGCTAGAAGTGACCCGGAGGCAATATGTTCTGAGATACCAGAGATCAGCGCTCAGCCTCTTTGAAAAGAAAGTAATTTCTTTGCAATAACTGTAAGGCTGTGTGTGGTGCTGTCTGTATACGTAGGCTGCATAGCAAAAAAGCCCCTGATAAGCCCCTGTGTGTCTGCGAGTTCAGAATTCCTTCAGGGCTTTGACAGCAGTGCCGAAAGAAAGCTCTTGAAAGACAGTGGGAACAGCTCACTTTCATCTTTACATCTAATCATCCACTATCTCCCACAACCAAAACTGCAACACAGACCACAAGTATGGCCATGAATCACCATGACTCCTGAGCAGGTTTCTTGCTCTCAGCATTGCTCTTCTTAATGCTTCTACCATGCAACAAATTATCCCAGCTTATCAAATGCTTAATGTTTCCATGTTATGAGAGTTGGGTAATGCTCCAGTTGTTAAACATCGAATAAATTTGGAGGCTTGTTCATCACTAAATTATCTGATTGCAAGCTGAGCTTGGTGACTGATGATCTTTGAACCGATTATCACAAATAACCACCATTCAGCCAACGCCTCTCAACTCCAAGGATAAAGCACCAGGACTTTAACAGCATAGGTGAGGCTGTATTGGCCACACAACAATAAGGACTAGAATTTTGATTGTGGATCTAGTTTTCCCAGGTGATCAGTGTTCAAATTTTGCCTTGGCTTTTTAAGCAAGCCTTGTGTGTGAATGGCACGTGGTTGAGACATGTTTTGGAGGTCACAAATATGATGTATAGGCACAGCCACTAAAACAGTAAGCACTAAGCTATTTGGCAATACCTCTGAGGAAGGCCTGTTCTTTACGTAGATATAGCCAAAGTGGCTTAGACATCAAAAGTATTAGTGAAAACTAGCTGTCAGTGTGCTCAGCTAAAGAAGCTAAGAGTGTGGGTGCGATATTTTTTTTCCTGATCTAAAGAAGCTAAGAGTGTGTGTGATTTATTATTTTTTTTCCCTGTTTTTATTCATAGGAGACTTTTTATTAGCCAGATAATGTACTGCTCTGCTACTCTCAGAGAGTCTTCTGGCATCTGCGAAAAAAAGAATTCTTTTACAGCCTCATAGTGGCAATTTGGCAATGAAATGAATGGGAGAGGTTTCCTGTATACTTGTTGCTTTCACTGGCTGTGGTGTTTTCCAGACAGGCAGCTGAGCAATACTTGGGAGGTTGGTACTGAACGTCTGTGCATGCTTTGGCATTTTTTGGCTTTTCAGTTTTCCTCCTCTTAATGCTCCTTAGTCCTCCTTCCTCCTGCAGGATGGGGAAAAAAACTGCAGTATAAGAGGAGGTAGGAAGGTATTAACACAGCTTATGACCTGGCTCGCAGTCCTTTAAACTGTCTCTTGAGGGCTCCCAATCCCAAATGCTCTTTAGTATGACAGCAGTGAGGCCTTGTGTGGAGGAGTGGGTGCTGGGGAGGGATGCTGTCCTGAAGAGGAGAGCACTATTATCCAGATAGGACCAGATCAGCTAGGAGAAAAGGGACAGTAGTTCTGGAGGGAGGAGAGAGGAGATGGGCACAGCATAGAGCCCTCCCAGCATGCTCCTGAGACCAATTACACCTCTCCCTCTCCACACCTAGCCCTTTACATGGCAATTCTGAGATCAGGGGCTCTGTGCTCAGTTCTGCACTGTGCAATGGAGCATTTCCTTTTACCAGTTTTGCATATGATGTAATTTTTTTCCATACATCTCCCCTTCCACTTACAAGAGAGGAAGAACACTGGTTCCCAGTCTGCTTTATTTATTTATGTATTTTAATAATAAATATTTTATTTGTTATTTATTGTTCTGTCTCTCTTGGCCACTTCTTTTTCTGTGTAAGCAGCCCACTTTATTCAGATTTTACATTCTTCTATTAATTGGTTGTTCTGACTGCCTTTTTTTTTATTTCTGTCTATTTTAATAACAGTCCTGCTGCTGACAGTATGCTCATGTCTTTGATCTTTACAATAATATCATTGCTTTCTAGTCTACAACATCCAATTAATTATGGAGGGCTTGGGGACGGTCTATAGCTGCAGGCAGCTCTTTGGGAAAGGAAGGCTGTTTGCCCTGTCCTCATTGCAGCAGCATTCAGACAGGCAGAACTTCTGCCATAGGGAATGATGAATGTGACTTGAGGCAAAGCAGTGGATTTCCCCCACTATAGCACTGTGAAAGAAGTAAAGGCAGAGCTGTGCATGTGGTGTGCCCTCCCACACAGGTGCAGATAAACTCTAGGTAACCCTCTCTCTAGTCAGAAAGGAAAGTGGTACTGCTCTGTAGTATTTGATATGGCTTGCTATTTCTTTAAGAATCTCCTAACTCTTTTTACCATTATAACTTCAACATGAGTATTTTTAGCAGTGTGAGATATCCTGAGAATTATGTCAAGTCTTACTGTGCAGGGGTGGGCTGCAGAGCACAAATCTGATTTCCAGCAATGGCCAAAACCCATTCATTTTCCTCAATGGAATTGTATTGATTTCAGAACAAGTTGGAACATGATCATGTTAAAATTGGGCATCCTCTTTCCTGTCCTGACACCTACTCATACTATTGTGCAGTACTTCTGCTGCTTTTACTTACCCTGCTTAAATTTACTTCTGGTACCACTTACAGTTTTCTGTATATGAAGGAGCACTCTGTCTGCAGCTTCCCCTATTTGACACTGACATAGAAATAACCTGTTTCGGTTGCTCCTGTGCCAGTAATTACATAACTCTTCAGGTTTCTACATACTTTGTGTCTCAGTTTCTATTTTCAATTTGTTTCTGGGTTTGATGTATCTCGTAACTTTTTGCAATGACTGCACAAAGGACAGTGGCAAATACGAAGTTGGAATCCATCCATAAGTCTTAGAAATTTTTTTGGTTTGTTCTTTGCAGTTAATGTTAAGACCGACATGTCTTCATCTTTGGCTTTCCGAATTATTTGTATTTAAAAATAGATCTGAATGAGTCTTGGGACTTTTAGTATAATCAGCTGTTTATTCTGCAACAGCTTGAGTGGGGATCTTGAAAAACCCTGTGTGAGAAAATGTTGCCCAGCCAGAGAGGTGGATAATTATGAAAAGCAGAGTCTTTTGGTATTAAAAGGGATTGTTACAAACCCACAGTTTATGCTTGTATTAACCAAGAATTTGTTCAATCCACAAGTCTTGGATGGAAAAACACCTAATGGAGCATTCGTCACATTCCCCAATAAATTGTTCCAGGATTTAATAATTTACTCCAAGACATATCAACCTCATGATCATCATCAAAGGCCCCAGAAATTCATAAGAAACTGATGGCAAATCTCCCTAGTTCCATGCAATGGGCTTGTCTAGGCCATTGGTTTTCAAGCTTTTTGGCACTCATCCCGCAAGCTTTCCTGTGGAATGGAATTTGGCTGTCATATGGAGCTGACATTTTTGTAAATGTCTAGTTTTAATATGGCACCAAAGGCCATCTACAGAGCTCCTTTCATAGAGCTTCCTACAGTTCTGCCACCATGTTTGTCAAAATGGAGGTTCCTCCTTAGCTGCAGCATTGCTTGAGCAGGGACAGCTGTGCTGCCAGAGACTCCCAGGAGTGCAAGTCATCACACTTTCCTTCAGACTTCTAGACAGTAGCTATCTCTAGGGTTCTTCTGTAGTCCATGAAAAAAGTAAGGCACCTCCAGAGATTATTTCTCTCACCCTAAACTAGATTAATGGGTTTCAGAGAGAAAGAATTTTCTCGGTATACTTATCTCTCCCCATTGTCTAATGAGAACTTAGATGATCCATTAGGCTGAGCAGCTATCAGGTATCAAATGGTTGGGGAGACTAATCCTACCTTACGTGGTTTTCTGTTATTACCTGGGAATCATGGAAATCGTCACTTGAATGCCATCTCATTTCCCTTGTGAAGGCCACTACTGACAGACATGTGAAGATGGTGTGTGGTTTAACACACAGAATATGCTGTTTTCTTTGGTGGTTGTGGGTGAAGCAAATACCAACAGTCTCGCTGTGGGACCCCTGCTGGAACCAGGTTACAGCGCAGGTCTGAATTGCAATAGATGGTCCTCTTTTAAATAGTGGTCCTCTATTTAAAAGCAGTCCTTAGAGAATAAATGTGTCCAACTGGCCTTTTTCCCATCATGAGAGAAGTGCTGGTGGAAAACTGTTGGTGTTGGGGTGCAGGTGTTTTTTCTGTTGGTGGTAAAATTATGTCAGAGAGTATATGGGTGGTTCATCCCACGTCTGCAGTTCTCCAAATATCCACTTTCCAGAGCAGGCATTCCTGTTCTTGTGTGATAAGGAAGGAGATCTGACATTAGGAAGTGGGAGACGTGCTTCTGCATGAAAGTGGTAGAAAGCCACTTCTTCATATCTATATCTTGGCTGTTAAGCTGAGCCTGTCTGCAGCTCTATGCTGCCACATTCAGAGGATCATGCTCTCTGGATATAACCTTGGGCAGAAAAGTAGGGGACTGGGGACAATGTTCCTGGAGAGACTAGTCACGCCCAAAACTTGCAAGCAGCTGAGCACCTGCTAGTGCTGTCTAAACAGGAAAGCTAAGATTTGTCCTGGGGCTTCTGAGTCATGGATACCAGGTGTGAGAAATGAGGAGATGGGCCCGCTCTGCCTAACCCTTCTGTCTATCCACCTGCTCTGGGTTCAAAAAGACCACTGCCAAAGGTGGCTGGTGGTTAGAAGTCACACAATCTTGATTCAAATCCACGAGTGAAGAGAATTGGTATTTACAACTACAGTCACAGACACTGAGCCAAGCCGACTGTGCCAAGCATCAGGTGCCTGATAATTGCAGCAATCATCTTACTCTACAGCTAGTAGAGTACTTATGTTCTGCATTCCATGTGCTTGGATTCTTTATTTCTTTTCATTGTCTATCTTTCATTAATTCAAAAAGACCTCAAGTCCTTGTGTTGCTTAAGATGAGGACAGCCACATTTAATCTTCCATCTGAGAAGTACATTCCTCCTGCCTTTGGGACGTAGCTGTCTCTGGCACTGAGCATTAGAAACACAGATGGTGGGAGCAGTCAGCCAAGTGAATAGAAAAGAATCAGAAGATTGGAGACGTTGTCTTCATGTTTTCCCAATCGTCTGCCAAGAGATTTCCCTTGTGTGTTATGAGAGCACCAAGCCTTGGGAATGTAGTTAGTGATGTTGTCCCAAATGAGTTCTCTAGGAAAACTTGCTGAGTTAGTCTCCCTTTGCCCTGACAGGTTTCCTAGGACTGACTAATAGCAGAAACCTGCAGTATCAGGTTGATGCACACAATTCCGATGGAACAATGGTCTTTTGCCCCCTCATCAATGCTGTGAGTGCAGCCTGGGCTGTGTCAGGCTGCACTGGCATTAGGGACATAGCTTGCTAGAGAAGGATTCTTACTTTCCAAAGGGATATGGCCATTTCTAGCTCCTCTGTGCTACCTGCATCCATGTACTCAATTTTTCTTCCACCATCCTGGCTTGAATGACAGCATTTATCTGCAGTTAGATCATGAATCTGGAGATGTCACAGTTGTCTTTTGAAAAGAGAAAGACAGGAGTTCAAGAATGAGTTGGTTTTTCCATTGTGCTTTGGAAAACATTAGGTGAGGATCAAAAGGGATGGAAAAGAGGAGACAAGCGAAATGGCAAGTGTGAATATCTAGAAGGGGGTGAGAGAAGCCGAGAAAGTTAGGCAGCAGCTGCTTCCAAGGAAGAAACACAATGAAAGTCATGGGCAATACAGCAGATGTGAAAATCATTCTAGGTCTGAGCTGATGGAGTCTGGTATGTCCTGACACGCTATTAATTTTCTCTTAGAGCACTCTAGACTTCAACTCCATTGCTGTGCCTCACTGTCTGGCTATTGACTGAAAAACAGGTATTATTAAGGAGGATTTTACCGATAGCATTCAAGCTACAGTGATGTCAGGATGCCCTGGCTGAGGTTGAGAACCTGTGTGAGATGCAGTATGGGTGTGAAGTAAACAAAAATTCTGCGCAGATCTGAGTCCTGATGGGTACACAACTGGCATAGAGCAGAGGACTGTCAAAGATGAATAACTGCAATAAGGACAGGCTAAGAGTGTCATTGGGGACAACATATGTCCTTCCAAAGGGCTGCAGTGAGGCACAGATATGTTTTGAGGTATGAGAGGTGGGTGTGCAAAATCAGCAAGATGACTGAAGGAAAGAGGGCAGAGATCTTGTTCTTCACAGGGTGGAGAGATTTCAGGGCCTTGTGATCTCACTCTGACCTTTTTTGTGAAAGAGCTAACTTGAGAAGGGTAGTTCATGAAGTTTCCTACTTCAACCTTACTAATTCCCAAAGTCAGAATGAGATAGCCTCAAAACTATTGGCTTCCTGCATTTTTTTCCCCTCTGAAACTGCTGCCAAAGTTCTTCACTTTGTGTGGGCATAATTGGAATGCCACAGATGTGACTTAAATCTTCCCACCCAAGGGCTTCCTTCCCAAAGCAGGGTCACTGTTTTTACTGTTTTTCCTTTTTGCGTTAGCCTTCAAAGACAGGAGTAAAAATCCAGGGTTTTCTTTCCCAGAACGGAGAGATTCTTCTAATACTCTGCTCATATGGTTTTCATGACTTCCAAACTGTTACCGTGCATAATACTTGAACTCTGTAGAGTCCCATGACTTCTGAAGCTATGTCAGCATGTGCCAGCAGATGCCATCTGCATTGGCCTGCCATTAAAGTGCTCACTTCCCTTGTCTTGTTCAGGGTGCTGCTATGAGCCTTGGTCTGCGATGCCAACAGAGAGGTATGTGTAAGATTGCACATTGCAGGCACACAGAACCTGAGCTGATCAGCCTAAGATGTTTGATGCTCTCCGCTGAGATCTGTGATGCAAGTGAAAAAAAAAAAAAGCTGAACTTCCTGAATTTGTAAACAAAGAGTGGTTCATCAGCTTGGTCTTTCAGGTGAAGCAGTGAGAGCTGGGTAACATGAGCACCGATTGCAGTAGAAGCAGGTTGAGTCTGTTTTGCAGGCCCACCAAGCACAGAGAGCTCAATGTGAGCTGTGTGGGGCCATGGGGACGCTCACAGCTGGGAGCTGGGGCACTGCTTCCCACCGCTGCCTCACACAATGCTGCCCTGCTGACTATCAAGCTGCCAGACTCAAAACTCTTACCCTAGGCCCACCGCTTCTGTTTGCTCAGATGGATGCCCCTTTCTTGTTCTGTCTTTCCCCATAACCTGCCAGGTACATTTCCAACTTGTAGTGGCAGCATTGTGGCTGGAGGCTGAGGTGATGTGTAAAACATTAAAGATAAGCAACTGTTTGTCTTGAAAAAGGGATTTGTTGTTTGGTAAGGTGCAGAGCAGCTGTGTTATGCAGCCTGTGCACGGGAGGTAGTTTTTGACATAATACAAGCTAATTTTGTTCAGGCTGTTCTGGAATCAGGAGGCTGTGATGCTAGTTTGGTGCTAGTGCTGTACCAACCTGAGCAATGTAAAGGAGACAAAAGTGCTTCATTGGTAGAAGTGACTGCTTTGTGGTTTATCATCATGTTTGCTAAAAATACTAGGGCTGCAAAACTACCTAGTTTCTTTGTTGTGTTATATGCTATCTTTTACTCGATTATTTTAGAATAATGTTAGAGAGGAATAACAAATTCAAGAAAGACACACACAAGAGGGTAAAGATGAGTCCTCATCTGAGGGATTCAGAGAGCAGAGATGCCCCATCCCTGGAAGTGTTCAAGGCCAGGCTGGATGGGACTTTGAGCAACCTCCTCTAGTGGGAGGTGTCCCTGCCTGTGTCAGGGGCATTGGAACTCAATGATCTTTAAGGTCCCTTCCAACTCTAATCATTCTATGATTGCAAATTTAGTTTAACTTGGATCTACTGCCCATGCAAATTCTGGAAAGATTCTGGATTCTGGCCATTACATGTAAATGGTGGGTGGAGAGGAAAATTCTGACACTAACAGGTGGTATTGTCAGTACAAAAAAAAAAGAAGTTGGTTAGGATGGCATATAGAAACATCTGGTTGACCTTGAAACTGAAGTG
>JAOXNO010000004.1:4252777-4322177 GCA_028565335.1 Limnodromus scolopaceus
AAAAGCTTTGCTGAAGTCAAGGTAGATGACATCTGCTGCCCTCCCCTCATCCAACCAACCAGTTATAACATCGTAAAAGGCTATCAGATTGGTCATACATGATTTACCCTTGGTAAACCCATGTTGCCCACTTCCAATAACCCCCCTTTCTTCAATTTGTTTGGAGATGACCTCAAGAATGAGTCTCTCCATTATCTTCCCAGGGACAGAGGTGAGACTAACTGGCCTGTAGTTACCAGGATCCTCCTTCTTGCCCTTGGTTGGGCAGAAGTTGGTTAGGATGGCATATAGAAACATCTGGTTGACCTTGAAACTGAAGTGAGAAATTACCATAAAGAACAGTAATGGATCTCCCCAGCTGAGCAAACACCCCAAGTGAGGGTTAATCTAGAAATTGTATGGAATACAAAGATAGCATGAATATACCATGTTCCAGCACTTAGTTCATGGATAAAAAGTTGAAATGAAACATGGGAAGAAAACAAGTAGTGGAAGTAAAATTTTTCTGTCTCATAAATAGGACAGCAGCTGTGAAGAAGTGGAGAAGCAATACTTATGTATATATACACACATATGTGCCGTGGACATAATCAAGAGTAAAGTAAAACACTGATCCCTATCTCCATATGGACCTTCTCTTTTGTGATGGAAATGATAGTGAAATTCCAAAAATAAATATGAACTAAGCTAAAAAGATGTGCCAGGAGAATTGAAGCTAGGACTGGCCCTATTTAATATATTAATTCCTTATGTAAATACTTGACCATTAAGTTTACAGATGACATAGCTGGGATTAATATTATTATTGTGCAGAGCTATTTTTTCTTACAGGAACATTATTATATGATCTTTTGAACTGAGGATTTAAAGCATCACAAAGCGCAAAGTTGCCTTATAAGAGAAAAGGAGCAAGAAATTTTGCAATCCCCTGGGAAGTTTGTTCCTGAGAGATGCTGGAGCAGGAGAGAGAAGGATGCATTGTCAGTGTGACTCAACTGTAAGAAAGTCTTGTGAAGCTGTGGGATACATCAGACTTTAAATTCCTAGTAGAGATAAGCAAGGATTAGTCTAATTGTAGAAGCTGTTTTTAAGACCCCTTTGGAGTATTGGGTACAGTTTTGATCCCTTATGTTTAAAAGAAAGTACATAAACTGAAGAGGAGCAGAGGGATTCCTAGGATGGCCAGGTCAGCTTCAGAGATTCATTCTTATGAAAAAAGAGTGGAGAGTTTGTTGTTTAGCCTAGCAGATAGATTTACAGAATATGCCAAGTTTCTCTATAAACATATAAAGGATTTTACTTCAGTTTAAGATTAATTCTGAGTCCAAGACTAATCAATTGTGAATAGATTAAGTTGAAAACTGCCAAAAGCTTTGTAACCCTTCTGAAGAGCTGTTCAGTTTTCTGGGTGACTTGTGGGATTGCTTCTATATGGAGTTAAAGGAGGAGATTATTTGAGGGTAATCGTAGAATAAGGGGTGGAAATTTTAATGGTACAAATCCTTGAACTACTGGTAGTGTTAGTTGGGGTAAGAAAGGGATGGAGAATATTTGACAGCTGTTAATCTTTGGTAATATTAATATTCTGTTACTGCTCTGGGATTCTGCTTGTCATCTACTGAGATCAGGAAGTTTTTGTTTTCTCCCTGGTGCAAGATGAATTCTGCATTTAGTTTGTTTGCCTTTCTGTAAGTATCAGATATGGGTGACAATTGGAGTCAAAGAGACTGGATGAGGTGTGCTGGCTCTTTTGCTGGCATCAGATACTCTGGTGCTCAGTGGTCTGCCTGGCTTAGTAGGTGGCCACGTTTCAGAAGAGAAAGGAATTTTTTCTCCGAGTCTGGCAGTGACTGCAGCGTGGAGCGTAGCCTTCCAACCACCAGGAAGGAGTTTCACCTGACAAATTTCCTTCTATTGCTAAGCAAATAGAAAACATTTTATGTTTCTAAATATCTAGTAAGTGGTGACTTACAGTAAACTTCACTAACACAAGGTTTGAGGCCGCTCTTTTGGCTAATAGTAGGAATAGCTGCTGTTACTTAGAAACTCATTGTCTGGAAATGGTGAAGGAGGACTGCAGTATGTTAAAGATATAATGTAACTGCATAGGAAGCATGTTCAGATTCTGGCTTCATCACATGCCGTCTTTCCATTTGAAAGGTTTCTTGCTTTCCCTTTATTTTTAGCCTGAGGAACTTTGTCATTGTCCTGGAGACTATTAGTTTGTACTCAGAGTGCTACCCCAAATGTTAGCAAGTTGCTACCCCTTGAATATACACTTCAAGAAAAAAATGGCATTTCAAGAAGGGGTCCTCGGCCTCACTTATTTAAGCAGACAATTAAGCGTAGGATTGAATGATTGACCTCATGTTTTATTGTACATGCTTATGAAGTTTATTTCCATGTGCCTTTCGGTGACTAATGGTCTTATTGCAGTATGTGAAATAGTTGGCACAGATCAAAAATAATCATAACAAATTACGCAGGACTGTTGTGCAATACTGAAGACAGACATGAGCAGACAGAAAATCCCAACCCTTCTCGAGGGTTCTATTGAGATGTTGCTAAAATTTATAAATATCTATTTCTTCATTGTCTCATTCCCATTGGATGTGATCTGTCCATACTCTGAAGTGTAAGAGAAGTCTCTCATAGATACAAAAAAAAAAAGAAAAAAATCAAACCACAAATCCCCCAAAATGGAGAAAGCGTGATTTCCCTGTGACTTGAATTATCTCATTGTTCAGATGAGGGAAAATACTGCTGTTCTGATTAAGGATTTGTGTGCATTTTGGTGACCCTGGTGAGTTAAACTTGGCTGTCTGCCAGATGCCCACCCTGTTGTACTCTCAAGCTCCCTCCTCAGCAGAACATGGGGAGAAAATAAGATGAAATAGCTCATGGATCAAAATGAGGACAGGGAAATCACTCTCCAATTACCGTTACATGCAAAATGGACTTGACCTGGGGAAGGTTAATTTAATTTTTTGCCAGTTAATAACCAAGTATGGTAGTGAGAAATAAAAACAAAATTTAGAAGACCTTCCTACCATCCCCTTTTTGCCAGGCTTAACTTCACTCCTGACTCTTCGTCCTCCCCCTGAAGTGTGCAGGGGAATGGGGGTTGTGGTCAGTTCATAGCACTTTGTCTCTGCCACTCCTTCACCCTCATGCTGTTCCCTTTCTCCAGCATGGAGTCCCTCCCATGGGCTGCAGTGTTTCATGAATTTTCCCAATGTGAGTCCTTCCTATGGGCTGTAGTTCTTCAAGAACTGCTCCGGCATGGGTCCTTTCCACAGGGTATACTTCAGGAACAGACTGCTCCAGTGTAGGTCCCCTGTCATGACTGCCTAAGCTTTCCCTTCTCTAATGGGGGAAAAAGCGTCTTCCTTTTTCCCATCCTGAGGACATACTACCTGCTCTCTCCTACAAGGTATTCCTGCTGCTCTCTTTCCCTGCATCTCTTCTTCCTGTCCTAGGGTACCCTGAGTCACATGCAGAAATGCTTCCTGGTTTCTGCTCCAGCATCAGGTGGTCCCAAAGAGCAAAGCAAGTCGGAAACCTGGAAGGACTCCAGCAATAGGCAGGCATGAGAGAATGTGATGAAGCTATGATGATAATGAATAAGAAATCAGGCTAGCTCACAGATACATTAGCTCTGCTAGATAAGTCACTGAGGGCATGTCTATGTGAGTGTCACATATTGGCTCCATTTGCTCCAGCTGACTAACACACCGTACCCTGCCTTGCCAGGAAGACTGGAGATGGTGCTTGTCTGGAAATGGGGCAATAATGTACACGTCTGCAACCAGGTGCAGAGACACAACCAGTGTATCCCTCAGCAACCTTCAACAGCAGGGGAGGACATTTCTCTTCATTCACCTGAAAGCTTTCTAAATTAAGCAGATGTCAGCCTGTGTAAGTTATTACAGCTGTGCTGAGACTGCTGGATGAGGATCTGGTCCTACACATTAAAAGCATCGTTTTGGAGGTTTTTTTAATCTAAATCTGTATTGAAAAGAGTTGTCTCATCAGCTAGAAAATGGATTTTTCCTACCATTTGGCTGATTATCCCTATTCAAGTATTCTCTCTCTGTGACCAGCAGTACTAGGAAGAAAGCTTTGAGGCACACAGAGGACACAGATATAATAAACTTTTCCTGGGGCAAGTTTCTTGCTGATTCAGAAACTAGCTCTTGACCTGCGGGAATATCAGTTGTAGGGGTGAATAAAACCATTCTTGTTTCATCAGGGTCTGGCACATCTCCTTGAGGATACAGTTGTTACTAGCCAAAATGTCATTTTAGGATAATGCAATCCTACTATTTCATTTCCCATGCCTAAAACTAATTAATTCTTATCTAAGTACATTTAAGCTTTAAATGTTAGTAATTTGTATTTGGTGGATTTGAACCATAAAAGGCAAGATGGAACAGTGATTTTAGTCATGTCTGCTTGATGTTATTTCAGAGCCACCAGCCTTTTTAAAATAAAACAAAACCAAACAAATGCACTGAAAAGACTTAAAAGCACAAGGTGATTTCCAATAAGCTTCAGTTTTGTTCACAGATTGTTGGTTTTTTTAATTCCATCCCTTTTATGTGTTGTCCTGCGATCATAGTCTTAGTCATTACATTACAGAGTGTGAAGTATTTGAGACATTTTCATGCTGAATAAACCTAAGACCTGAGTTTTAAATTTAGAAAACTTTCTATGTTCGAAGTGCAGAATGTCTTTCTCTGTTCATGTGTCTCATCATCACTTGTTATGCTGTTTTGATGCTGTTATCTATTTCGGTCATGGACTTTCATAAGCCAAAGGAGCTGATAATTTGTGAAGTTTTGGTGGTCACTGATTCTCATGTGTAGTTTCAGAGAAGCCACATGATAGTGAAAGGAGGAACGTAACGGATCCTCTCTCAACAGCATCTGAAAGGGGATTCACAGAGGGTATCTTGCTGAGGTTGCCAATTTTTCTGTGTGCCGTAAGCAGTAAATCACTTCTCAGAACAAGAACTTGGACATAAACGAAACGTAGCCAGCTGAAAGGGTACCTGTGCTAACTTTCAGGCAAATGGCAAGATGCAAGCAAAAAGCCACCCCACGGGAGTAACTCTTCCTGGCTTGCACACACTTTCCACTCTAGATGAGAACCTGCAGAGATCAAAAATATAGTCCCTGTTGTCATGCTCCATGCTGCTCATGTTGGCAGTCATGCTCCAAAAGTTATCCCTTTTGGCGCTGCCAAAAGTACCATATTTGTGATTTGTAACCATCATGTGTTTGAGTTGTACATCTACACTTAATTGTCTCAAATTGCTGTGATCTTTGTTTATAGAGGAAAAAGAATACCAAGCCCCAGCTTGTCCTTGTATAAAGAATTCTCAGTGTTGGTTGTTTAGGTTTTTCGAGTTTCTTAATCTGTGTCAGTGTTCTTTGAAATGATCCCTGCAGGCCTGGTCTAGGGAAGAAGAGAGGTGAAATTTGGACATCTGACAGAGCAAATGATTTGAGGAGGAAGAACTGTGCTTGACCAGGGACTGGGGGTATTTTTTGTCTAGAGGAAGCCTATATCAAAAGGCCAGACTCCATTTAAACTACAAGTGAAACAGGCAGCTGCCACTTCAAATCTAGAAAGGTGTCATCAGTGAGCCTTTCAAATTAAAGTGCAGGGGAAAATTCCCAGGGAGCAAAACACACAAGTTTCAAGATGACACACAGCCACTACTGATGAAGTCACAGAATTTCTATGTCCATGAGGAAAGGGTAGAGGACAGCAACAGTCAAATGGGAAAAGGAAAATAGACAGGAGCAACCAAGTCCTGTTTAAATGAGGCATGGAAAAGAAAATCAAAACAGTGGTGCAACCATTTCTAGGTTAGATGTGGTTATACTACACATATCAGATACTTGATGGACAAGAGATAGTCAGTGGTGTTTCTGTTAACACCATGCCAAATAGAGAGGAGAGAAAGAGTGAGATCTTCTGCTGAGGAAGAAGTGAGGGAGATATATCATATAATAAATAATATGTATTTAATATTTCTTTAAATGCATATGGAGTTCATTTTAGGTCAAACTAGGCGAATGACCTAGCAATTTCAGCAGTACCATGGAATCCAATGGATTAAAATTCTGGGCCCAGACAGGAAAAGAATAGTTTAGGGTCTGTGTTAACACGTGCCTACCAGGGTAACAATGTCGTCTGTCATTGAGAGAAGTCACAGAGGCTGCAAGGGCAGGAAAGGCAGTAGTAGTGGAAAACTTCCACTACCTCTCCCTTTTCCTCACATCCACAGACTGGGCAAGTGTCACATCAAGACATGATGTACATAAGAAATTCTGAAATGCAATCAGTGGTGGCTTTCTGGAAGAGCTGGCAAGGAAGCCTGCAAGAGGCAGTGGAGTCCCTTCCTTTTTGTCTGAGTATCAGACATGGCCCCAAAGGCTGTAATTGCTCTGTACCAGCATTGCGCTCTCAGCATCCCTGCAGGAGCCATCAAAGATGAAAAGAGCAGCCCCTCCAGGCTCACAAATGTAGTCAGCTTCAAAAAGGGAAGCTGTATAAGAATGAGGAAGCTTGTCAGGAAAGCAGTGATAAAAGAAGCAGTAAGAAAGTGAACCTTCCCAGGAAGAAGTGGTTTACACCCCATGTTGGAGGCTGAGCCAGCATGTATTGCCAATCCACATCTAGGGAGAAGCTGAAGGAAGCAGCTGGCTGAATGGCCAGCCAAGGGTGGTATTGGCAGCCACAAGGCATTCTTCAAAAAGCTAAATGAAATGAGACAAATGGACAGGGTCTTGAACTCCACCAGGTTACTTATAAAATACAATAAGGCTGTTCAAAAAAATCTGAGGAATGAGCATGTCCTTTTTTAAGCCCTCTAAAGCCTAATGGGTGGGTAGGGGCTTCTCAGTGCCAGAGAAGGAACCGCAGGAGGTAAGGTCAAAGCAGAAATGCTAAACCAAGCATGTGGCTTTGCGTTTGATGTGGGAGGAAAAGGCAGGTTTCCTCAGCTACTGTGCCTCACAGTGTCTACTTAGCAGAAAGGTGTGTGAAAGGTGATGAGATAAAGCTTAAATAGCTGCCGTTAGTCACTGGTCGCTACATGGAGCTGCTCTCTGTCCTAGTACTGCTCTGAGAGTCAGAAAAATGTGTAGCAAACCACTTTGTAACCTTACACAAATCATTTATGCCCTACTGGGCATCCCTTGCTTCCTATAAGATTGGGATAACGACTTTCTCTTAAAAGTCCTCCACCCGTTATGTGGGATTCCAATACTGCAGCAGTCGTGCCTGTGCAATGCGCTGTGTAGACAGGACTGATTACTTGCATGAATAACTCCGTGCCCGTATCTCCACACCATCACCTGCTTGCAAAGAGAGCAATGCTGAATGAAGAACCTCTGTGAGCCAATATCTAAAATGTGATATTGAAGGCTGTGGGTCTTTTTCTTGGAGTAGCTTATTTTTATGAATATCTGAGATGTTTTGAGCCTGATTTCTCTGGGGTTGTGATCACAGACATCCACCTGATGGTGGGAGATAAGCTCTTCTGAAAACTGAAGAGTGTTGGGGCATGGGTAGGGTGTCTTTTTGTGTGGCTTTGGGTTGTGGGTTTGGGGCGAGGGGAGTTGAGGGGGAGGTTAAGCATTTTGACTTAAAATTTAGTCTAATTTTAGATGCCTGAATATCAGGAGTTTAGCAGAAGGTGGGCTCTAAGACTTAGTCTTTACTTTGTATATGACAATATGTGCATTTAGAGCTAAAGAGAGCACAAGTATCATTGTTTTAGAAAGAGATCTCCTTAAACACAACAAATAGTGCAAACCTGCAGATAGTCCAAACCCAATATCCGGAAGCACTGGACAGAACGTGGAACTAAGATGCTGGTGAAACAGCATTCCTTAACAGACTTACGGTAAGTCACAGCAGGTAACAGATGTGTCGTCAAAGAGAAATAAATACGCATAGAGAGACAATCTTGGACATGATAATTAAATGTAACCTATTCATTTTCTCTGGAAAAGACAATATTCTTCCTGTTCAGTATGGGAAATAAATCTGAGACTTGATTCTTCTCTTGTTATAAATGCTGAGTAAGCAGCATGTTGAGTAAGCAGGTCTTTGTTTTTGTAAAGAGTTTTTGTAAAATATGTCAGATTAATATTAATACTAGCTATGCTGCAAAATGTTTGGAAATTAAGATTAGCAGTGGTCACATATATCAAAAGCAAAAGAAAAGCAGAAATCTGTTAAATACCTCAGATTGGACATGGGTTGTTAAGTTACTGTAAAGATTCATTGGTCGAGTGTTCACAAAGCAGGAAATGCAGCCCTTAGAGCTGCCTCTGCAGCTTTGGCTTGGTTCCCTGTGTACAGAAATAAGGTCAAGCTTTTATTCACTGACTGTGTTCTTACTCAATGTTTGCATGTTTCGGGACCTTTCCTTCTTCAGGGCAAGGATGATGATGTTCCTTAATATTTTTTGTTGTTGTTAGAGTGCAAAATGACCTTTTCATCTAGCCTGCAGTTATGGATCCTTGTAGCTCTTAAAAACCAGAGTCCAGCATCTTAAGTCAGAGAATGAGGAATGTACATTTAGCAGCCACTTTTAAAAGGTTTGGGTATTATCATTTGCTTAACAACACACAAATGTGCTCTTGGCAGACGAAGGGGCAAAAGTAAAATGGTCAAATCATCCTTAAGTCATCTATTAGTGAGGCTACTGTCTGTCAGCTTGCAGTCATGTTCTGTGCCCTATATGTGCCACGATTTCTGTAGCAAATACAACAGAGCTTAGACAGACTAGATCTTCCTTTCTTACAGAATTAGATCCACCCCTAATGGAGGTATTTGTCATGCAGAAAGTGAGACCTGGTGCTGCAAGAATGTGCCATGGCATATCTTGATGCACATGCACAACAAATAGCTAGAAAATTATAATTAGCATTTGCAAAGTGGTTTACGATCTGAGATTTCATAAACTTTGAATACGTGAGATGATGATATGAAAATACTGTCTTTTAAAATGTTTTCTTTGTGCCTCTCTGTTAATGGTAGAAGAAGAGAGGCAAAAGAGGACTCGGGCCCCGAAGCATTAATTAAATAGAAATAAAGTGTCAAAATTCCAAAGCAGGTCCCTGAGACTCCTTTTGTGCAGTCTCCTGCAGTGAAGGGAGGGAGAAGCTGCCTGAATCAGTCTGTAAAGTCAAGGTGCCACAAGCACTACTTGGGCTTGTGCGCAGGGTGGCTCAGCCTGGACAGCACTCAGCATAGTATTGCATTGCTCCCTGCAATGTCCTGGGGCAGAGAAGGACCTGCCTTCTGGGTATCAGCTTCTCCAGTGGGCTTCATCCAGTACGTATTTTCCGGGTCTTAACAGGAGAAAAATTTGGCCAAGTGAAGAGGGAATAGCTATCTCTACCTGCAGTAAAAGACAGCAGCGTCCCTCTTTTGCTATAACCTCTGCTCTGCAAAGGGCACACAGTCACCACCATAACCCACAGCAAAAAGTGAACAGGAAAGCCCCAAGAAGGCACATCTCCTTTTCCTCATCTGTGGGCATTTTTGTTGCCAGTGAGGAACAGCCACAGGCATTCAGAAGAAGTGATTGTCTGCTTTAAATTATTTTCCTAGGAAAAAGTATGAGGTAGACTTTACAGAATCCTGTGTTTATGTGTTTTGCTCATATAGTTCAGGCAAGTGGAAACAGACCCAGATATATACATTAGTAGGACGAAAATCTGGGAAACTTCTTATTCAAAGCACACAACCCCAGCAGACCGTGCACAAAGGGACATAATGTTCCTTTAAAACAGAGATGTAAAGGAGACCTAAGCACTGCTCTGAAGGGACAAATCATCTGAATGTCTTTATCACAAGGGATTTGGGTCTTCTCAAAGCAGCTTGAAATTCCCACTCTGCCAGTTTAGAGTGCCACAGTGGGTGGCAAGGAAGTCACGCACCATGTAAGATGTGGCCTTTGTTGCTTAGAATTATCCAAAAGAGATTCATGGCTAGACCAGATGCAGGGTGGTGCAGGGTTCACAGCTTCTGCATATTGCTGTTTACAGCTGAAAATTGGACATCCACATTCTTGGCATGTCTCCGTATTTTTCTCCATCTCCAAACAAGTGAGATAAAGAATCATGTTACCCAGATCTTTGCGGGGAAGGTGGACAGAGGGTGAAAAGCCATCCTTATATCATTAAAGTCCTGGTTCAAGAAAGAAGGCAGAGTTACAGTAATCCCAGATGTCTCCCAGGCCCATTTGACCTCATGCTACTCACTTAACCACTTTGCACTTTGCTTCCCTACAAGCTGGAATGCGAATTCCCGTATTCTGTATTTACAGCAGTTTAGCTCACAAGCAATTTGGGGCAGGGAACTCATGTTTGTGCAGTCCCAGATGCCACAGGCCCATTCACTCGAATTGCATTAATAAACAACTACTGGTAGAGTAACCAAGTGGTTTCATGTGTGCTATGCAAGGGAAAGACTGCCTACAAGGCAGGCTCCCTCCAGGCACATCAGGAACTGTCCCACCAATGCCAAGTGAGTAGGTAGACCTAACCGAGTGAGACCCGAACTACCTGTTTACCCAACAACAGGCAGAGTTAAGATAAAGTATGCAGGTGAATTCCAGTAATGGAATAGTAGTTTTCTGACCACTCTTTGAAGAAATGTCTCCTAGGTCTCAGTTCTGATCTAATGGTTATAGCATTTGTCCAAGGTCAGAGCCAGGACAGCTCCCTTTCCCTGTGTTTTGGGATATATGGAGGCCTGCAGGACTCCAATAGGATTGCAGGAAATAACATCAAAGTAATTTGAACCATATTTTTATTGTGTTTCTTTGCTTATTTAATTAACAGTAACAATTAATCAAATAGTAAACTATTAGTCAAGCCTTTGTCCTTAGAGGCGTACTGAAATCCCTGCTCATGTTAAAGTTATCCAAATAAACTGTCAACACAAAGCTGAGGATGATCCTTCCTAAGGGCAGGATGATGTCTTCAGCCCCCACATACTACAGATACATGCCAGATGATTAGGCGGGAGCTGTTACCGTATTGGATTTATGTCCTCAGTCTCTGCCACTTACAGAAGAGTTACTATAAACAGTTAAAGATAAACTGTTTATATGGATTTTCCCACCAAATAATATTAGTATATAATTGGGCTTGTGTTTTCAAAGCTAAGGCTGTTGTGCAATCATCTTAATTTCAGCACATAAGCCAAACTTTCAAAAGCATATATATATATATTTATGTAATAAACATCTTGACAGCTAAGAAAATATCTCCTAATATCTTTTCATCAATAGTGAATTCCCAGAGTTCAGCTCCAGCTGTACAGTTTTGACTCATATTTGAATGAGTTTGACACAAATTCCAGTCCTGAAAATAGAAACAAGACCTTCTTTCTAACCTTCTCTCTGACATATAGTATATGAAGATGGTTATTTTCACACAGTTTTGCCTGAACAGCAAAAGATAATGCCATACCAAAACCAGAAGAGTTTCATGGATTTATGAAAGGCAGGTCATGCTTGACGAACCTGATTTCCTTCTATGATAAGGTGGCCTCCTTAGTAGTTAAGGGAAAGGCTGTGGATGTTGTTTACCTGGACTTTAGTAAAGCCTTTGATACCATTTCCCACAGCATTCTCCTGGAGAAACTGGCTGCTCGTGGCTTGGATGGTCATACGCTTTGCTGGGTAAAAAACTGGCTGGATGGCTGGGCCCAAAGAGTTGTGGTGAACGGAGTCAAATCCAGTTGGTGGCTAGTTCACCTGGAAGTGGTGTTCCCCAGGGCTCAGTATTGGCGCCGATTCTCTTTCATATCCTTATCAATGACCTAGATGAGAGGATCGAGTGCATCCTTAGTAAGTATGCACATTGGGCGAGAGTGTTCATCTGCTTGAGGGTAGATATGATGGCTCTACAGAGTGATCTGGACAGGCTGGATTAATGGCCCGAGGCCAATTATATGAGGTTCACAAAGCCAAGTGCCAAGTCGTGCACTTGGGTCAAAACAAACCCATGCAGTGCTACAGGCTTATGCAGGAGAGGCTGGAAAGCTGCTGGGCAGAAAAGGACCTGAGGGTGTTGGTTGACAGCTGCCTGAATATGAGCCAGCAGTGTGCCCAGGTGACCAAGAAGGCCAACAGCACCCTGGCCTGCATCAGGAATAGTGGGGCCAGCAGGACTAGGGAAGTTATTGTCCCCCTCTACTCGGTACTGGTGAGGCTGCACCTTGAATACTGTGTTCAGTTTTGGGCCCCTCACTACATGAAAGATATTGAGGTGCTGGAGCAGGTCCAGAGAAGGGCAACGAAGCTGGTGAGGGGTCTAGAACACAAGTCTTATGAGGAGCAGCTGAGTGAACTGGGGTTGATTAGTCTGAAAAAAAGGAGGCTCAAGGGAGATCTTATTGCTCTCTAAAACTACCCGAAAGGAGGTTGTAGCAAGGTGGGGAGTCAGTCTCTTCTCCCAAGTAACAAGCAATAGGACAAGAGGAAATGACCTGAAGTTGCACCAGGGGAGGTTTAGGATGGATATTAGGAAAAATTTCTTCACCAAACCAGTTATCAAACATTGGAACAGGCTGCCCGGGAATGTGATGGAATCACTATCCCTGGAGGTATTTAAAAGACAGGTAGACATCGTTTAGTGGTGGTTTGGGCAGTGTTAGGTTAACAGTTGGACTTGATGATCTTAAAGGTCCCTTCCAACCTGGACAATTCTATGAATCTATCATTGTCCTGGTGCATGTGGCTAAGTAATGGATTTTGGTAAATGTTCTAGACCAAAATTTGATCTTTTGAGGTCTTTCTTCATGGCCTACATGAAGACTAAGTTACTATAAACTGTCATCTTTCCCATGTAAAGGGGAAAATCAGGTCAAAAGGCATATGTATGCTGAGAATAAAAAGATTATTAAAGTGTCAAAATTCCAGGAAAGAGTTTAACATCAGTTACATGAAAAAGGTGTTTGGGGTTAATTCTTTACGGTAAGAAAAAGTCTGAGATCAGACTGTTTATCTGTATGCATCTGTGTAACCTCTGTATCCACACTAACCCCCCCCAGCTGTTCTGTACAACCAGTATCAGCTAAATGGAAAGGAGCAATCGTCTCAAATTACTAGAGTTTTGACGTGAATGCGGCTGACTAGTACAAGACAGAGATCAGGGAACAGTTGAACCCTATCACAAAGGACAGTGTAAGCTCCAAGTCCTGGAGGGGCTTCTCTCAGAGCTATATCTACTTTCAACACGAGATAATCAAGGCACAAAATCCAGGCTTATGGAAGAAGTAAGCTTTGTTCATCTCACTGTTTATTAAACTGCATGGCCATACCCATCCAGTGAGGGCTGTAAATACTGGCAATTTGTGGGGAGTAAGTTCTGAGTTACTATCCCTTTTCCCTTTTCTGAAAAGTAAATATTGAATGAAAGAGGAGATCCACACTGTACTTGCATAGTCTAAAGCTTCCCCTGTGCCCAAAAGGGAAAAGATTTTCCAACTTTTACTTGAAAAAAGTTGTGCCAAACAAGACTTGCTGTTACAGATTCACCCCACTAGCTTTCCCATAGTCCCTTTTCTGAAAAGTACTTAAACACATGTAATTTTCAGCTCTGCTGTTTAGGCAGATGCTTGAATGGCTAGTTCATCTGGTACTGTGAGCTGCATTCCTGATTAAGGCCCTCACCTGGCTCATGAAGAAAGAAAGAAAAGCTGCAAATATGAGTTGCAGTAGAGACCTGCAGAGGGGCAGAGTTTGAAGAGCTGTCCTGCACCGACTCTGACTCTTTCTCAGATTAAAACTTCAGCACTCAGAGCAAGCTGCCCAACTTCATAAATAGGGGCTGCAGAGGCCTGTCAGGGTTCTGTGGTCCATGGTTTGCTTCCTCATCCATGTAAAGGCCTTTTCTTGACTTACGGCTCAGAGGTTGCTCAGGTGTTTGGTCTCCCTCATATCAGAGTACCTGTCCCCATTTCACTTATCATAGGTGTAAACTTGGTATTAAATATGTTGGCTTCAAGCTGCAGGTTCAGGGATCAGGTTTAGATCTGGAAAACTCTTCCCAGAATTCAGCTACAGCTGTACAGTTTTGACTCGTATTTTATGACTCAATGAGACAAATTCCAGTCCTGAAAATAGAAACAAGACCTTCTCAATAAGTTCATGGGCTGCTAAAATGAGCACAAAAAAGCCCCAAATTGGAAATCGTTTTTGTATTCCTTCCCATCATGTCATGCAATGTTTCTTCCATGCATTTCAAAAATTTCTGTAGGTTTTTCTAAGTTAAATCTCATAACGCGGTCCATAGCATGTAACATTTACGTAAACTGTGGCTTGTTGACAATGCCATAATGGTTTCCATATACCTCTGATTTTTAGTATTTTTTCTTACATGCTTTACTTGTTCTTCCGTTATTGCTAGTCTCAAATACTCAAAAATTTTGTCTGACACCTCAAATATTGTGAAACCAGCTATAAAATCTGAAGATTAACAGAAGCTAAATATTTAGTTTCTGTCATCTTGGAACTTTTTGATACCTCTGTTTTCTTTTTATTCTTTTTTACTTTTCCTCCAAAACCTCTCAAGAAAAGAGCAAACTCTTTAACTGAAACCTGCATTTCTGATATCTGGTGCTGTGATAAAGCCACTGGCAGGGGTTGTGATGAAAGTTTTGTGGCCCTGTTTGGGGAGAGGTTGCAGTGAGCTGTCATCATTGCAGGAGAGTTAAGATGAGGGAGGGAAAGGATCACCGCGAGCAATAGCCTTGTACATAGAGGAGAGGGCATCAACCAGACAGACCTTTTTTCAGGATGGAAATGTTTGAAAGGCTTGAGATGACTCAAGCCTTCCAGCAGGAAAGATGAGTGCTAGGGAACCTACAAGGGTGGAGCTGGGTGAAGGTGTTGCCGGTGATAGCAAGAAGTGAGTTTGGGACTACAGAATGAAACAGCCCCCAGCTCTCACTTCTTACACTATCCTGTACCAAAATACTTTGTGATTTTATACCAGGATTGAGTCATACCCCTGTAACTTCCCTTCAGTGGCTCTTCTGTGAATTGTTTACTTTGCAGAGACAGGGCTTACTGCTCCAAATCCTTCCTACTTCTTCAGAGTTTTGTCAGAGGGCTAGGCAGGGTGCTGGCCCGTATCAGCAAATGTCTTCTGCAGCAGCATGGCCATACCATGAGGCAGTTTCTCCAGTACCACACAGTGGCTGAGGCCTTGTACTGTTTATAAAAAGGTTCAAAAGCAAATGTGTTTTCTGTGTTGTGTGTAAAACCAATGCTGGCAGTACCCAGTTACTGCTCTGCGGGCATTGCGACCTGAGGTGCTATGGGATCGTTCTGTGCAGGGATGACATGAAATCAGAATTTCTTTTCCACAGATTAATGTTGTATGTCAAAGGAAAAAAAATGTTCTTGTGTCAGAAGCAGAAATGGGTTTCTGCTACCCAGCTAGCCAAAGCCCAGGGCTCCATAGCACAGCCAGGTGTCCTTTGGCTCTGTGGCCAAAGGAAGCGGTGGACGAGCACCGTGCTGGCCAGCCTGCTAACACCGCTGTACTCTGCACCACAGTCACATTTGTGGCATTTGGAAGCATTTTTGTCCACTTCTGGGGTATTGTGAATATATTATATTGTTTCTTCGAAAGAGGTAAAAAGTGATTGAGAATTGAATCCAGATGTACACTTCCTGTGTATTCTTGGATTACGGGCATAAGCTGGAACATAGGAAATTCCACTCAAATATGAGGAAGAACTTCTTGACAGTGAGGGTGACAGAGCACTGGAACAGGTTGCCATGAGAGGTCATAGAGTCCCCTTCTTTGGAGATTTTCAAGACCCACCTTGATGCAGTCCTGAGTAATGTGCTCTAGACAATCCTGCTTTAGCAGGGGAGTTGGACTAGATGATCTCTAGAGCTCCCTTCCAACTCTGTCAAATTCGTGAATCCTGGGTTTGTTGTCTGAATGCTCTTGTCACTGCTTTTACTGTCTGTGGTGAGGATGTTTGCTTAATACCTTCCCCTGAGTCGCATGATCAATTCTCATCTCTGCTTGCCTTGGACTTCTGCTGACTCTGAGGAAATCACATCATCTTGCTGTGCCTTTCTTCCCTATCTTGAAGCAACCCAAATTAAAGGTTGTCATTTACTTCTTCTCCATGACTGGGCTCCCTGTTTGTGAAGAGAGGACAGCATCGTCCACCCGCTTCACCAATCAGAAAGTTTACCTTGTTTTTGAGACACGTGCATCTGTACAGGGTTCTGCATGACAGAAATGAGGACAGAAAACCTCTCAATGCACAGTATGTTTATAACCTGCACAAGCAGAGAGTGTGTGGGAGCTGTGCTGGGGCAAGTCTTCAGGGACTACTACTGCATGTTGTATTACTCACCTATCACCAGAGATGATGGCTGGGGACATAGGATGCTCTCAACACATCGGCATCTTAGGCAGAAACCACTGTGTCTTTGGGCAATTCAAAACTGGGACTGCTTTGCTCCAGGGGTCTGCTGGCTACTCCTGACTGACCAGGCTCAGTAGTGTTTTTCAGAGCAGCTTGAGAAGCCCCTGTAATGGTGCTGTTCTAAACAATGTGTGTATGTGCAATAGCATCAGAAGTGTGTCTGTGCGTGCTTAGAGGAAAGGCTGGTTTTCATGTGCCTTGTGGCACTTTTTGCCTGAAAGTCTGAATTAAATTTTCAAATCATTCTGCGACAAAAAGTTGGCAACCTCTGTTGACTATGGAGAGTGTAGTGTATCAAGGTGTGATGATGATAGGTGGCTTGTGGCTTTTTGTTGAACAGAAAAACTGCTGAATATATTGTGGTTACTTCAACTCAATTATTTATTTTTTTAAAAATCTGATTATTCCTTTTATAGGACCACATTTTTGCTAATTTTTGAAGACACAGAACTCTGTACTTCAAGAGCCATTTGCATCTCTGATCCTGGGTGGGGAGGGTGTGCAGTGTATTAAGCTTCTGGGAAAGCAGAAACTCCCTGAGTCCCATAAAAAAAGAAAAAAAAGCATTTTTTTTCCTGGCTGAAAGCACATGACTATCTATTTATACAATTAATCTCATGATGCATTCACTCTCCTTTAAATCATACTTCCTGTAGATTAGAAAGCACGTATGATTAAAAGGCATCATGGCACAGAGAAATGTACTGCTTTTTCATAACCCCACATCTCAGTGAAAATGATCTCTATGTGGCAAATGATAATTTCAAAATGTCAAAAAAAGAAAGTTTTTATGTAAATGACTTTTTGACACTGCATTGATTTGATAATTGTGCATAACAGTTTTCAGAGAGGTCAGATTTTCAACATGAGGCATTTGGGGAACCTTGTCTTTTAGGTCTGCTATGCATTCCCTGATGGCGGGGCAAGGCAAGGAGACACACTTAAATTTTCAAGGAATCTGAACTGAACAGGGGAGGAAGGGCTGGAGAGCTCTTATTATTTCTTGACATTCATGATGCTGGCCCCATGCAATGTGAGTACTGTCGTGTGAAGAGATTTATAGGCATGTTATGGGCAAAGCCTGACTCAGAGAGAGAAACAGACAGACTTTCCTATTTATTTCTAAAATGAGGGGCAGGGATTGGAGGCCAAACAGCTTGCACAAGAAGCCATGGAAAGCACTGTTATGACCATACATTATCTCCACCTAGAGTGACTTTCTGGTGGGTATGTTGAAAACATCCCATGGAGAAAGGAGGACTCCAGATGGTTTCACTGCAGTGGCATTTCCACATCTGTCTTCTGCTTTCATCCCTGCTTTGGATGCCTGGGTCTTGGAGGCAGACCTTCAGGCCAGGGTGTTGCAGAGTCTGGCATTTTATGGTCTAAAAAGTAGAACAAAGAGTCCTTCATCCCCAGTGGACGATTTTGGGCTTCTTTTGTGTTTTGGGAAGTACCTGGGGTGGGTGGTGGTGTGTGTTTCTTAACTTAACAGCTTTTGTCAAATTCTGAAGCATTATTGCTTGGCTGTCCTGCCTGGTGCTTTTTCTACCTGCATCAAGGCTTAATGTGCTTTGGTGTGCAGGCTGCCCTGGGTACAGACATCCCCCCTTTTCCCCATCCCCATGAGGCTGGGGAGGATGCAGCTCCCCTGTGTGCTGGGAGGAGGACTGAGTTCGGCGCTGCTGTGGGACTGTGCAGCTCAAACTAACCTTACTCTGTGCTGATACTGCCACCCTCTCGGAGCAGAAGAGACTTTAGTGAAAGTAGATGAAGGGTAGAGAAATGTGTCAGTCAGTTATCTTCTCAGTCTGTATCAAAGGAGTGAGATACACTTGCGGTTTGTAAGATTATTTTTTTTTATTATTTTAAACTAAGGGAAATCAACAAAGCAAAGTAAGAACAAGAGTAACATTCTAATCGGTAACAGCTTGTATGAAACAAAATACAAGACTGCAGACATCTCTGCAGAAAATTGCCACTCAGTTTTTTAGAGTTGCAATACATAGAATATAAAATTATAAAACCAAATAGCCCCAGCCCACCTCAAATCACTATTTATTTCCAGCCAGCTTCTTCCTTGCTTTGCTTTCCCATGAAAATCCATCCACAAGGCTGCAACATACTCTGAGGAACGGTAGAGGATTTTTCACCCATGAAGGTCCAGGTGGCAGGAAAGCAAAGCACAGATCCCCTGGGAGAGCCTGCCCAGGAACGGGAGTGGAACCATGCCATGGGACAGCTGGGCTGTTGTGCAGCCGCAGAAGCCTGATTTCCAAGAGCACTTTGCCTTTGCTGATGCTTTGAGACCTTCCTGTGATCTGCAGATGATTTGATGCTCATCATTCCAGGAAGCACAGCAGATATCCAAGGCCTTGAAGTGAGCAGCACCTCAGTACCTGCTGGTTCCTCAAGCAGGTAAGGGTGTACTGCTCCTCTGCTTGCTCATGTTTCCCATGTCCCTGCTGCAGTACTGGCGCAGCTTGTGCTTTGTGCTGGATATCAAAGCTGTGCCTGTGGGAGGAAGTGGTAGGGAGGGATGCTCAGCCCTTCCTCATTTCATGTCAGGACTGTGTCTGCTCTGCCCTACTCTGCTTACAACACCCACTACACACCACAGCAAAAAGTGCTAGGCATAGTTTTCCAGTCCTCCATCCTCTACTGTCCACTCCTTGCTCACTCTTCATATGCATCTTTCTCTTCTCCACAATCTCTACTTACATACAGCAACTTTCATTGCATTTCTGTGCTACTTAGCCAGCAGTGATACATCCTTTACGGCAGTTGGATGCAAAACAGCTGCATTGGCTGGATCCGTAAGCTCACTGTGGTGTGCATGTCTGGACTGTGGCAGGGAGTTGACATGAATTCAACAGTGGTGTGCAGTACTGCTTGTGCTTGACTGGAAAGGTTCTTGTGCTCTGAACTACCCATAAAGATGTAGCTTCCTTGGGGAAGCTCCTATGTGGTGTTTCCTTCGCTAGAGGCAAGGCTATGGATAGGGCTGAGAAGCTTTCCTTCAGTCACGGACTGTTTCTGAACTATGTCACCCCTTTGCTTGAGGCGTGTCGTTTCACAGGTTGTGCAGGAAGGATATAGAATACCTTAGCTTTACATAGCACCTTTTGTTAGAAGGGACCCAAGGTACTGACAAGTACCCAACTCTGAAATGCAACCTGCTACAGAGCAGAGCTCCTCCCCAGCTCAGAACATACTGAATACAGTGACTTGTTTTTCCAGGATCTTAGAGTCAACCACATAATGCATTGAGAACTTTTCCTCCCAGAAACATCTTTCTTTCATACTTCGTGATGATCAGGTGCCATCCATTAGGAACAAAGTTTGCTATTCACTTTGTTTTACACCTTACTCTGTCACTGCAGGATACCAGCCTACTATTGCAGCTACTCCAGCAAGTTGAATTTCATACAAAGAGAAATTGCAGACTCTTCATCCGTGCCCTAAGGTTTCCTGGAGGGAATAAGGGAGGAGCTGGCTCAGAGCAGAATCCTGCTATATTTTATACAGGCCCCAGTAAGACTGATTCCCTGCCAGAATTTCGTCAGGCTTAAGATTTGCTTTACAGTACAACTTATCTCCCCTCTGCAGGAAAAAGGGTCTCCCAAAGTTTATTGTGCCCTTGTCATCTCCCCCCTGTGATCCCACAACCTTGTTGAGGATGATGTTTGGCTCTTTCAACAGCATCAGTGTAAAAGACTGGTTAATAACTTCTCTGCGGTTGACCTGAGCGTAGATGAAGTAGTTGCCTCTCTGCTCAATCGCGAGGTACTGGTCATGGTCCTGCACAAATCCACTGCAGTGCTTTAAGTTCCACTCCCAGCTCATGAGATCTTTGCTGTTTCGTACAGAATTTTTTACTGAGGAAAACACAGACAAAATGTGTATGGTGATTAATGATGTTTAGGGACAACCTTTTCCTGTACATGAGCATGTTTTGTTAGTTTCCCATTGGTATGTCTCACTCCTGAATTTTTTGTTGTTGTTGTTATGATTATTGATCTTTTTGAGCTTATTAACTCCTCAGAAGTGCTAGGAAGGGGTCTCAGTCTGCCAGGAGAGGCTGTGAAGGACCCCCATGGCTATGGGTGGCTTGCAGGGGCTTCCACCAGGACAGGTTAGCTGCTGAAAAAAATGGGGAAACTTCAAGGCTAGGATTGGGTCCTAATAAGAAAAGCTGGTCCCTAATAAGAAAAAATTCATGGGCAGATCTTCAGCCAGACCTAAGGCTGATGAGGGTGGTTACAGTAATCTTCTGCTTGCAGGCTGGCTCTCTTCACGAGAACTAAGCCTGCATGATCTTCTCAGTTTTCCTCCCTCTCTCTGTGCTGAATGGACTCATGCTGCCAGCATTAAAGCTAATGATGGGTGGCAGCTGTCGTACCCCTTGCTGAGTGCATTGACAAACTGGGTAAGGAGACAGCAACGCAGAGCAAATGTTAGACTGCACACCACAGGGGCATGGGTATCTGTAGTACATAATGCGGTGAGGGTTCGATGCAGAATAGATCAAATACCGTATAATGGTGACACAGCTCAGGCCACAGTACTGGTCAGTACCTTCAGCCACTGCATCTGCCTGGGGGAGCTCCTGGCTGGTTAGGCTCTAGCACAGTCAACAAGTTAGTTGAAGTTTTATGCATACAGAAGTTTTTAATTGATTTAGTTCAATCTCTATGAGGGTCTGAGCTGGTATATGGGGTGTTGGTTTAGGACTGCCCTAGGTTGTGCTTAGGGAGCTGTTGACTAACATTTGGCAGCAGTAAATCTGACCCTTGTGACGCTGATTTTACCAGTCATTTTCAGAGAGGTGCATGTGGCTGATTCCGGCAGAGAGAGATGGTCGCTGGCTAATAGCCCTGGGTACAGTGCTGGGGAGCTCTATTTGTCATGGCGACAGTGCCTATGGGCTCTGTATTGCTGCAGTTAGAACTCACACCTGTCCTTGGAGCAATTGTAGCCAGGCATGAGGGCTGTGAGATGGTTGTCTTTGTCACAGCACAAGTCTGACAAAACCAGAAATTGGGTCTCTAGAATCTGTATACTCACAAGATCCATGTGCCCAGCACAGCTCCGATGCCTGTGGAAAGAAGCAGTGCTTGGTCAGTGTTTTGTGTTGCAATTTTTCCATCCATCAGTGAGCTCAAAAAGAGGATTATCATCATAAGAGCACAAGAGCATTCTTCCAGGAAGGGAAATAACCTTTTTATGCATCATTCATAACAAACACAAGCAATGACTTAATACAAAAACACAGTTGTTTTCCAGCAAAGTTTGAAATGTTTAAAATAGATCAGCATTTTTCATATCCACTTTGGTGGTATTTTCACAAAATAAAAAAGACAACAATCAGCATCTGATTTCACATCTTAAAGGATGCAGGCTCTGAAATGCTTAAAAATCACTACCGAAGCACAACGTCATCTCTTCCTTGGGAAGTTGCTGTCCTGAGTGCTGGGAAGGTTGTCAGTTCCCTCATAGGGAAAGGCTTTCTTTACCCAGTCCCACCTTCCCCAATTAATGTGAATTAACAGGACTAAAGGCAGTTCTTTCACTTACTAAAGTGACTTTCTGCAATACAAAAAAAGAGTGGCGGGTGTGGAATATGTGTGCAATGCTGCGTGCATCTGCATGCAGTTGTGACTGCAGGTCACTGAGCTGCTGCTTCACAACTTCCAGATACATGTGGCTGTGGGAGTGGTGCTAAAAGTACCAAAGCAATTAAAAAAATCTTTTTTTTTTATATTGTATGCTAAGTGATAGTGCTGTAAGGTGCAGAGCAGGCTCCTCTCTTGTGGGAATTTTTGTATTTTACAAAAACAATCAATGCCTTGTAGCATCAGTCCTTAGAGGGGTTCCTGGTGTCATTATGCCACAAGAAGCTGACGGACTGTGAGAACAAGCCATCCTGCCTCTTAACAGGAGTGGACTTTTTCCTTGTCCTCTTCCTCCTCAAAACTGAAACTGGAGGGAGCCACATCACAGCAGGATATGTATAACCAACATCTCAAACTAGCACTTGGATCCTCCAGAAAGACTGATTCACAGTTTGGAAATCAGAAAATAAAAGCCTGGCCTTCAGCAAATGAGTCACTTGGCTCACCTCTGTATTTCTGTTCATTACAGAATGTACAGAGATACAGACAGAAAAAGAGCACTGAAATCAACAAATGAAACGCAGAAGACAACTTGACTCGGTAACTGCTATTTGGGCTAGATTATATTAGCACTTGGTAAAATCAGGAGTGAAAAGGCTTCATGCCTGATGAAATACCAGGATTCCTCAGCCTCTCCTGTCCTTACAGAGCATCATCAGTTGATATCACATTGGGACAGTGTACATCATTTATACAGGACAGAAAACAAAAGAGAATTTTTTTTTTTTTAAAAAAAAAAGCAACCTTACAGAAATTAAAGCAAAATACTGAAGACATTTAATCAAGGTATTGATGGAAATGTTATCAGCTGAAATCTTGAAAAGTAAAAGCATTGGCTGTCTCCAAAAGAGAATGACTAGGTTGCAGTTAGTTGATAGCGTCAACACAGCAATGTTGTTAATCATTAGGAATAATGCATGTGTAATAATAATAATAATAATGCACTCCAGAGTTAGGAATTTTGCTTTGTCCTTACCTGCTTATGATGAAGTAAACAGAAGACTACAGGAACCAAGGCTGAAATCGTAATCAAAACAAATAATAAAGTATAAAAAGCCAATTGATAACATGTGAATTTCCTTTGCTGTGGAATATTTCCATTCTCCAGCAAGTTTGGTGCTTCCATGATGCTTGTCCTCAAGACAGCAAGAGGTGAGGATGCAAACAGCACCAGGTCGAGAAAGACACTGCCAGAATTCCCGAGGTCCTTATTGCTGCAGCAGAGCATGGACACAATTATATGCTGAAGATTTCCCCATGCTAATAAAGCCAAGAGGAGGAGCTGCAGTGTGTTTCGTCACTAGCCTGGGCTAAGAGGCATTTCCTCGTGAAACTGAGGCAGAGAACTTTCATTTGGCTCCTGGCCCAGAATGACTAAAATGAAACTCTGGCAACAGGCTGCAGGGGCTCTGAAAGTCACCTCAGACTTTCATGTGAGGAGTCAAGTTTACAAACTCTCCAGCAAACATGAAGTGAAGGGATGAGGTGCCAAGCACAGGAACCTGCTTCTGTCTCCACAGGCACTGGTGTTTTTTATGGCTGAGAAGTTGGCATCAGATTAAATCTGTTTCTCATTTTGACAGCACAGATCTGAGCACTGATGACAGAGGGGCGTTTTTGCAGTTCCCTGAGGACATGATTCATGCATCAAAAGTGAAATTACACACACTTAGAAATATGACTTCAAGTAAGTGCTGCTGTGGAGCCACAAGTATAGCCTTAGTGGCAACGGAAAGAGTTGCATGCAACCATCAGCCTTGACTTCCACACTGACGTCATTCAAAGAGAAAGAGGGAGAGTAGGAGAAGAGTTGTGATTTTGTAAATAGCTTTCAATTTGCAGTTTGAAATGAGTTGGCAGATTTTCAAAGTTCTCCTAAAATAATTTTTAGTTTTGTCCTTTCTTTTTCTTACCTACTATTTGAATTCCTTATTGCAGGAACAAAACTGTGAGTTAGGAGTTGAGGGAGGGGGCAAAAAAAAAAAAATAAAAAGGAAAGAAAAAGCAGGTAGGCATGAGAAGTAAAACACAAAGGAAAATTTAAACAACATGCAAGAGAAATATAACTTTAATTGTCAACCTTTAAAGTAGTTTCTATTTTTCATCCTGCACATTCTTTTGAATTTTCTTTCAATATGAAAAAGTGTTCTTTGTTGGTGTTTATTTAAAAAAGAAATTCTGACACTCATAGATGTCACTTAGAGATCTCTGCCAGCTCTGCTGTACTCCCTTGCAGGGGATCGGATACATGGAAAACGTCCTTTATAAGCTTTAGTCTTGCTTCTGCTCTTCTTCCTCCTTTTCCCAACATACAGAAGAAGCCTCAACTCTTCCAGCTGCACAAGACCAAAGTTAAATATCTGTGTGTTGCAGAGGGTTGGAATGGAAACAGAAAACTGGAAAGGGCACAAGAACAAAACTAAAAAACCTGAACTGTTGTGTTAATACTCCGCTTCATCTTTTGACTTCTCAGCAGTACAGTGGGTGCTTGGCATACATTTAATTCAGGGTGAGAGAGAGGGAAACCTGCTTGTGCCTGCCTCCAGAAAACTGCTGAGCTGCTGGGGAGCTCCTAACCATATTGTTGCCGATAAGGGAGAACATGCCATCACCAGCCCAAAGCCACCCACCACTCTCCTGGCTTTTTGCAGTGAAATCCAGTGCTTCTCAGAGGAAAAATGGGAGGGAGTTACTTGGAGTGAAGCTAAATGTGGGAGGACAGTGATGGAGGCAGCAGCAAGCTGCCTGCTCAGGGCTGGCCGCTGACCACTCTGGGCACACTTTGGCGCATGTTCAGGGCAAGCTGTGGGAATTAAAAGCCCCAGACAGCCTCAATGTTACACTCCTATGTCCCCAGCCCATAGAGGTTTTCTGCCTGCCTTGGTAGTGATTCCTTGTGACTAATGTAGAGGAGACAGGGTACTTTCCACAAACTCCTTCCAACAAAAAGCAATTAAGGACTTGGTCTGTGTGGGAAGACCTACTAACCTCTATGACACATGCCTTCCTCTGCACCCTGCCCTGGTGTGACCCCAGGGAAGAGCAAATGACTGTCCTTACACCAGCCCTTTTCATCTCTCCCTTAAATAATTGATTCATTTAAGCCATGCGTGCAGAAGCCCCTGCTGATCCAGCTGTTCCCCGAAGCAGGACCAAACCCTGTAGTCACCCTGAAATGCAGCAACACCAGTATGACAAATACATGCCACCAGCTGCAAACAGGGATTGTTTGTGGACAGAGAGCCTGCTTCTCCCTGGGCACTCCCACAGGCTGGTTTAGAAGCCCTGTTTTGACCTGCACTGGCCTGTGGCTCCAACCCCACATCCCTGGAGGCTAAGCCTGACACTTGTTAAACTACTGTCTTTAACCACAAAAAGAGGCCTAAGCAATCTTCATTTTAAAGCATGTAAATGAGACTTCTGTGACATCCCATATAGTGCAGAGACAGCAAAAGGTCTAAAAATAAGTATATTTAAAAGAAAACAAAACAAGAAAATATTGCAAGAAGATGATAAGATCTACCAACAGCAATTTAAGCATTATACCTTTTTTTGTTCAAACAAAAAATTATCATTTCTACCACAAATAGAGCTCAGGGGCAGAAAATGTCAGTCCTGGTACCCAAAATTTGCCAGTTAGTTACCTAGATTAATACAGGGTTAAAATGGGAAGGATCATGCAGGATCAATAAGAGGCTGAATATTTACAGACATTGAACAAGCATTTCACTTGGTGGAGGCAGAGTCCAGCTAGTTTTCTTAATTGCATCATATTCTATAAGCACGGATACAGTAGCTTGTGTGACTCACTGTTAAGTGGCAGCACTGAAGGACTGTGGCCAGGGACTGTAATCATTTTATCTGTAAATATACCACCTGGCGCATGGCAGGGAGAGAACCCCAGTGCTGTAGCACCGTGCCAGGATCCCGGTGATGCCACAAGCCCTGTGCTGGGCTGGAGGAGCCCTGGCAGCGGTTGGCAAGTGGCAGCATTTCATTCTGCAGTTCCCACCAGCATCAGCCAGCCTTGGGAGCTGTGAAAGCACTGTTTAAATTAGGGCTTTCTTTTTCTTTGCAATAATATTTATGGCTGCATCTCAACTATATTTTTCCTACCCACCCCAGGAGTTTTTTTTCAGCCAGTATTTAATCATGTTACCCCTGGTTAAAAAACAGACTTAGACTAAGCACAGCAGACCAGAGGATGCGATCACCGCCATGTTTGGGCTCATTTTCTTCCTCCTTTCTTGGCACTTCTCAAAAGTAGCCTTAGCTCTTGAAATATGATTTTGCAATGAATATGTTTATTGATAGGGTGCCCACCATAAGGACTTGTCCTTCCTTTTCTTTCCTTTCTCTCTTCTAACAGCCTGTTAGGAAGGGATGGAAACAAATCCCGTGCAGAAGCAGCTGCACTCCATACAAAGCAGCAGGATGTGATTCTTGCCTGCCTTTTCTCTCTTGCTTCCTTTTCCTAGTTTATTTAAAAGAAAAGTGTTTGACAGGCTTCACACTAGCAAGGTCACAACTCAAAATACACGCAGTTTTTCGCTAGCCTTTGAATTTCCATTGTGTTGGAGTGCATGGGTGCAGGCATTTGACTCTGCCAATTTTAAAATATGAAATATGTGTTCAGAAGATTAAAGCAGAATGGGAAGTTCATGCGCTCAACTGCTGCACAGTCCAAAGCTCATTTCCTCTGCCTAAGCCTGGCCCTGGGGACTTTGCGGTAATTTCATGGCTACGGCACAGTATGGGACTCGGAGACTTACCACAGCATATTCAGGCGGAGACTTTCCATGAGCCTGCTGACGCTATGTGACAGCATTCATTAGTGTGTTTGTTCCAGCCCCTCTCGCTCAGACATGGGACTGTTCTTTGCAACCTGTCCCTGAGGAGCTGTTTTTCAAAGCGTCAGCCGTCACAGAATCCGGTGCGGTTTTCATCATCAAATATTAGCACCGCCCAGTATAAGTATGACGTTTGCGTAATTTACCCTGGCATAAGTTTTCCAAGTCCTGATCAGCTTGTTTTCAGTGACAGCAAAGGTTGCGCCATCTTTATTTTGTGGCACAGCCTTTCTTTATGTGTGTCTATGGGAAGACTGGCGTGTTTCCAGTTGCCACAGCTTTCTAAGGATATGAGAAAGGCTGAAGAAGCACAGAAAAGCCCTAATGGAGTTTCAACCCCAGTCTGCAGGAGCAGAGAAAAAGAAAGATTGAGAGATCCTGAATTTCACATCTATCTGTTGCGTTGGGTGTGCAGGCATTACTTCTGTCCTCATTTTCCTCAAAGTGTTTTGGGGGCGCAACAAAATCAACGGGCAAAACTGAAAAATCGGCTGCCATTGGGAAAATGAACCCTGGTAAAATGCCTTGTCAGTGCAGCCCATGGGCACAGTCCCATGCCTCAAAGCTGCGGATTCTGGGGTTGTCCCAGAGCCAGAGCAGGGACAGCAGCGGTGAGCCCCACAGTGGGAATCCCTGGCATTAGGCATGAAGGAAGCAGTGGTCCATGCTGGCAGCCTGTCCTGGCAGCCACTGGGGACAGCTGCTGGCACGGCTCCTGCTGAAGCAGGCTGAAACGCCTGCAGGGCTTGCTCTGTGTTGCCTTCTAGTACTCACAACCACCACATGCTAAAAGTACTCTTCTAAAATGTGGGCAAGCTGCAGTGAAACCTCTGATGTCGAGTAATCACTGCAGACACCTAATGCGTCTCTCTGATTCAGGCTTCATTTGCTTTAAGGTCTAGCCATTGCTAGAAGTGTGTGACTCCATGCCTGACAGTGAAAATGTCTTGTGTTGATTAGGCTGTGCTGAGGGTACTCACCAGGACCCATGGAGGCTAAGCGGGAAGCTTGCCACTCCTGACGTGTGCTTCCATGGCTGACCAACAGCCACTGGGTGGTCCACCCAAGCTAGCATCAAGCTAGCAGAGTCGGGAGGTGGGAGTGATGGTCTGCAAGAAGCACTTTTTGCACTGGTGTTGGCCAAAGGGCCCAGCTAGTGTTAGGAGGACAGCAGTAGTTATCAGAAAAGCCTTGAGTGCTTCCCGCTGCAGGTTTTTTCCAAAACACAGTTCTTTACCTGAGTATAATAGTCAAATTTTCAACTTAGCAAACTCTCCCTCCTTACATACTGCTTGCAGTCTCCCTGGGGTGCAGCCTTCTCCTGGGTGTTTGGGAGATTCCTCTGATTTTGCCTTATGCTGTCAGCAAAAGAGCGGCACTTTTGAGAATGAAGACTGGGCTGAGCCCTGCAAGAAGGACTGTGATGCCCATGAGGTGCAGCTGCCCACAGCACTGGAGGAGATTCCTCTGGGACCTTGGAGGACCCCCAGGCACATGAGCTTCCCCCAGAGCACCACTGTTGGAATGATGTTTGTACTTGAGCTGAGGACTACAGGCTGTGCCAAATTTGTGATGTTCCTGCCTATGTTTTTCCCTCGGCAAAGTACTCTCAGTGTTAAAGACTTGTGTCTCGTGCATTGTCTGTCTTCTGTTTCTATCCACTATATTTCTTTTGGCCCCTGGCTGCCAGGTTAGTGGGTGGTATGATCTGAATAGTGACTGATTTCGGGGGTGGGTGAAGCAATGGCTGAATAATAAATGGGATCTCAGGCAGAAAGTTGTCCTCTGTGTAGTTGATGTTGTGACCTGTGATTGGAGCCTTAATCCAGCAAAGCCAGCAGCTCCTGCAAGAAGGCTCGAGACAGTTCCAGGCTATCAGGTGATGGGCAGCACGCCCTCCTCTGAGGAGAGCTGTGTGAATGGGAGTAGTGGGAAGAAGGGCTGAGTCCAGTTCCCACCTGTCATCCATAGCAGGCTGTCGTAATTTGGAGGGACTTACTAGACGGACGGATGTTTTGTATTTGAGATGTTCCATTGCACAACAGATGCTTCTGGTTTTGGTTTTCCAAAAGCTGGTATTCCTCATTCCTGTCTGGTGTTTTTGATCAGAGGTCAAAGAGCATTTATTCTGGTGCACAATATCAGCACTATTCCTACATCTTCGCATGGAACCAGGGCAGGTTCAGGGCTGGAGGCACCTCCCCACTAGCAGCAGGGCTGGCCCAGGGTTTTGTCTGGCTCCCTGGCTATGCTGAGCTCACCACCTTGCTGTGTTGCTAGGCTTGAAAAGGGTTAATGCAGAGGCTGGCTGTCAGTTCAGTTTGTGTGTCGACTGCAAGATAGCAAAGTCATCTGGTGTTTTGTGGTAGGCTCCCATGAACAGGGGAAGGGGATGATGATGTGTGCTACCTATCCTATCCCCTGTGTTTTCTCTCCCCACATAATTTCTTTTTACTGGTGCCAGGTATGAGTGTCAGGCCCATGAGGTGGGCCAGCCCACAAAACAGGGCTGCACTTCTGAGCTAACCCCTCTGCTTCTCAACTCATCATCTCTCATAGTAGCCTCCTTTGCTTTCCAACTATGCACTGACATTTCAGAGTTAATGTTCACTTCCTCTTGGTCTCCCTTAACCAGCAGCTGTGTAGGATGGTGTCGTCATATGTAAACACTACAGATGACACATCCTCTACCCTCCTCTTCCTTTCCTTATGCGGACTTTCCTCTGCTTTCTCTCCCAACGTTTTTCCTTTTCGTATTTTCCATTTGTGCACATTTTATCATCATAAAAGCCAGATCCGCCACTGGTGCTGCACTGAAGGTAACCACTCTCCTCTGATGCAGCTGATAGAGCTACCATGACAAACTTGTGTGAGGCATAGGTGGTCCCATACCACGGTGTTTCCCAGCAGGGATTTCACCAAGTAGTGGGAAATTCCATGTTCTCTGTTACATGTTCAGGCAGACCAGGGTGCTAGTTTTTGTGAATCCATTGTTTGCTGGTTTTCAGCAGGTTGTGTGCTGGGGTTGTGAGGCTGTCTCTGACACACACCAGCGTTTTGTTTCTTTGGAGTGTGTTTGTACTGGGTTAGTTCCTCCTGCTTTTTCCAAATTGTTAAGCAGCACACATTTTGTGAGGTCAGACAGTTACCCTGGGCAGTGTGCCAAGGCTGCTGTGATTACTTTTCTAGGTAGAAGTGAACATGCAACAAAACAAAGAAAGAGGTTTTGCAGTAATGTGATCAGGACAAGCAGCAGGGGTGCAGGCTTTGCCTCCTCTATGCTGCTGTAGGCTTTACTCCTCTAAACAGTGAGGAGAAGCAAGCCTTGATTTGTACCTGCTTCCAAGTCTGCACTGAGCATGTAAGGTCTCTGAGATACAGTGGTGTCACCCAAAGCAAACCTTAAGAACAGCAGTTCTGCATCTCATCTCTGTAAGGAGACCAGATCGCTACCACCAATGCAATGATTGGTGTGAAGGCTAGTTTTGTCCATCCCAGTCACCCTTCTCAGAGCCACTGGGCCAGGCTGTCTGTGGAATCATCTCTATTCATTGCTGAGACTCCTCTGTGACCACAGACACTAGGGTTTTTTTCCTTTCCTGCAAGTCCAAAGGTAAAAAAGAGATGCTTGAGAGGTTTCCAGTCCTAGCGGGTCTCTGGTTTTCCTACTTGCTCCTTCAGTTTGCAATCATAAATGTGCCCCAGATGCTGGAAGCTGACTCTCACAGTGTTTGAGAAGAGATTTCCAGAAGTGCTTCTTGTGATCCTTCAGATGCTAGTTGAGAGCTGAAGTGTGGTGTTAAACATGCTTGCTGGTCTGGAGCTGAAAAGCAGCAAGGTATGCTTGGCTGCCTTGAAGCTGAAATATTTTCAGGACCGAATAAGCATTTTAGAACCTGGGACCTTTCATCAGAATTTATTCAGGAAAATTTTTCAAAAACTTCTGGACTCCTGTGGTATATGAATTACTCCAGAATCACATTTTACACAGATACTCAGTCAGTTGGATTTCGGTGAAAGAGGCTTCCTTGGCTTCCTTGTGTGGTTCTTGGCTTCTCTGTGAATGTTTTTGAATAGAGTGTGGTTAAGAATTAGTGATTGACAACTTGGAAACGTATCTGAAAATTAGACTTGCTTCTGATATCCTTAAAAAATTTAAAGAAGTAAAGTAAGAGTAATCTGAGGAACACTGGAAAATTTTGGCTGGAGTATCTTCTCTAGAATTGCTTTTCCCCATATGAGTTTAGAACTACGTTTTTCCTGGTGTGTGAGGAAATTATGCCTTGTGTGTTGTGACATTGGATGCCTTCCAGCTGTGACGCTTTTACAAGCAGCCTGTAGTCTGTAGGGCCTTCTTTTGGAGAGACAGCGTTTTGCTGTTATCTTTCCTTCCCCTGCCAGCTTTTGTCTGATTCTCCCCACTCTGCTTCCTGCTGAGTGCAGCAGCAGTGGCAGCTGTGCAGAAGCCAAAATGGGAGCTTTTGAAGGGACTTTTCCATAGATCCAAGTGTGAGGGGGCTTGGGTGAGTCTGTCCTAGGTTGAGCCTAGGAAATGACACCACCTTTCCCTGGGAACTTTCTCCCTCTCCCCATACTTATTTCCCCCTCAGCAGCCCATGGCGAGAGGGGTGTGCTAACTTGGAGCTGGGCAGTATCCACGAACATCCCCTAGCAGCAAGATAAAAAATGTGTTTAAGAAAGAAGAGGAGCTTGTATCTCTGACCAGCTTCCATTCAGTAGGAAGAATGAAAAGCAATTGCCTTGTCTTTATGCTCACTCTGTTCTAGGTCTTTCCTGTGAAGATGCATGTGTCAGACACAGTCTGATGGTGGAGTTACATTTAGCCACTTTCTTTTCCTTGTTCTCTAATTAGCTTTTCTTTTTCCTTCAGTAGTAATGCTTGTAAATGCTAACTGTTAAAGTAGCCAATTTGAAAGCTATCAGAAACCGTAACAGGAAAAAATCTCACCAAAGAAAGCAACACAAAGGCAGTGGCAGCACCATGTGGTTTGGGTACTACTATATTGCGACAAGGCTTGAGTGTCTTCATCAGCATAACGAAAAAGAACAAAACATAGAGAAACCATAGAACATTATTAATTATCTTTGAATGTGTTCTCAGCTTGTGTTAGTAGTTAGAGATGGGTAAGAGTTGCCCTTTGGGCCAGGGATGCAGGTCCAGGCTTGGTGATACGCCTGTTCCAGGCCCTTAGAAGTGCTTTCTCAGAGCTAAGGGCATCAGGGTCATCTAAGCTGTAGGTGCTCTTTGAGGAGGGCTGCACGGGTAAGAGTTCGAGTCTCATGTTGCAAATGCTACTTTGTTGAAAGAACTGAGAGTGTCCATCACAGAGCCAACTCATTCCCCTTTGCCCAGGTCCTGCATTCTGACTGAAACACGAGCAGGGGGCTCCAGGTAGGGAGATACTTTTCTCTCTGAAACCCTGTAGTAAAATGGTGATTTGTGTAGTCCAGAAGGCTGCAGAGTGCTTCCCAATTCCTCAGCTGCTGTCACTTGGGTTGGAAAAGGCAGGGCAACCTCACTCTCTCCTCTGCTTCCTCTTGTTGCAGAAGCTGGGGTGCTGTAGCGTGAGACTGTGAGCATTAGCAGAAATGGCATGAATGGGACAGGGTGAAAAAAGTTTTAATTATGTCACAAGGTCTTCTAAAGAGGCCAAATAGAGAAGTGGTTGGTCTCATGTTTGCACTGTCCTCACCCAGTGAGTACCAGTGGTCTTGGTTTAGCTAGGAAATCACAGTGGTTCTGCACTGGCTTCGGAAAGTCTGTTTGACTCAATTTTTTTTCAGACAGATGGGTGAGTTAGTTCTCAAGTCTCAGTAAAGCTGTCCCAGAAAGCTGGTGCTTGTTCTCTCCTTCTTCTGTAAGCATCACATGCCTCAGGGAGGTCCTCTGCCCCCTCACCTCATCCCATGGCAGAAGCACCAGTACTTGCATGGTACCTAAAAAGGAATTTGTCTAAACTGCTCTTAAAGATCCCAAAGACACCCTCTGTTCTAGGGCTCCACACTCCTTAAAAATGTGGAGTTTCTCCTCAGCCTCCCATGGGCTCCCAGATTAAGTCTGTGGCCCCTTTCATATCCACCACAGGCACAGAGAACAGATTATTCTTTGTATCAGTCATTTACAGACCTGATATCTGTCACAAGGACAACAGGACTCTTGGGAGATGTTTTCTACACCTCCAAATATCCCACTGTTCATTTGGATTATGTGTAACTGATTCCTGCCCTTTCCCGCCTGTAGTGATAGGACAAGGGGTAATGGCTTTAAGCTAAAAGAAGGTAGATTCAAACTAGACATAAGGAAGAAATTTTTTACAGTGAGGACAGTGAAACACTGGAACAGGTTGCCCAGAAAGGTGGTAGATGCCCCATCCTTGGGAACATTCAAAGTCAGGCTGGACAGGGCGTTGAACAACCTGATCTAGTTGAAGATGATCCTGCTCATTGCAGGGGGGTTGGACTAGATGACCTTTAAAGGTCACTTCCAATCCAAACCATTCTGTGATTCTATGATGTCATCTTGGTCCATATTCATTAGTGGAGCTGTGGGGATTTCTGTTAGTAGAGTGCTCAGGTTATTGGTTTAGATGGATCTACTTCAGTTACAAATTTGTCCAATCTTTCTTTTTTTCCTTCTCTTTCACATGCTGTTTGTGTAACAATGGTACTTGGCTCCTCTGTGGCGTGGAACAAGTATGAAGCAATGTCCCTTCTAGCAACGTGGGAAGTTGTGTACAGAAGGATGGGATCTGGTTTTCATGTTAAATCATTGAGCCCTTGGGCATGCCATGGAGTGCGTGGAGTAGTCCCTGGGCACACCGGTGTACCCAGAGCATGTCATAGCAAGGAGCCAAGGGAAGAGGAGTGGAGGAAAAAGAGCAATTGTTGTCTCTTTCATCTCTTTCACTTTCCTTCCAAATTGCTTTAAGTGAAGTGCTGTTTGTTTACTCATCGTACTCCTCATCTGGCAGAGGTCCCAGCTTGCTGAGATGTGCATGAAGAAATCCTCCTAAAAGCTGTGAAGCGTTGGCGTGATTCTTCCCCAGCCCAGGGCTGGAGAGGCTTGCATCACCCGCCCCCAGAAATTCTCCTTCTCTTTCCTTCAGAAAGCCTTACAAATCAGCATCTCGCATTGCATCAGCATCTGGCAGCCTGCCTCTCTCTGCTTCTGCCCTCACTGGTAAAATGAAACTATGGCCCTGCTGTTGCATGTCACTCAGCTTGGAGCCATTTGTCTCTTCTGGGCCAGCCTGCTGAGACACCCGCCTCTGAAAACCTTGGCAGTGCATTAGCTCAGCAACAGCAGTGAGCTAGACAGCGTGAGCCATGCAGGGTAAATGGCCCTGTGTGAGAACCAGCTCCTGCCTTCCATGGCACACCTCACTGGGCAGAGCCTTGCTGTGGGGTAAAGCCCCCCCAGCCCCTGCACTGCCCATGCCTGCCCTGTCTGTCCCTGCTCCCCGCACTGTTGCGTAAGGGTGGCTGTGCTAGTTGTATTTTCATAGCCTCGTGCGTGGATGTTTTTTTAAAGTTTCCCCCTCCTGACTTCCTTCACATTGCATCATCAAGTGCTGATTTTATTGCCTCCATATATTTGAAGAACCATTGCATTACCAGCAAAGCCAACATTAGGAAATAATGGAGCCAGGGCTGTGCGAGCAGCCTCTCGTGCCCTGTCTTGCAAAACTCCCTGCTCTTGATCACATGTGGTTTGCAAGAGGGGATTTCTTCCTCTGGCAGGGCAGTGGGTGGCGGGTGCTGCCACAGGGGCAGCCAGCCCTGGCACACTGCAGTGAGCGTGTGCCCCCACAGGGCACACAGAGTCACAAGGGCAAGCAGCCTTGACTGGCAGTGCTGTGGTTTGGGTATGTAGCTCTGTGGACGCGTTTTTCAAAGTATTTACCTTTCCATTCAATCTTGTATAACAGTGGACAAGCTGACTGGGCTCAGAAGCCCATACAGCATGGTATCCAACCTTACACATTGAGACTGCAGTGTATTCTATTTCTTTGTGTTCAGTAGTTTGTGAGGGATTTGTCTTGTATGAATCTACTGCCTATCCAACCCTTTCACTTCCTCCTATTGCATGAAAAAAAGCTGGAATTCTTTGTTTTTCATTTAAACCTGCTATTTGTCTATTTAATGAGATGCTTACCTCTAAGTGAGTTTGCTTTCTAAGGAGCAGCGAGCATCGGTCCCAGCTCACCCTCCTGACACTGGTCACTCTGAGGGTCCATTTGGGGTCATGCAGCTGCAGGGCTTTCTTTGGTCTTTCTGGAGTGGTGTAGTTCAGGGTGTCCCCTTTATCCTCTGACCATTCATGATCTGGGGATGGAGGCAGGGATCTGGTGGAGAAAAATCTTAGGAGAAAGGAGTTAACAAACCCATATGCCACATCTGAGGATATCAGTGCAGGGAGTTTTGGGGAATTCATAGCACTGCGCCACTCAGAAAAACAAAAAGCATCTCCTGTGTAGTTTGTGGTGAGCAAGCCAAATTGTAAATGACTGTGCAACAGCAGCCACGCTGCGTTGTGGCCCAGTGCACTCACTAACGTGCTCCAAGAGGACCACAAGCTTGAGCAGGCTCGTGTCAGGCGCCTGTCCCCGGATCTGCCTCTGCTCCCTGGGGAGAGGATGCACACGCGTGCGTGGCCAGCGCCTGAGACTCTGTGACATGCCTCTGGCTGCCTTGGCTGATGGGCTGGGACCCACAGCAGCCTCTCCTGCTAGGAGCTGTTTCTACTTGGCAGTTTGCAAACCCACTCTGCTCCTAGAAACCCTGTGGCTCTGTGTCAAAAGCTCCTCTGCAGGAGTTTCCTTCCCATGTTTACTTAGCAGCTGGTTTCTGAGCTTTGGCCAGAGGGAGGCGAGTAGGATGGAAATGCCATGAAGAAAAGCAGGCTGGGGATCCCCATCATGCACCAGAGACAGCCCCTTCTTTCATGCTGGGCTTGCTGAAAAACTGGGGAGTGATCGCTGAGCACTGGCCTGGGGCTCAGCCAGGGGTCAGTTCTGTCACCCATCATGCTGCAGCCTCCCTGCTGGGTGGCTGCCTACCATCTCTGCTCGCTTGCTTTTTGCCTTCCCAGAGCTGACCTTCTGTTACTGCTGTCTCCAGCAAGGTTTAAGAAAGCATGAGTTGCTCTCAGCCCAGATCCGAAGTAGAATCCAGCCCTCCAGCTCCTTCCCTGCCAACCTCCCCAGGCTTTTACTTCCTCATGCAGCCTTCCTGATGCCTGGGAGATGTCCTGGACAGGCTCTGTAGCTTGTTTGAAAAAACAGTTGAAGGTTCCATGGAATGGAATGTTTGAACGTCTGCCATACTAATTCACTGAAAATTTGTAAAAATCAAGCAAGAAAAACATTTGCCCCTGCTCCTCTTTGCAGACAAAAATATCAGAAGTTTAGTCACCCTCATATGAAGTGTTTTGTTTTGCTCTTACAGTCTTCATTTGTTTGGCTTTGAAACAACCACTGTTAGTTTTGAAATGAAGCCTTATTTTTAAATGAAACATGGAAGCATTTAATCTTGAAAGGAATTAACAGAAAGTTATTTCCTGTGGGAATGTGCCTGCTCTAATTTCAGTCCAAATGACTCAGTCCAACCCCTCAATTGATTTTATTAAACTACTGAATTGCATTCAACAGAAAAAGGTTGGTGGTTTTGGCAGAAATTAAGGGATTTCCACCCAAATCAAGCATGTTTGCTCAGATTAAGAGCAGTCATAAACCTTATCCTAAAATCTAACTTGTGAGCAGACCTTTCAGAGGCATGGTGCTTGAGAGCCTGCATCAAGAGCCACCATTTTCTGTATGCTTGAAGCCCTGCTCACAGCTGAGGTGCGGATGCTGGGGAGCCCAGCACACTGACCCTCCATTTGTTGAGTCCCGGGTCCCTATTCCTGTCACGTCCTCCATTGCCTCTCTTGATCTGTCATTGTATTCACTGTTATTGGAGCTTCTCCTCTGCAGCTCAGTGTGTCAGGTCTCCAGCAGGGAATTAATTGTTTTAATTGCATGTTGTCCAGGTGTGCTGTGAGCTGTTATGCAGGACATGCCATTTGAAGACTGGTATTTTGGCAGTGTTATCCTTGCTGAGCTGCAGCGTGGGTGGGTGAGCAGCAGCAGTAACAGCTTTCTACTGACATTCATCCCCAGGAGAGGCACACTGTACTTTTCCATGGGCTTTTATTTGATAGAGTTTAGCTTGCTGTGTTTCGTTGGTGGGAGAGAAAGGTATGTGTGATTATGTTTTGGGAGTGTCAAATGGATGATCAGTCATACTTTTAAGTTGGTCATCGCTTTCCCCTGTGACAGCAGTCACAGCAACCCGTGCTTGGCTTCTGCATGCCCCTACCACAGTACAGGCATGAGTGAGTTCATTTCAGTAGAGAGCTGGGAAAACAAGGAAATTCCACCAAGCACAGCACATGTGGGAATACAGCCAGCAGTTGAAGGGCAGCTTACCTGATGTTTCACACTCTACTGGCGCATGGAGGTTTGAAAGCAAAAGCTGACCCTCTCTATTTACTTACCTGCTTTCTCTATTTACTTTCAAAACAGAAAAGCTGATTGAGACTCAGCCAGAAGCAAAATTAAGACTTTGGGCAGTTTTGTAGCCATAGTGAGGTTTTTCTGCCCAGCCCAGGAACTGATGATCTGGCATTACCAGTTTGCACCTGTTGCATCCCTGTTTAATTATTATCCTCCTGAAGCCTCTCCCATCAGTCTCCCCTGGCAAAAGGTCAGAAACCTCTTTTCCTGCTCCTCTTGGCTAAAGGAGATGTCATTTATGAGCTCGGAGAAGTGGGCAGGTTGCTGACAGATCCCAGCTGCCTGCCCGATACCTGGCAGGCTGATCTTATGTGGCACAGTGCTCATCCCAGGTGAGGGCAAAGGAGAGGAAGAGCAGGCAGGGAAGGTGCAGCCGGAAAGGGGGCGTATTTTTGTTTGCAAATGTTCTGACTTCAGGGCATCCCAGGAAAATGAAGTGAGAAAGGTCTTGTGATGACAGGGCAGCCTTGCAGGGTGCAACATGCCCCCTCACTCTTGCTGTGATGCAATCCCTTGGGAGCTTCCACCTCCACCACATAGGGTATATTTCGTTTACAAAGATCCAGATGTTTCCCACACACATATGAGCTGCTACTCACCGTGTTTACAATACCTGCCAGCACATCAGGCTATATCCAGTCCTCATAAATGTACGGACATCTTATGCATCTTTTCTCCCCATGACTGCCCAAGAGAGTTATTGTAGTTAGGAGCCTCTCTATTCAGCCTGAAGCTCCCATGGCAGTTAATTTTCTCATCCTGACATGACTCAGTGTGCCTATTCTCAGAAAATGCCTGTTTCTTCTCACCCTGCTCAAGTTCTGTTGCAATGCAGATGGAGGCAGGAAATCAGCTAAACCTCCATCCCCAGGGAAGCTTGAAAAATCAGACAAAGACCAAAATTCATCTAGTGACCTTGGCCTGCTTTTGTGTGGTGATTTACACCAATGTGGGATACACGCAGCAGGTCCAGGAGCAGAGACCATATATCCAATCCTAACCTCTTCTTACTCATATCTCTTGGCTTAGGGCCACAATGGCATACCAAGTAGCAATAGAAAGACTTCAACATGGCTTTGCCTGCAGTATCCCATGGCCTGCTGGTTGGAGATGACTGATTTCCAAATGAGTAGGACACAAGCACTGCTCTCCAATGGGGTTGGCACACAAAGGACAGGCACCCTGAAGCTCATGTGGCCAGTGGAGATCTTGGGGGCTGTCTAGGGAAGGGATGAAAAGATGATGGCTTCCTGGTGGCCTCCTTTCCAGCCTCGTAGAGGAGAAAGAGTTGTGGGATCAAGGCAGCCTGGATTGCCCTCTGCAGGGCTTCATAGGCACTTACCTCCCCATCACTCACAGAGGGGAAGCAAGGTTGCCCTCTTGGAGTCAGGGGCCTGGTGTTTGGGGCAGAGTGGTGCTAAGGTGGGCACCAAGAAGAGCCCGGACTCTGTGGTCATCAGCTCTGTTGGGAGAGCCCAGATTAGGCAAAAACCCAACATATCCTGCCATGGTGAAAGGTTACATTAACACCAGATGACTGATGACATAGAGGAGGCATATGCAATTCTGCATACGCAGCAAGGCAGCGGGTTGCTTAGAAAGTAACTTTTTGGGGAAGAATCATGTTTTGTGGGGACACATGTGCTGTCACAAAACTCAGCTGCATGGGGCTGGCCAGGGGTGGGTCTGGCAGGGAGGGGACAAAAGCTGTCACAAAATACAAGTGTCCCACGGACCACTATGGCTCTCTCAATATGTCTCTCAGAAGCAGCAGTGCTAATATGGGCTTTTAAGGCTCTAACTGCCTGCCTCAAGCACTGCTTTGCCATTAACAGAGGAATCAGTGCTGGAGATCTGAATCCAACCACAGGTGCAGCTGGAGGCAGCTTACGAAGCTTATGAATGGTCGTGGTTGCACTGGCTGCTGTCTGAGCTGTATGGTTGATGGACACATGCTTTAACCACCTGCCTGAGTGTGACTTCTGCATGCTGGCTTTTTCTGTTACCTCTTGCTGCGTTCATCATCACTGTCTGGCAGACAGAGCAGAAGCAAGAGAAACTCTCAATCATTTGAACAGAGTTGGAGTGTTCCTTGCAGTCTCCCAGTGGCTGGTCTGGTGTTTCAAGCTTTGGGAAACGACTACAGCAATTCAGGTCCGTTTCAAACAAAACGGGGAGACTGGGCCAGAGGTTAATTTTTCCACCACATTCCTGAATTCACACACCCTGCCATTTGCTGAAGTCAGTATTAAAGGAGCTGTGATGAACAGGTGGTACACCTGGCATATCTGCATATTTGTTTGAGGATGGAACAGGGTGTGCAAGCTTTGCAAACCAGAAATAGCTACAATGAACAATATTAAGTACCAAAAGTGCTGAAATATTTGAGACACAATATCTGTAACTACAGGTCCTGCTTAATCTGTCTTAATTAGTTGTTGCAATTTCCTGGGTTTGGAGAAAATGCAAGTGTAAAAGTATTGCAAGAACGATACTGAATGTACATGGTCAGAAGGAGAAAAATGTCTCTGCACAGGTAGGCTATACAGCCTAAGGCCCAAGGAAAAGGTACACAAGAAGTGAGACATCTGATATGCATTACTGCTGAGCAAAGCATGTTAATCAATGTGCACGTGACCCTCAACAAATTACTACCTGGGCATCTTTCATTACTTAAGAGAGAACTGTGTTCTTCCCTTAAGACTACATGACTTATGACTGTATCCTCTGAGTAATATAACTTGTTGATCTTATAATTCTTATTTAAAACTATGTGATTTTACCACCTCTTGGTATGATGTGTAGTAATTTGTAACACAGTCACTCCTGATGCTGTATGAATTAGCACTTGGCTTTGGGTGCTGATAAGCCAAGATACTGTCCTGTCCTGCAGGTCCTTGAGCACTGACAGGACATCCATTCTTGGAGCCTTCCAGGGCAGAGTCCCTGAGATGCCTGTGGTCCCTGGCACTGCCAGGCTCTTCCCTCTACTCTCTGTCCACCTTCATTTGTAGACTTCACAAGCTGGAGAGCCGTCTGCTGCTTCCTGACGTGTTCACCTTGTGAGCAACTGGTATCTGTAACAGCATTTTTTTTGAGGCTAGGAAGGTACAACTCTCTAAATCCATTTCTAATGAAGGTTTCAGATTTGTCTGTATGCCCTGTTGTAGCACCAACCTGCTAATTACAGTGCTTGCTGGTCTTATTGTCTGTGTTTGTGGCTTTCCTGGGTTCCAAAACATGCTGTCCTAGGGAGCTTGTGTGCAGGAAGAGTGCCAGTCAGCAGCAAGTAGGGGAACACAGAGGGGAATGCTCATCTGCAGGTCAAGACCTCACATGATACACACAGAGGAGCTACTTGTCTCTTGGCAAAGCCGTCTTCACGATATGCTTGGAAAACCCTTCAGACCTTTCCCTGCCAGGCGTCCTTTGCCTGTGTTACTGCTGGTGAGGTACCTCCTTTGAGCTATTTGTGAACAGGTTTAGCCATAGGCAGCTGTCCTGCCTTCGGTCACTGTAAGTATGCTTTGCCTACCTCTGCACCTGACTGTGGCTGCAGAGCTGGGTTTTGGTGATTTTGTCTATCTCTGCTCGTTTGATCAGCTGTGTTTACAATGTGAAGCATGACAGATGTTAATTATGCAGAAGAGGTTGTTTCCACTCAGCTCAGGTTTTAGTTACTGATTCAGCCTGTTCTCTGGTTCTGACATAGCTTTCATTACGCAGCAATGATGCACTGACCTAAAATATTGGAGTATTTATATCATGCTTCTCAACGCCAGAAGCTGGTGATTCATCTCCGTGCTGACGACCACAGCTTGGCTGGTCCGAACTGCATGCAGGTACCTGGGAAATCCTGAAGGGTTAGTGGAGGGTTATCTCTCTCCATCTGCTGTTACTTTTTTTTGCTGTTATTCATACAAAACCAGGCAAGAGTCATGGGTGTATGTGACTGTACCCTCAACAGCAAGGAGGAGAGTCCTGGCTGCTTTCTGGTGACAGCTCAGTCAGCACAACCTTCAGAAGTTGGTGCGTGGGCTGTGAAGCACTGGCACGGGAAGGTAGCTCCTGACCCTGCTTCTAGAAAGGACGCTTCTTGTAAAAAGAATTAAGCATAACTCAAGGTGTATCTGGGAGATGACTCCAGTTATTACAGCCAACTGGGATGCAGCGAGATTTTTCTCATACAAGCTGGAGTACATCTTTTCTTGTAAAGGGTGGATACTGCTAGAGACAATGTATAATCTGGTCTGGAGGCTTTTCAGAGCTGGGGAGCAGCCACCTTAGTCCTTCACATCATCAAGAGTGGAATATATGAAACATAAAAGAAGTTTCTTATTGGCAGGTGTGTTAATGTTCTTTGGGTGTTATGGAAAGTGATGAAGGGAGAAGCGGAGTTTCAAAATACTGCGCATAACCTTCAAAAACATCTGAAACCAAATCTCATCTGTTTGTCCTCATTGAATGTATGCATCCTGCTAACTTTCTGTGCTCATGACACTACGTCAAATAAGCAGATAATGGCAGTAACAGAAACCTCACATTAACAAAACAAGACAAAGGAAAGTGAGTCCTTTGAACTCCATGAGATAACACTAGTGATATCTTGTCTCAGGGATCTACTTGGTGATGAAATTAGTATCTTTTATGAATCAGACCCTGTGCTGGATTAGATATTTGTTTATCCTTGGAGGTGTGTTCAATACCATTTTTTTTCTTTATAAGTTAATCAAACAGGTCTCTGGATTGTCAGTAAATAGGTGTGAATTTTGCCTTAAAGCAAACAATGAAAGCAATTATTAGGAAAGTACATTTGTGCCCACAACAAGTTTTGTCTTGCCCCAAACCTTGTCCTATTTACTATCTGAACACTGATGGACAACCCAAGCCCTATGGCCAGAGGCCCAGCTCCCCACCCTGGTGCCTTGGCTGGCCATCAAAAAGCAGCATGCACTACCAACCCCAGCAAACTGCAGTGGCAGGAGAAAGTGGAAGCCCCAGAACAGGAGCTCATTTGTGTTTCTGAGCAGCTCTAGTTTGTAATCCCCTCGGGACAGGACAACCTTGCCTTGTTAAGAGGTGAGCAATATTACAGAAGAGTTCGTGCCAGCTGTCATATTAAAAAGGTAATTGTGCAAAGATTTACATTAAGAAGAGGAAATAGGTGTTTCAGGAGGCAGCGGTTGAGTTTAGATATTTGCAGAAGTCCGGCTCACTGAGTGTGGGCTCACAGGAGAAACACTCCTTTAGTCTTAGTCTTCTGTCTGTCCTTCATGATATTCTCAAAGTCCTAAGCACAATCCATGGACCTGCTACCAGCAATCACATCTCTCCTGATCTTGCGTGGGCATTCTGCCCAGTCTCTCCCCTGGCTATGCCAGCCCCACTGCGCCCTCCTGCCTTGGCCTGCGGGTTTTCTAGTCCTTAGGCTCCTGCTTCCTGGTGCGTTGAGGCACAGCACATGGGGTGCTGCCAGGGTATGTTATGCCCTGGGATGCTGAGCAGCTGCCAGCAAGTGAGCTCACTGCTTGGCACCTTGATGGGGGGACATGCCTTCAGCCTCTGCTCTGCTTGCCCAGGTTGCTAGACCTTTACAGCCTTCCTCATCGGCTAAGAGAACTGAGCAAATAAGCTGTCGGATCCTCCCTGGCTTTAGGGCATACAAGGCTGCAAATGGCAAATGATAAATCCTTCTGCAGCTCTCTTGCCACTGTCCCTTTCTGGCCTGGTACCAATGCCCCTTCTCCCAACGTTACTCAATTCATTTTACTCGGTGGACCATATAGCTGGAAGTAAGCATCCCTGATGCTTGTCCAGATCCCGTGGAGAACAGTAACTGTCAGACCAGAAACAGCTCTACTGGTTGAAGTTTACGCATGTTGCTGAGAAAAGTCTAGTAAGTCAAACTTGCCTGACTAGTTACTGCAGGAGACTGTTGGATTTTGTATCACACTTTTCCATTTTGATACTTGAATATGAAAACTAAATTCCTGTTCTTTCTGCTGTCTGAGCTGGACAGCACTAGCTTTATAGCGGTGGGATCGACTGCACTTTGCCAAGCACACTCCAGCTTTCTTGTTCTCTCTGGTTAGTGAAACAGACAGGCAATAGCTGTGACTCATGCTCGCTGATGAAATGTAAGTGGTGTCTAAAAACCACAGGCTCATTATCCACCATTACTTGTAACCATTTGTGGTAGAAAATGAGATGACTTTTAAGGGGATGTGAATGGGGTTTAAATGAAATGTTTCCTGTTGCCTGTTCTTATACCAGTGCAAAGAGAAGGAGCCCCCGGCCCATTCTGCTCTGCACTGCCTTCAGTAGTTTCTTCTCAGCTGGAAAGCAAGAATTCCCAGCTCTAATGGGTGCAGTGAGGCCACCTCCTTCTTCAGGGGTGACCGTGGCTCTAACATCAGCTTTGTCACCCTGTTCCTCACTTTACATGAGTGGGGAGGTAGGAAAGAGGAGAGAAGGGAAGGAATACACCTCTGTGGCCACATCTGTGGCCACCTCTGTAGCTTACGCATTAGCGTGTGTTAAACAGAAGACACAGCAGCAGTGAGATTGCTTTAAAATCGTGGAGGAGTCAGTAATCCCTGGTTGAGGACTGTGTTCTGTGAAATGTGTCTCATTAAAAGCCCTGTGAGGGATGGACAATGAGGTCCTGTTTCAGTGGCAGTAACTGGTGGAACGCATTGTCCTTCCTGAGTTAGGGACTGTCTCCAGAAACTGCCTAGTTTAGCCTTGCACTTGACACCTCCAGCTGTAATGAGCTTCGAGGGGTGACCTAAAACCTCAGTGCACTGACCTTGTTGAACAGAGCTCTAAGATAGGACTTTAGCACCATCTACAAGCTCCTACAAGGCCTTAGCAGCCCCAATTACAAAAAATGATGTTTCTCATATCAAAGAGACCTTTTAACCTTCTGGAGGAAGGGGTCACCAGATACAAACAGAAGCAGATGGTATGGAACCTTACTGGTGAGGATAGTCAGTCCCTCAAGCAATTTAGCTCAGGAACTGAATTGTTTCAACCTTTATTTCAAGACAAGTGCATGTACTTATCTATTTGTAGGTCCGTCTAGTTCAGCCTGAAAGTACAGAGGAATCACTGTGTGAAATGCCCTCTCCTATTCTGAACTAGAAAGGGTGCACCCATCTGAGATACAAATCCATCTGTGTTCAGGCTTAATCTTTCTTGCACCTGTCCTGTGCACCCCTGTCCACACCACTGACAAGCCTGCCCTGCCTACGTTAGCCCACATTGGGAAGCACCAGCCCTGCATACCCTTGGAGAGAGCTGAAACTGAAGCCAAGCTGCAAAAAAAATAAAGTATGTGAAATCTTCATGTATTTTTCATACTGGTGAAAATGTCTGCTCAAATGCAGTGAATGTATAACTCATGAGCCCCCGCACCAATGGACACTGCAAGGTTATAAAGGAAAATTTTATTAGCTTTTAGGAAGTGAAACACATTCTCACTTCATCCAGGGAGTGTGACCACCCCCAGATTGAGGGCAGAGTGCAGATGCTTTTGGTCTCTGGCAGAGCAGCCAGAGACAAGAGCCAAAAACGTCCCTTCCAGTTGGGGAGGAGCATCCTGCAGGTCAGCCCACAAGTCAGCCCACAGCTTCTCAGTCCCAGAGATGAGAAAAAGCTGCTTCTCGGCACTGCATGAATAATTGCTTCAGCCACGGAGGTTTCCCCTGGGGCTGCAGCCTGACCCTGGGTAGGGAAGTTCATAAAATCCACCAACAACAGCATAAAGCATATGGAAAAGCTCACCAAGGCCTGAAAGATTTTCTTAGCTGCCTTTGGCACTTGAGCCTCAGGAGTGCTCAGCCAGGAGGAGGTCGGCCAGGGAGCCATGGCAAGTGGCAGCACTGTGCCCACATGGCAGCAAAGCCCCAGGGCATTGGAAGAATCTGCAAAGAGGAGTTTAGCACTGACAACACAAAGTCTGAACCCTTCCCGGTGTTTCTAAGAAATCTGAAGTAACATTCTTATGCCTATAGTATAAATACATAAATACTTTTAACAAAAGACTTTGGAATGTGTACAGCCAGCAATGAGATACCGCAATGTTGCTGGAGTTCATTTGAGCCAGGTAGTCGACTTGCCCTTGAAATCTGCCCCACTCCAACCATGGCTGGCTGTGCTTGTGTTACGTGCTGCCTGCAGCGCGGGCAGGGCAGGACTTGTCTTCAGCAGCCACAAGCTGTAGCAAGAAGAGGGATGCGCAGCCAGGGTCACTGAGAGTAGTCTGACCGTAGCAGGAGCCAGGCAGGGAGCACATCGGTGCACAGGTGCAGTACGGAGGTTGTGCCTGTGAATGTCTCTGGTGCATACCTGTACAACAAGGCCTACTGTGAGGCTCACAGAAACCACCTAAGTCCTCCCAGAGGAAAGGATGTGCAGACCTGCAGGTTTTACTTGGTCCATTAGAGAGAACCCACCAAATCCACAGCCTTAATGTTTTTCCAAATTTTTATCATTTTTGGGTTAAGCCAGTCTGTGTATGTGTGCTTGGAGGAGATTTTCCTTCAACTTAACCACTCCGAGACCTGGTGTCAAGATACAAGTGTCCCACCAGCTATTCCCTTGGCTCAGGCTTCAGTAGTCTCTAGATAGCTGGAACATCCAGTGGGCCTCTGCTCTTAAAAGTTGCTCCTAAAAACATCATAGTCGCTGCAGGACCTGTGTTTCTGATGTCCAGTGCAGTCCTGTTAGCTCATTTCAAAATACCACCTTCCTTTCATGGCCTTTACCTGTCAGAGAGCATTTATCTGGATCATTGCAAAGGAAGTCCCTTGCTGCCTCTTCCGTGTTTCCTGCCTTGCCAGGTAAAGGGCTGTTGAGCAGATCTGTTCTCCTCCTTCTCCAAATGGCTTCAAGACACTTGAGGTATCTTCCTGATTTACCAGAATTTTATTTTAGCAAATATACAGCACATTCGTACTATATACAGATACTGTCAAGTAAACAGAGAAACCCAGGATTTCTCTGAATGTGAGCTAAGCTTAGGTGACTTTCTTTGGCTTTCATTTCTGTTCTCTTCAAAGGCTCCATGCATCCCTTCCTCCAGTGTTAGAAAGATCCATCCCAGGTAGCAAAACAGCTGCACAGAGCTCCAAAGAGATGAACACGGCATGCACTATATAAAGCCTGTTTGCACTGTGATTTACCTGCACTCCTACTGGGGCTCTCCACTCCCCTAAGGAAGGAGGCTAGAGCAGTCTGCCTGTACAAGTACAGCCTGTGAGACCAAGCCTCCCACAGGGAAATGGATTGGTAGGAAAGGCTATACGTTACACGTTACATTCCATACATCATGTTCTACAGCGAGCAATTGAAGGGACTTAGTAACACAAGGCTAAATGACAAATCCGAGATGTTGGCATTGGACCTGGTCCAGAGGGTGATGTTATCTTGACCAAACAAGTAGAGCACTGTGGTTAGATTTACTGAGTTGCCACTGCCCTGGACAGTTTGCTCCCAGAGGTCAGTGCTGGTCTTGCTGTCTGTCTTCCCCAGTGTCAGCTTCAGTGAGTTCTCCAGGTCACGGAAAAAGATAAAGCCCTTCAAGGACACTAGGTAGAGGCCATCACAGGTGATCATGATGGAACCATTTCTGATCTGAATAGACCCTAATTCAGCAGTGAGATTCATGGCTACTCCTTTGATACTTTCACCTGGAATGGAAGAAAGCAAAGATGATCCCATGATGACAAATGTCTTCTTGGAAATGGGTTGTTTTATATAGACTGACTGCAGGAAATGTGGGAAAATATAGAAAAGGAAGAGAGTGAACTAGAGAGTAGGGCAGACCAGAGCTAGAATATCATCTACTCTAGACAGGCATCATCTACAGTGGAAACATCTAGGTTCCTACTTCTAAGCAAGCTGTGCCTTTTGGACACACTCTTTCGACTAAAGAAATTCTTTACAGTGAGGGTGGTGAGGCACTGGAACAGGTTGTCCAGGGAAGTCGTGGATGCCCCACCCCTGGAAGTGTTCAAGGCCAGGTTGGATGGGGCTTTGAGCAACCTGCTCTAGTGGGAGGTGTCCCTGCCCATGGCAGGAGGGTTGGAACTAGATGATCTTTAAGGTCCCTTCCAACTCAAACGATTCTATGATTCTATGACTACAACTCTACTTTATATGACTTATTCCAAGTTTCTATTTATGCACTTTTTATTTACTGTATGTTTTACTTAAAATACAGACATGTAAGTAAAGCACTTCTGTGAGTTTAGGAAGCATATGTTCCTAAAAAGAACAGAAAATAAAGACAGTAAATAAGTGTTCAAAGCTGGAAGAGAAAAGGTGCTGTCTGTGGAGATGCTGGTAATGTAAGTCCTTGTCTTTGGGTTTGGTCTTGCATTTTTTTTTGTAACAGAAGACAGGATAAAAGAGCAGCATAGGGACAGAAACGGAAGAAACTAATACGGAGCAGAGTAAGGAGAAATTAAACAAGAATTTAGCACAAAAGGTTTTCTCTTGAAACAAGCAGTAACAGTTCCCACAGCTGTGCTGGAAATGTTTTCCTGCTGTGCTCCTGGGTTTCCAGCTCACCAGCTGAAATCCCTGGGACATCACCAGAAGGTTTCCTGGCAGGCCTGGAAGGTCTGTGAGATGCCGATAATGTAAGTCCTTGTCTTTGGGTTTCGTTTTGCTTTTTTTTTTTTTAACAGAAGACAGGATAAAAGAGCAGCATAGGGACAGAAACGGAAGAAACTAATACGGAGCAGAGTAAGGAGAAATTAAACAAGAATTTAGCACAAAAGGTTTTCTCTTGAAACAAGCAGTAACAGTTCCCACAGCCGTGCTGGAAATGTTTTCCTGCTGTGCTCCTGAGTTTCCAGCTCACCAGCTGAAATCCCTGGGATATCACCAGAAGATCTCCTGGCAGACAACACAGCCCCTCTGGGGTAAGGCCAAATTTCTCAAGATTTTTCTCTAAAAACATGGGTTTCTACTAGGTTAGACTCATTGCAACTTTACAATATTAGCTGAAAGTAAAACTGTCAACAATATTTTTAGTGCAACTTAAAAATTTTAGTATTTGCTTCTATCACTGAGGTATGTCAGCGGGCAAAACATTCAATGGAACTGGCATGCAGAGCACCGCTATTTCTGCTACTGTGTGTACGCTCACTCACCCGCTCTTCTCCAGGAAATCATTTACATTTTTCATATATCAGGAAATCATTGACTTGCTTAAGAAATACCCCAAGAGCATGCTGCGTGTACTCCGTAAACTCTCAAAAATATTTTTCTTGTTCTTTCACGGAGTGAACGCTTGTTTTAGTAGGTAGGTAAGGATTGCAGAAATCCACGCAGATTTTCAGGTTTTTTTCTTCTGCTCCGGGAAAACCCTTTAGTTTGGTTTTCGCATCTGCAGCATTGGATCAGATTTGGCCCCTCTCCCTCCCCCGGCACCTTCCTCCATCAGAAGGACCAGCCATTGCTGTGACAATAAGCCCTTAACAGCCTCCGGCATTTTAGGTGCCACCAGCTGCCACGCTGGTCTCCGGGGACCGAGGGTCGGTACGGGGCAGAGCGGGGAGCCGGGACCCCTCCCGGCTACCGGCGGGTGCCCTCCGGGGGCACCGGAACACTGAGGGGTGCAACCTAGGGAAGCCGTGAGCCGCCGCAGGGTATCGAGGGAGCCTTCTGGGGGTACCGGTGTCCCGGGAGACCCCGTAGGAAACGCTCCGGGGAGCCGGGAGCCGTCCGGTAAGCGGAACAGTGGTGCGGCGGAGCCGGGAGCTCTCCCGAGGTGCCGGGAGACCGCTGGGCAGCAGCGGCTGCTGTGCGGGGGCAGCACGCCGGGGGTACCGCCGCTCGTCGAGGGGTCGGGGGTCCCTCCCGGGGTGTCCCCATGCCCCGATGCTCACCCACCTGTGTACCGGATGTGGGTCCACGGCACTTCGTCGTTCCGAGGCTGAAAAAAAGAAAAGAAATCCACGTTCACGCACTGGGCGGGCCCCTCGCTGCTGCCGCTATCGCTTTCGTTTCCCAACCGGGACCGGGAGCGGGACCGGGACCGGGACCGCGCCCCCACAAGCGCCGCAGGCAGCCTCCGCTGGCACGGTTGCTGCTAGCCAGCTATGCGCTTTACTTGCTTCTATATCGGTATTATAAAATATCATTTTAGATGGTTTCCTAGCCAGCCCGACTTCCAGCCTGGCGCTGAGCTCTCCAGAGCACACCAGTAGTGTTGGTCCTGTTTAGAAAAACACCCTGGTGAACGTAATAGAGTCAGACCAAACAGTAAGGAGGGACCTTGGGGTGCAGAGTCTCTTCTGCATGACCCCCTCGATCCTGACTTACAACTAGGGGTTCCTCTTTGCAGAGCTGGGACCCAGAGGTGTCCTCTCCTCCTGCAGGGCGCTAAGAGGTGGATCCAGCTTTATGGTACCCTGCACTTTGGGGTCAGGCTGTTACTGGATGTGTGTTTCTCAATGGCTCCCTTGGAACCACACTGAGACACATTTAAAATTGATTGAGTATAAAAGAAAAAGTGAATGAAAATACAGAAGTGTGTATCTTACTGATCGGATACACAGAACACCAGACTTCTGTATTAGATTTTTAAATCTGAACTTTGCATCTCAAACCCATCTCTCATCTTAACCACAGGAGGCCCAAATCTGCAGTCTCTTCACAACCACAAGTCTTCAGCATTTTGCCTGATTAAAGAGTGAAAGGTTAGGCTCGCTGCTCCATGTTCTTCTCATTACCTATGCTGTAGGTTTCCTAAAGGAGAAGGTGGGCTGCTGATGTGTGATGGGCTGACTCCCATGTATTTGGCTGTATGTGTAACAGGAACAGAGCAGCCTCTTCGCTCTGAGAACAGGGACTGGGTTGGAAAAGAGCAGAGAGTGAGCACAGACACACAAATCTGCAGGTTCAGTGCTGCACCCTGGTAAAGGCAAGTGGCAGGGGAAGGAGGTCAGAGCCAGTGTGGTCTGTGCTCCCGGAGGGTGAGGTGGGTGCTGGCAGTGGGAAAGGTCTGCTCTGGCACCCTCTAGTGCTGTCACAGCTGATGCTCTGCCACTTGCCACTGGCAAGGCTGGATTTGACTACCAAATACAAGCTTTTATTGCACACTGGCTCTGGTGGAACTGTCTCCCCCCACATTACCGGTTCTATCCATTGCCTTGGCAGCTTGAGTATCACGCTTAGTCTTTTTCTAGACACCTAAGTGCATGAGCATTTCACTCTTTGGCCCAGGCAGCTGGGATTTCCAGGTAGTTTCCCAAGAAGGTGATAGCCAAGCACAGGACCGCTGAGTTTCTGAGGTCAAACAACATCTACCACAATCTGCCCGATCTGGCCACTGGTGGACCAGGGTGTATTAAACACGGTCAGCTTGGGTGACAATCTGGTAGCAAATGTAAGAATACCAACCCTGTTGTCATTAATGCACATTACCTGTTTTACATATTTCTGCTAAGTATTGCATGATCTCAAAGCACTTTGCTCAGTAAATTCTGCTGAGGAGAGAATGTATCTGTAGGACTTGATGGATGTCTGCAAGTTGTAACATAGCCCCCTCTTTCTCTGTTCTGCCTTCTTATGGTGTGTGGGAAAGGATGCCAGGAGCGCTGAGGGGACAGATGTCCTCCTTACTCACTGCTTCAATTTCCCTGTATCATTTACACACAGAGTTTCCACATAATTTTTGCCTGTTCTGGACCCCCAAACATGAGATTTCCTTTTATCTGGGACATTGTGTCTGGAGCTGTGCCACGTGACAGACATTTCATGAATAGGTTCACACTGCGCAAAGCACAAATCTCAGGGGACTGTAGCAATACAGGCTGACTGAGAGGACTACTGCGATCACGTGCCTGACTCCCTGTGCCATACAGATTGCAGACAGCTGTGCAATGGAAGTGGGTTGTACCTTCTCTATACCAGGAGATATTAGGATTATGGCCATATCTTCCTTATCTACATTAAACCTCTGCACAATTACTCCTCCTACACCTTTTCCTGCTCTGTTCAGGCAAATCCATCATGCAACAGATCATGAGAAGTCTGAATCCCCAACAGCTGCTCAAGGCTTTTACCTCCTACGCATTTGATGTTGAGGGGTTTCACACCGCCTGATTGCACCTGTGAGTGGCTTGCCCATGCCCTGATCCCAGCTGGTGTGGCAAGAGGAGGTAATTCCAGCAGAGATGGGAACTCACAAGCTTTGCAGATGCAAAAGTAGACTATCACTACCTTTTTTTTTAACTTGCTCCTTTGAAAATCACAGCCGAGGCTTGCTCTCCAGGCGGCATCGTGACAGAACCCAGATCACAGTCCTTTTTATGTTAAGCATGGTCTGGGCTGCAGATGCTGACTTTCCTGAGTGTGTGCCATGATAGTATTTGTGCTGTGTTTCACAGAACAGTCCAGGGTGGGTTTTTTTCAGGAGCCATGAGGACAATGGAAAGTACAGGCTTGCTATGAAAAAACACAGCTACTGTCTTGCTTCTAAAGTTAGTGTGGCACTCTCCAGCCCTGGAGAGCAGAAGGAGACTCTTCCCAAGAACAGGGACGGCTTCTTGGTTGCTCTCATGGACCAGCACTCCCAACCTTCCGCTCTGATGCTGCTGTGCCCTTACTTTGATAAAGTTTGTCTCCCTGAACTGCCTCAAGAGTCAAGTCAGATTGGTACTGCTGCCTCTTTGATAGATATTTATATGGTCAGCTCTTGGTTATCCTACTGATCCCTGTAATTCCAGTGTGATGAAAGCCCACGGTGTACAGCCTGTGAGACCACTCCTGCACAGCATTGTGCAGTCAAAACAGGACACCATGGTTATCTGCTTAAAATAATAGAAACCAGTTCTACGCCTGCAATTAGCAAATGTTTAAAACTGAAAAGGTCCTCTGGTGACTTCCAGGGCCTGGGCTTGTCTTCTGCTGCAGTCGCTGCTCCTCGAGCACCCTGTTTCAGTTGTTTCTGTTGAGGAGGGAAACTCCAGGCGCGTACTGTGTCCCCTCCTCAGCTGCTGCTCTCCTGGGTTTGTAAGGCTCACAGGCAGCAATGCCAGCCCTGCCATCTTCCTCTGGAGGAGGAGGAGGAGGATTTGAGTTAACATGTTTACAGAAGAGAGAGATACTCAGAGATGAGGAATCGCAACCACAGTGTGACCCAGGAGAGGTTTCTGCACCTTGAGCAGTGTCATAGCTTGCCCTTCTCCGTTGGCTTATGCTGCAACTTCTCTCTCCCAAAGTAGTGGAAGGAGGACTGAACTGAATGAAAAGTTTTTTCTTTCAGTGTTATCAGGGTCATAATTTTATAGTTTAATAACCTCTGTGAGACTCAGGTCAGTGAAAGTTGTGTGGAGCATGAAGGTTTTCATTAAACAGCAGAAGACCCAGAGCATGAGGCCATCCCTCCCTTGCATGGTTACGTGCCTGGCTGGCTTCTCTGCCAAGTTTAAGTGAGAGGAATGAATGAACTCTGGTAAGACAAAGCACAACAAGCTTTAAAGTGGTACATAGCTCCTGGAGAAGATGTGGGAGGAGAAGTAGCTAGTGCATAACCAGCACTGAAATAGCAGTGAAAGGTTGTTGACAATCCACCAGCCTGCAAAGACGTGAAAGTGGCAAATGTATTTGCTGCAATTTTTGCTAAGGTATTCTAAGTTTCAGACATCTCTGTTATTTATATTGTTTGCAGTGGTGTTATATGTACACGAAACTCTCTCTGGCCAAATCAGTCTTTCTCTCTTTCATGTACACACACACAGAGGCTCTCCTCTGCAGATATAGATGACTACTCCTAAAGCCCAGTATACGTGCAGGCTGAGAGCGTTGAAATGTTTCAGGTGTCTTGCTAGAGATGTGACAAGCTAGCTTGCTCTGTCACATATCTGTCTGCACATATAGTAAATTTTAAAAGTTCAGGAGATGTTTATGAGCAACCTGGGTCACTTGTTGAAAGCAAATATCTACCCAGATGATCCCATTTAATTAAATGGAAATAACCATGAGTCACTGCAAGTAGAGGAAAGAGCGGGAGGGAGCAGGAGGGAGGCAGACCTCCCCTGGCTGGTGCAAAGAGCATTCTTGGAATGATCCCCTTCCAGACAACCTGTCCCTAAACCCTGCACTGGACAACACTGGATGTTGTTTTGAGGACAGGCAATGTGAAAAAAAAAAAAGAATCACAATCATTAAGGAAAAGATTAAAAACTTGGGGTTTGAATAGGGATAAACCTAAATGCTTTTTTTCTTTTCTCAAAAAAAAAATTAATAAAGCCCATACAAAGCTTTACAGGCCAGCAGACAATGGGTTGAACACGAGCTCTTACCGTTGAGGGTTGCAGAGAATCTATACCAAGGTAAATCAAGCAGGCAAGCAGTAATATCCACTGAGCAGCCGCAGACACGAGGTGCAGTGTGTTCCTAACCTGTCCTCTTTGCCAGCTCTTCCACTCATCCTCTGCAGGTTCCCTTTCAGGATCCATCTGGTCTTGGTTTCTCGGCTCTGCATCTATCTGTCCTTCCATCTCAGCTGTACTGCCAGCAACTGCTGGGGAAGGGGCCAGGAGCACAGCAGGAGCCTGGAGGAGCAGGCAGAGGATGTGCTAGGTGCTCTTGACCCAGGAGCAGAGATGAAGTGAAGACAGTGCCTTCGGGAGACTGCTTTATGCACACAGAAGCAGGCGGGGAACTTCTTTGTGACTAATCTGAATTTCCCCTTCCTTCCTTTCTTTCTTTCTTTTCTTTTTTTCTTTTTTTTTTTTTTTGGTGTGTGAATGTGGGGGCTGATTTATTGCATCCCAGTTCAGTTTTGACTAAGGGCCTTTAGAAGTAGATGTGTTTATGTCTTTCATAGCTTGAGCTGTGGATGTCTTGATATGTGATGTTTTCAACAATAGCTAAGAGTTGGGTGGACAGTACTTGCCTTCACTCATTCTTTGTCAGTAAAAGCTCTCAATTTTCTGTTCACCCTCAAGTGGGGGGTTTACGGGGCTGGCTCCCTCCCTGAATAGCAGCATATAATGTTTCTGAAATCTCTTTTCTTTAAAGAAGCAATGAATAGGAAGGGATGTAGGACAGGTGGACAGCATAAAGAATTGGAGAGAAAAATACGCACTTTCCATTTCTCTTCACCTTTGTCTTCTGCCTTTAAAGCCATGGGATGCTGCATGAAGCCTAAGAGGGAGAAAATAGAGAACTGCACGCAGGGAACATCCCTTTTTGCACACACTGAATCCCACAGCCCAGGGAATGCAGTCGGAGAGCCACCCCTGGTCCATCCCAGCTTTCCTCCTAGAAGAAAATTGCGTGTCCCTTAGGTCACCAGCACCTCCCCTTCGTTTGGTCTTCTTGTGACATTTGTTTGTGATGCACGGAGCTGCTAAATGTCAGTCATCTGCAGCAGGGGCCATCTTCTGTGCTTATTTTGAGTGACAGGCTTTTGCATCCTTTTTGGGGGCAGTTCAATACCCCTCTTTCCACTGCTCTTCTAGCCAGAACTTTTTCTGTTGTAAATTAGCCTATCATGAAGTCAGGCACTGACTCCTCCCAGTGAGGATCGAGTCCGTTGGGAGCATTATCATCTATCTGTCTTTCAGGGATGAGTTGTCAGAAGTTTCCCTTCCCCAAAATGTGCTCTCTTAACCTGTCACAAGGCACATGTCCTGACAAACATGTCCTCTGTGTGCAGAGGAAGCAAAGGTAATGTTCTTTCATGTTTTTTTTGCGTCTAGGGAAGGATATTTCCTATAAATATAAACCAAATGAAGGGGGGAAGTACAGCTGGGTAATCAACCTGCTGTGAGGACACTCCACCCCTTGCCACCTTTGTTCTTAAAAAATAACCTTGAGTTGCCAGTAGCTGGTGGATTGAGTCAGGAATATACACTGGTGTTTGCCTCAAGAGCAACCCAAAAGTTACGGAAACTTACTGAAGAAGGTTCAGCTTTCACAATTTCCATTTGTTCTTGAGTGCCTGGAAATTCTTATCCCACTTCCACTGGCAGCCCCTCGCCAGGGCGCACTTGGAGGCCCTGGCTGAGCCCCAGCCTGATGAGAGGCCCTGGGAACAACCCTAACCTTCCTTCCTTGTCCAGGAATATGACTGATGCCGCAGTAAGGAGAGTTTGTGCTGCCTCTGAGCGGTTCCCTCTGATTTAGAGTGTGAGTTTGGAGGCAGGACTTTGACACCTAGCGGTCACACAGCGCCTGGGAGCCTGGGCTGCCCCGCACCAAGCTCAGCATCAGCTGCAACCAGGCTCGGGCTTAGCCAAGCCCTGCAGAGGATTGAAGGGATGCCGTGGGGTGCTGTGGAGGCCTGCTGAGGCTGGGGGGATGTGGAGAAGGAGAATGTTTGCTCCTGTGGATCTGCATGTCTTGACATGCCTACGTGCTTCCTTAAAAGGTCCCCAGAAACACATTCATCCAACTTGCAGCCCTGGTATCCATCCATAAGGGGCTTGGTGGAGTGAGGGATCCCAGGGAGACTCTGGAGATGAGGAAATCTCACATGTGGCATCAGAACAGCTTCCTGGGTGGGGAACAAATCCAGCTCTGTGTCCTTCCCCCATGGGCAGGGGTCTCAACTACCTGCAGTGCAGATGGGTGCTGGTGGTGGCTGGGAAGTTGGGACCCAGCTGTCCTGGTCCCACAGGAAAGGTGAAACAGGCTTGAGTGGGCTGTCCAGGCTGTGCAGTGCCTGAGCAAGTGCCTCCTTGTGCCTAGAGGTCCCCGCTGTGGGGATGTCTCAGGGGCAGTGTCCCCAGACCCCCATAGCTTACAGTCCCCCATGGCTGAAGCTGCAGCTGAAGCAGGCAGGCACGGAGGAGGGCTGTGGGGTCGGGGCTGCCCCATACCTGTGCTTCTACCTGTAGCGAGCGCCATGAACGAGTGATGCCAGAGGCAGCTAGCTGCAGGCCTTGCACAGCCCAACAGTGAACTTGTCAGCGTTTCAGTGGGGAATCACAGAAGGAGTGCACACAGTCATGATGCCACGGCTGCCTTCCTGGAAGAGAAGCCATCGCTGTGTATCAGAGCAGCTCTGTTCAGCGCAGACAGCCTGGGCTGTTATGCCCTGGGCTCTCCCCCCGCCGCTCCCTCCAGGAAAGGAGGCTTGGTTTGGCTCTTTGCTACTTAAATTCTGCAAAAATGCCAGGATGTTGAGCTAGGATGTTCCAAATTTGTGTGATCCCATAATTCTCACATTTTTCGTACATGCCTTTGAACTGGCCAAGAGCTCTCACCCATTTCCGTCTCCTCCCTCCCAGACTCTGGATCTTGCACTCGTTTTGTTTCTAATACCCTAAAAAAAAAAATGTGGGTGGAGGTTGTGTGTTTCTGAAATTGCATCCTCATTTCTGTACTCCCCCAGTGCAAGTGTCGCTCAGCCTGGGTTAACGAGACTGGTAGCACTGAGGATCGAAAGCTACATGTCAAGTTATGCATCTGGCATTGTGTCCGAAACAGGAAAGAGGACAGCTCATTCAGAGGCATCATACACCCCTATGTGCAGACGGTCTTTTGTGGTTTTAATCGCCTTCAGTTTGTCCTCCTGCCTTGCATATGAAAACCCAAGTACATGCAGATTCGGTGGCCTTAGACATGTGCTGTCAGAACCTCTGTTGTCCTTCCTAGAGGAAACCTTCCTGGCCTTCACCACCGCGGTGCATTGCAGGCCTGCTGCACACACCCAACAATTGCCAAAATTTGCTGTGTTGATCAAAATTATTTTCATCCCTAAAGCTGGAGTCTCTTAGGGTTTTTCTCAACCCTTTCCTGTCATTGTGCCATTCTAGTGATGGGGCAAGCAGGCAGGAGGCTTTGGGGCTCTCTGAGCCTGTTGGAACTCTGCTGCAGACCCTGGTTATTTGGTCATCTCAGTAATTTTCCAAAGAAATGCCTCTCGGTGGCACATGCAGCAACGTTATTCCAGCAAGGACTGAAGGAAACTGGAGTTAGTCGGCAGTATGGCTTGCTGGGTTTGGGTTTTTTTTTACAACAAACTAAGACCTCTTATTAGGCTGCCTTTTCTGGGCTTTCCCAGACCAGGGAGATGAGGGTTTTAAAACCTTGGCTAAAGCATGTTGGTCACAGTCAAGGCTAAATCCTATAGTGTCGTCACTGTACGAGGTCTCAGATGCAGCTTGGAGCCCCAGCCCTGAGGCTGCTGTGCTCCAACCAGCGGGACAGGGCAAAGAGCATCCTCACTGCAGACCACAGCCCCTGGCCCACACGGAGTACCCGATGTGTGGAGTCACAGAGCAGGGGCCCTTGCCCAAGGCCTGGCAGCCCTTGCTGGCACCCTCCTTGATTTAGTTCCCATTTCCTGAGAAAATGTTCTCACCACCCCAAAAGGAGAAATTGGAGAATTATATAGGAGAGTTTAACTTCTCAGAAAAGCAATGGAACAACCAATAGAACTGTTTGTAAACATTGAGAAGGAAAAAGGAAATGAGCAGCAACCAGTGTGGGTTTCCAAGAACACAACCTAATATTGTCTTGTGGGGCAAGGAAGCCTCTTGGGCAGAGGAGTAGCTGTGGGTATTCACTGTGCATTCAGTACTAGTTTTGACTATCTTTTTCATAATATTCATGAAGCATGGTCTGTACGAAACTGCTGCTCAGTAGAAGCGGAGCTGGTTGAGTGATTATTGATTGTTGTCAAAATGGAAGGACACACCTTCTACTCCTGGGACCTGCCCTTCTGCAATGTGCCCATCACTTTAGGGATCCTCTGGGCCCTCTGGCAAGCCACGTGGAATGGGCACATTCTCACAGGTGAGATCTGGCCTCTTGGCTCTTACTGGTAGTCTTTGCCTATAATCTAAAGGTTTGGCCTCCAATTGGAACAAAATACTAGGAGAAGAGTGCTGTTGCTCTCATTGCTGCCATCAAGTAATACAACTTATGCCCGGTGTTGGGCTTTTTTCTTGGGTGTGGTTGCTTATTTTCTGCCAAGGCTGTCTTTGCCTTGACAATTACTGGTCACATGGTTTGATTTAGTAAAACAGTGGGAAATAGCAAAGGAAACCCTGCAGTTGTATAGGAGGGGGGAAAAAGCAGAGTGTTTCAAAATCACGATTTTAATCCAGGTCCTGCTGCTCAGCATGTGCCCCAGCTATTGCCATTTAATGTTTCTGTCCACTCCAGAAATAAAGTATTTTCTAACAACGGCAGATTTATTTGCCAAAGTCAAGGAATTTTGCCTAAAATGTTTGTGGACTTCAGTGTCTCTGAACCACGTGAACTATCTCTTACCCTTATCTTCCATGTGTTTTTTTCTTGCTCCTTGCTTATAGCCACTCTTTGCCTGATGTGTGCGTCAGGGATTTCTGCTGGCAGAGGCACTGAGCCAGTAGGAAGGAACTTATGTTAGCTTACTTTTGGCAGTGTAAAATAGAGAAGGAAATTGTGAACATGCATGAAATCACAAATAAAAATATTGACATTTATGTGGAATGAGGATTTTGCAGGGAGATCCCCAAAGAGGAGGGTCAGCTGGGGGGAATCCTGCTCTGCCTCATCCCAGAGTGCTGTGCTGGGATTTTTATGAGCAAGCTGCTTTATGGCAGCAGTGGGTTGAACAGTAGGTGGGTTCCCTGAGGCACACCTCCAGCAGCTGCTGGTTCCTCACTGCTGTGGACAGAGTCATTTTCTCTGTCTGTCACAGTCTTTGGGGCAAGAGAAGGCTTTTTTCCAAGAGGACCCAACGTGGAGCTCTGGCTGCACTGGGCACAGCAAAGCCAGGCAGGATTAGGACCTGCCCCTATGACAGTGCTGGCACCTTTTCTTGGTGCATAGAGACTGTGGCATGCCCAGTGCCTTGGGGTAGGCTAGTGACATCTGTAAGCAGGTGCAGTGACTAGGGAAGAGCTATGTGTTTAATGGCAGTTTTAAGGGCAGCATTGTGGTGTTCAGCACAGCTACCGATGGGCAGCAGCACAGACCTCTGAGCAAGCCAAACGTGGTGTTCCTTCAGCTGGCAGCCTCCGCATTTCACACTGGAGTTGTTAGGTTTCTAAAGGTCAGCTGCTGTCTCCTTTTTGACGTGATAGGAGATTTTCCATTGCTGGTGGTGATCTTTGCTCTGAGCATTATCTCTTTCCAGTGAGCCCCTGTGGACTGTGCTATTCTGTTCCTCAGAGTGGACTTCATTAACCATGGTATCAGCTGAGTGGGCAGGGACTGAGCATTCACCGTGACACCTTTAAAAGGTCAAGGTGAACTTAGTCATACCAATCTCCCTTCCTTTTCCTCAGTAACTGCTTCAGTCAGAAATCCCACCACATCATACCCTCATACCGTAAGATATTGGGAGAGAAAATCAAATATATGTTGACAATCTATTCAGCTGACATTCACAAATGCAGTTGGTCTTGCAGAGCTCCCTGGCTCAGCCAGCTCCATTACCAGTCATTCCTGCAGTTTTAGAAACCCCTAGGAGGGATGTGAAGCTGGTGATGCTCCAGATATAGTTCTGCTCTGGGTTAAGGATGTGGTTTCTCTTGCCTGTCTGGCACTGTCATCATTGACTTGTACGCTTCCCCTCATCACATTCATGAGAGTCTTTTGACCAACAAAGATGTTCCCAAAGTCATCCTTTCTGAAAATTAGGTTTTATTGCAGCCCTTGATTCCTCCTGCAGGTCTCTAACCCATTCAGTTCTTTTAAACATGATGATAGGAATTGCAAGCAGGGTTTTGGGGAAGATTTGCAGGCAGAGGTATTACCTCTTATTAGTTCCCTTAAATAGCTGGAATGAAGCATGAGCAGATGAGTGGTGGGCAAGCAGAGACTGCAGTAAGGAGAAGGGGGAGTTAAGAGCTGGTGACCTTTCTAGGACAGAGACAAGCTGGAGATTGCAACAGCTCTGTCTGCAACCCCAGCTTCTACCATGTGTCCATCTATCTTGGGGTGACTTGTGCTTTTTTAATCAGTGGTGATGGGCTTACATTTATTTCAAACTGTTGCATTAAAGAGGCGGAGAAAGGTTAGGCATCATTCCTGCCCCAGCCAAGCCCAGCAAGAAAGACCCACCTGCAGTACCTCAAGTCACTTCATCTCTTTGCAGGTGTTTTATTGGGATGATTGGGATAACATTCTCATTCTCATCTAATCAGGATGCATGCAATCATCTTCACTTGCCTCTCACCATCAGCTTTGTCAGCAAAGATTAATCCAGTAGTTATGGAACTCCAAAGACTCCATCAAGATCTGGTGTCAACAAAAGCACATTGACCAGCATGATACTTCACAGCATCTCCCTCATGGACAATGTGAACTCTTCCCTTATTTTCTGAATATTGTTTTCTTATTTTTAACAGCTGTCAGGTTGAACTTCTGGCTAACTTGTTTCCTTCAGTTTCTTCCTTCAGAAGTTTCTTAAAAACTTCTTAAAGAGCTCTAACTGTCTATTAACAGTCATTTAGTTATTGTTTTTTCCACCTGGTCAGTTTTGCTCACAGTTTCCCCTAATTTATATAACCCCTTTTGAAACATCTAGTATCCGTATTACTGGCTGGGGCTGCCCTCTTTTTGCTCATACTGACTATAATCAGATCATGGTCACTACTTCTTAAGCCCTGACTACTTCTTTGGCAATTAAATCATCTTTACTCACTGTAAAAAACACCAAATATAGCACTTGCATCCAGCTTAAGAGTTTCTATATTAGGAAATGTTTATCTGAAACCTTTGGAAACTCTTCTGATGCTCACACTGGTCACAAATGAGTCCTGATAGAGACTTACCCCACAACATCACAGTTTCCTTGTCCAGACCCCATGGGAGGGAGGTTGCTGGGACCTGGTGCCAATCTCTGCTTTAACACAGCAGACAGAAACAACCTGCTCTCAGTTTTCTTTTTTTATTCTTTATTCCTTTTATTTGCAAAAGACTGGGTTGTCTAGATGCAGCTTGAGTGAATGAGAGTTTCCATAGATTTAAACTTGCGCTTTTGGCTGAGATGAGAAAAGGTCCCTATCTCTAAGAAGCAAGCAGTCCTTGGCCCCTTCTCCCAGGGTGCCCCCAGCAGATAGTCCTTGAGGCTTTCAAGTGTATCGAATGCTGATTGCACCTTCTTGATGGCATAAGCCAGTAACACAGAAGGGGCAGGAAACATTTACCAGCTGCTGTATAATTCTCCTACCACTATAAAGCAAGCGGCCAGGCCCCCTTTCCTCGGGGCTGCGTGTCATAGGTAGCGGGAGGCCATGTGCACTTGCAGGAGCAGCCCACGGGTGCTGCGGATGGGGGCGCCCACAGCCATCACATGGCCGTGTATTTCGGGTGTGCGCAGGGGCTCTACAGATGAGTGCGTCCAGCCCCTCCGCAGCGCCAGTTCAGAGGGCTGCAAAGCAGTATCGAGAGCTTCAAATGACTAACTCCGGCCAGAGGTTTTCTCTGTATTACGCACAGCAGCACTCGTGCTCGGGCGGGCTTTAAAGCGGGGGACAGTACGAAGGCTGTGGCTGCAGCCGGAGCCCCCAGAGACTCTTCCCACGCAGCCATCACGCTGCCAGCCCCGAGGGATGCAGGCAGAAGTACAAAGGGTGCGGCAGGACAAAACTCAGGGGGGCCAAGCAGTCAGCCCCTCACCACCGATATGTGCAGTTGACCTGCGTTTATTTTCTTCTTTCACCTGTCACTTTCACTAGTCCTTAAGTGAAATATAAACAGCCCTACCTGGTTTCTCCCATAGAAAACAGCTACAGGGAGTTTAATAAGCAGACAGGACATGGCACAATGATCACCTGGCCAGACAGGAGTTCAAGCAGTCCCTTTGTCCCCTTTTCCCATGCTGGTTCCTCCCTAAAATGCCTCCTTGATCCTTCCCTTTCCTCCTTTTGCTCCTTCCCCCAGACATCCCACAGTAAGTCTTGTACAGTCTCAGAGGGCTCTTCCCAGAATCCCGTAATGAGGCTCACATGCCTTTGGGAAATCGCCCTCTTTTCTGGGCAGACAGGAAGAGTTTCCCAGTTTCTTGCCAAGACAAATGCAGTAACCCAGGAAGAGTATGACCACTTGTCCCCAAGCAGTGTCAGTGTCCTCTTTTCCCCAGTGCCACTAGAGCTCACATGTTAAACAGATACTTGGAGCATTTGTTGCGTTTAATTTTCTTTCACATAGCTGTAGTTTCATAACTACAAACCTCCAGCCAGGCTCCCACACTGACCCTAGCATCTGTTAAGTATTTTCACTGCAGGACTGCAAAACCAGTAAGTTATAGCTCAGGGATTCGGTGGCATCTTTTTCTGGTTAAATAATCTCTTCCTCATTCAGTGTTTAGGGATTGGGGTTTTTTTTACTGTATGCAGATTTTTTTAGAACCTTAAGAGACAGATTTTTTTCCATTGCATCTTCAGTATAATTTATTCCCCTGAGACTACTTTTCCCTGCCAACACACTTGGCTACCCTTCAAGGCTGGGGACAGGGGAAAGAACCTGGATTACCTTGTCTATACAGCATTTCTTCTCCTTTCACGCCATCTGCCCTGCACAGGGAGGGAGCTGCAGTAGCCAGATGCACCAGGTCATGTGGAAATGCATGGCTGTGTTGGGGCATGGCTGCTGGGGTTCAGCTGCATCCCATCCACAGCACCTACAACAGGTCCTACCTCTGCTTTGGGCAAACCCCTGAGCAGAGGGAGCCCCAGCCTCACTACCTTTATAGCTGGAGATGACCTCAGCTGGCCCTGTGGATGCTCCCCTGATATGTAACGAGCTGAGCCTGTCTCCAGCCTCTGTAGCCCTTACCTGCAGGTCCAGCCCCTAATGCTCTTTCCCAGCCCATGACATGCCAAATCTGATTCTAAATCTCCCATGTGGGGAGTTGGTTTTTTTTTTTATTCCCTTCCCTGCAAAAAATGGTTTGCAGACAAAAGAAAATACTTTTCAGGGGGAAAAAATGCCTTTGTCCCAATTCTGAGCAACCTTGAGTGCAAATAATAATAATAATAATAATAATAATAATAATAATAATAATAATAATAATAATAATAATAATAATAATACATCTGTGGGTTTTTCCTGGGAAAGGCTTTCTGTGCCACATCCCATCTGGGGATGCAGAGAGAACCACAGCTGGTGGCAGCAGTGCCTGTCCCCTGCTGCCCCGGGGAGGAAGGTTAAACGTGTGTCCTGCTTCAGTGGGGCTCCCTGGGATGGGTCCCATGCAAGAACAATGATCAGATAAGAGGCTCCAAGCAATGACTTGACACGTGGATGTATTTCCTTTGAAACTCAAGCAAGAAAAGCACTTGCAAGCAGTGAACACATGTCTGAACATGCTTAATGTGTCTGAAATGGGGTTTAGCACCCAGACAGGTGCTTACCAAGAGCCACCACCCAATCTGTGCCTTCAACTTGCACCATGTCTCCCACACATTGGCCGGGAGAGAGCCACCAGCAACGTCCCTTGTTCTGGCCAGAGGAAGGGAAATCAGCTTTTCCTTTGGACTGCAGCATGGGGAACAAGGCCAGGCTGGTGTGACAGGGCTGTAGGCGAGAGCCAGCCCTTTCCTTGTGGTGCTCGCCTTTTGCCCCTGCTCCCCCCACCTACGTGGGGCAGATAGCGACCCTCAGGAGAAGCACCTTTTTCTCCCCAGGCAGCGTCAGTGCCAACCACAGTGCAGGATGTCTCTTGCTCATTGTCTCCCCGTGACTCAACTAGGTCAACCGAAGGCAGGCAGCGAGCGAGCAGGGAGGCAGCCGTGGTGCAAGCAGGGGTTTCTCTTCTCTTAATGCTACAGGCTGTCATCAATTTGGGATGTTTTCCAGCCTTTATTTGAAGGCAGGAGTGATGAGAAATCTGTCCACACATAGGCCTGCTTTTGCACATGCCCTTGGCAGCCACCCATGGATATCAAAACCCATGTGAGTCCCGATGGGACTGAGCCCGCTGGCTTGCCATGCTGGGGTGCTTGGCCAGGCAGACTGGAACAGAGGGGAAAGCGGGCTACTTCCTCCAAGCTGGTGCCCCATCCTGCTTTGATGCTGGAGTATGGAGGTACCTGTAAGAGACCTAACTGTGAGGCACCATCAAGTCTCAAATGGTTTGTGCAGTGCTTTGCCAGGTTTCATGGCTGCTTTCCTGTCCTTCAGCAAAAGTGTCTCCCAGTCATTTTTCTACTTCCTCTACTAATTTCTCTGTGGTTGTGTTACTCTTGGCAGGCTTAGCACCATAATTGTGCTGAAAGATAAACAATATATGTCGTTATGACAGTTGCACCATTACTGTCTACAAAATCACTGTAGATCTTGGTAGAGATGCTGGCTAGCGCTGGAAAATAAAGCCCTCATGGCACCCACACTTGTCTCAAGGTTGTGATGCACTTGCTCTGCCTTGTGGACTCCCCTCTCCCACAGTGACACTATAGTGAAGGGGGTACTTTTTAAAGCCACTGTCCCCATGGCTATTCATCAGGCCAGCAGGAGCATTTGAATAGCTGACCTTTGATTCACTTTGCTTCCCAGCATTTGCTTTATATGGGTTTGTTGCAGTTTAACTGCAAAGAAATAAGTAATTTTTGCTGGAAAAGACTTCTGGTGTTTGAAGACTGAAGAAAAAAGATAGAAGAAAAAAAAATCCCAGAGAAGTACAGCTGATAATGTGGTGGAGTCATCTGCATAGTGCTGGGAGCGGGTGCACTCATGTCTCTCCACCCAGCGATATCATCAATTCTGCTATGACTTGTGCAGAATATAGGATGGAAAAAACGAAAGTGCTCGAGTCAGCTGGAAATTTTCAGGTGGAGTGTGTGTCTGCAGGCAGTGCCGCTGGTTCCCGGGAGCCCACCACTATCAGCAGCCTCAGCTGTCCAACAGCCCCTGTCCGAGAGCCGCAGTGGGGTGCAAAAACTCCTCCGGCAGCCAGAGAGCCCCAGCCTCAGCATGGTGACCCCCAGATGGAGAGAGTGGAGGTGGAGGGGCTGCTCAACCTCCGAAATGGAGATGAGTGGTTCTCCTTCAGCCATGTGTCCTGCTGAAATGGGAGCTGGGGGGTTGTGGGGCTGCTGGAGAGACAGATGCAGGGCAGGAGCTTTGGCAATGTCCAGCTAACTCTAGTTGCAGGTAGCTAAATGAAGGCTCCCGTGCAGAGCTCCCCGCACCTTCTCACTGAAGTTACTGACCCAGGCTAACTTGTACACATAGTAAGAGCCTGGGAGCCCCTACACCTGACATCCCAAGTCTGGGGCAGCATTGCTCCCTTAAAGCAAACACCCCAGAGGTAGTGGGTACCATCTGGTCCCTGTCATCTTGGTACAGGGTCCCTGAAGCTGAGCAGGGGTGTTGGACGCTAAGTGTTGTGAGCTGGTGACACTTCTCCACCCCATGCAGACACCTGTATAGGCCTTTAACAATATGGTATGTATGTGGTCAAAAATAGAGTAAAAATGCAATACTTACAGCTGTGATTGTCCCAGGGTGAAAGCAATTGCACCAACTCCCCCTATCCTCCCTACCAGTACAGATTTTCATGCTTCTTTTAGACCTCTTTTCAAACTGATGTCTTCTGGGCTCAAAAAAGCTCGCTCTTGACAATCTGCTGGCCATCAGTTAATCCAGTGGATGATCAATTTAAGCAAACCTAATCACTGCTAGATGCCACAATGCATCACCCATCATTGGGACACCTTGGCCCAAGGGAGGGCTGGATGGCTTGCAGGGCTGCATGCCTGCCTGCATGTTTCCCTTGGCTTAAAATAAGCCCCAGTAAAAGCTGCTAAATATTGGGATCCCATTTTCAGCTTAATTTGCCTTCTGCCTCGTCAACAAGGTGTGATTTGCTCCAAGAAGCCATGCGGGAGGAATGGAAGGAATAAAGTTATTCAGTTGATTTTCAGACTACTGGGAGTAGGAAAACTAATGAATGGGAGCTGCCATTTGGGAAGCCAGCTCACTTACAGCAGATATCTGCAGTAATGATTTAAGCCTCTAAGACAACAGGTTTTCCTCACTCTCCAGTGTTTATATATACCTCCACCTGGCATTAGGCCACATGCCCTGGTTGGTGCTGGCTCCCAAGATAAATGAGCTTGCATTTCTCGTGTTTCCTGTGGGCTTTTGCAACATTCTTTCATTTGAGTTCCTGGATCTGAATTTTCTCTGAGATTCACACTCATTTACAGCATGCAAGTTGTCCAAGAGAAGATAAATCACAGGAAATGAGGACATGCAGAGGTGGCAGTGGGATGGCAGCCGCCGTGTTATGCATCCTCCTGGTGAGGTCTGCTATGGATCATACTCATGGAAGTCAGGTCAGTGAAAGTGCTCTGAGTGAAGCCTGGGGTAAACACCCCTTCCCACAAACTCCCCATATTCTTGGAAGCAGCATCATGTTCCCATATCAGTGGTGACTATTTGCACATGGTGAAAAGTCCTAACCAGCAGCGAGGGGCCGGGTACTGCGCTGTACTGTTGTGCTGAAATTGTGCCTCTCACAGGTTTTTATCTTTTTTATCTACCCTATTTGACAAGATCCTCCCCACCATAAAGTTAATCTTCTTATTGCAGCTGCCTTTGGGAGTCAAGAAAATGATCCGTTAAAACCCTTTATATATTTTTTTTTTAAAAAAAGGAAATCGTCTTCAACCATATCAGCTGCAGTGCACAGCATTTGCCTTGCAGCAGGCAGTGGTCTCAGGCTGTGAGATGGGGACACAGGCTGGAGCTGGTCTCACTGTCTTCCCCCCTCCTCAGCAGTGTGCTGTCCTGAGGAGTGCCAGCCCAGGGTTCAAGAACACCCGTAGCATCCCCTTTTCAGCCCATTTCCCCCCAGGCACTGTCACTTCCAGCTCTCTGCCCACACACAGATGCAGCAAGGTCTTGGTGGGGTGCATTTAACCCCATGCTCCAGAGATGGGCTGGAGAGTGGGCCAGGAGGAATCCCCCTGTTATCTCGCTGATATTTGCGTTATGGCTTCATCAGGCTTTGGAGGGTGTTTCCCACTGTGCATGTCTGCCCAGGGGCTGTGTGGGTGCCCATCAGGGGCTGGCTGTGGCCTCAGCTGGGCTGGCTGGGGGCTGCAGTGATGGATCTCCTCTGCCCCGCGGTTCTGTGACTCACCGAGATGAGTCTGAACCAAAGCGCTCGCAAAAACACTACAGGAAGAAGCACACAAAGATCAAGATCTAGTTTACCCAGACACCACTGAGTCCTCTGTTTTTTCACAGACACATAATTCACTGGGTCCAGCCCACAACAAGGGGGAAAGCAGCATCCTCACAGCAAGTGAGACCCTGCACCCTCTCCCCAGGTGAGCTCTTCGCCAGGGGTTGGTGGGGACCAGGACACACCAAGGACATGCATCAACCTTCATGCTTGAAGAGTGATGGGCTTCTGCCGGGTGATCTGGGAAAGGAATTAGACTTTAGATGATGTGCTTTAAATAGAAAACTCACTTCTGAAGTGAACAGAAAACCACAGATAAGGATGGTGCAAAGATGTAGCTAAACTGCCAAGGAATTCCCCCAGCAGAGTAAGCTATGGTGGCAGTGCCAGTCCACCCCAATCTCCACGCTGTGCCTCAGCCTCTGCCAGCCCCATGCATCTGGGAGGAGATGTAATGTGGTGTCATCATCCATCTGGCTGCTTCTTGGCAGTCATGCTTAGCCTGTATAGCCCAATATTTCCCCAGCTATAGTGAAGTTGATGGGGCGGCTGCTGCATGGTGCTCTCTCCTCTCCCTTTGCTCCCAGCCATGGTGTGTGCTCGGCTCAGGCTGGGCTCCCTGCAACTTCCCTGGCCCCTGCAGCTCTGGATTTGGTAGCGACGCCAAATGGGGCTGCTATACACCTCGCTGGACTTTTTTGGGTCGATGCAGCTGCAAAGAACTGCCTGGCTGCCAGGAGCCCCTGGGACTGCAGCCATGAGCAAGGGCAGCGTTGGGCCCGTCAAGCGAGGTATGCGGCTCTGGTACCACACCTGCTCCAGAGGGACAGGCTGAGTCCCATCTCCCGACTGGGCAGTGCAGCAAAAGGGGACTTTCAGAACCCCTCATCTGTGCCACAGGAGTACGGCTGCTGCCACCCAGCCCCCCAGCAGCCCCTCAAGAGGCATGGAGACTGGCCACAGCCTTTTTCTGTATGGCTGCCAGTGGGTGCAGTTCTTCTTGCTCGCCCAGCCCCTTCCCACCACGCTGCAACACTGAGTCTCTCCAGACTTTGAACAAGCCAGGGAGCAGCGTGCTCCTGCCCCACTGTAGCAGGCAGGCAGGACCGTTACCCTGGCCCGAGGGAGCAAATGTGCCTCAGACATGCCCCAGACATGTCCCAGACATGTCTCCACGCTCAGCTCTTTAAAAGACATCCTTAGCGCTTCTCTCCCTCCCCAGTTTCGGTTTGAAAAGCAGCCACAGCTCCTCTCGCCTGTGACACCAATAGGAAATGCAGACCTGTGGCCAGGGCATGCTCGTGCCCCGAGGCACCAGGCTCACAGGCACACGCATGCAGTGCCCTCGCTGCCCGGCCATGGGGCAAGTCTCGTCCCATGGCACCAACATCAGCCCAGCAGAGAGGGGAGCATGAGACTGAGAACATGTTTCCGCAGCAACTGGAAATTCTGTTATAGAAAACTATGATGACCAGGATCATTTCAGCTGATTCAGCTCAGTCTCTGGCCAGGGACCACTTTTTTCCCTGTTGTTGTCATTTTCAGAAAACATTAAGGAATAAACAAGGGCAAGTGTAGGGTGCTGCACCTGGGGAGAAATAACCCCAAGCACCAGTACAGATTGGGGGCTGACCTGCTGGAGAGCAGCTCTGAGGAAAAAGACCTGGGAGTTGTTGTGGACAACAGGATGACCATGAG
>JAOXNO010000004.1:4334568-4348236 GCA_028565335.1 Limnodromus scolopaceus
GGGAGGGATGCTGGTAAGGTGTCTCCAGAGCAGGCAAGGAGTAGAGCTGCCTGCTGCTCAGCATCATCGGGCGGGGGTTGGGGGGTGAGACTCTGACCCGCAGAAGGTGTCGCAGAGGTTGGAGGGCTGTAGACAGAGCAGGCAGTAAAACCTTTCAGTCAAGAAAATAGCACCACCTTTGGAAGTCACACAGGAGGGCTTGGCCCCAGGGTTTGCTTTTCTGCATCAGTTGACTTCATTCTTACATGTGTAAAATTATTTTGGCTGTAATTAAAATCTCTTTAAAATTCCAGTTTAATAAAATTAGCGCAAACTGATCCTCAACATGCTTCAAACCTGCTTTGTAACTGATCTCGAGCGGGCAACTTTTCATTTAGTGCCCGTAGCATCTACCCAGCATAAAAATTAAGGCACCCACAACATTAAATTGAGATACATTAGCTGTTAGGCAGAGTTGTTTGGAGTGGATTGCATTTCTAGTGTTTGTAGTGTTATCAAATCAAATCTATAATCAAATCTGAAAGCACCCACAACCTCCTGTCAACTGCTAGAAGCTCTCATAGACAAACACAACTGCCTTTTCATACACACACTCTGCCAGATGCGCAGCACAAGCTGTTTGACATTGAGACTCTGGAAAACAAGCTGAACTTGAAGCTCTGCCAACCAAAAAGGCCTGCCAAGGAACCATAAATACATTTGGAGGTAAGAAATGACAGGATGGCAGTGTCCCACAGGTCTTCACTGACATTTCATTCCAGTGGCACAACAGCAGTTCCCCCAGGAAGGCAAGGCTCTTCTGCCCAGGGACAGTTTCCCCAAAAGCAGCAAAATTCCTGTCATTCACAAGAATTTGTCTTCCAAAAAGCAATAATTACTAGGAATATTCAGAGGGCCAGGGGTAACCTTCACAAATTGAGGGACAAGCACAGACAAGAAAGAGAGCCTTAACACTGTCCTGAACTCCACTGCTGAGGAATGCCCATATTGCCCCTCCCTGTTTGGCTGTACAGTCCTATGTACCGATGCCTCCTTACTGTGTGAAAGCTAAACACCGCTATTAACGGGTTCTACTAAATAAAAAGAGAATCAACACCATGTAGTAACCCTGGGACTAGCAAACTGCATTTGAAAATCAGAAGCGTGCTGAGAGCTCCTTACCACTCAATTAGATTGTTATAAGCAACAACGCTGTTCTTCAGATATGGCTGAGGGTTAACATTGCTTCCGAAGGCATACTTGAAATGGCCATCTCTCAGACGATAGGCTTTCCGCCTGGATATCACGGATGTCAGAATATCCTTAAGATGGTTCTGCAATGGAAAACAATCTTATTCCACATGCTGATTTATTCACCCTACCAAGCCACAGCTATGAGAAGTACCTCACCAATTGGCAAGACAAAAGTAGTGCTGCTATGACCACAAGAACCTAAAAATGTAAAGGAACCAAGATCGGGACAATTTACAGCAAGTTTTCACTCTCTGATAGAGTTGGATACAGACAATATGGCACTGTGTGAGAGAGTACTGTATGCATTAGCCTGTGAACTATACTTTAACATGTGACTGCTGCTTCAAATGTCAAAGAGGTTTCTTAAATGCTAGGAAATTCCCAACCCCTGATCCCTTTGATAAAGAGTTAAGAAACTTCATAATTGGCACTAGATGTTACACTTTTACTGAAATACTGGCTCTAAAACTACAGTGAAAAGCCACTCACTCCTCTTTTTTCAGACCGTTCAGTTGCCTGGAAAGTGCTGGAGAAAAAGCTGTCTGAACAAAACGGCAGACAACTGCTGCTTAATTTGGCCTCACTCCCGGAGAAGGAATTCAGGTTGGGCTTCACATCCCGATTCCAGAAAACCGTCCACACATCAACATCCCAAGTAAGTATCATTCCTGGGATACGTCAGGTAGTGCATCACTGACAGCCAAAACCAGCACCAGCAGGCACTTCACCTGCAGACATTACCCAATCCTGTCACTTCACTTCCATGCCAGATACTTGTGCCTCTAATGGATTATTTTATTATATTATTTTTTATAGAGCTGTTGGAAGTGGAGCTCCTGTTCTGTCTCTGCTTTTAAGTAATAGGAACATCATTTCCCAAAACAGCTACTTAAGCATGTCTGGAGTTCTTCATATGCAAGTATTTCAAAATTAACATTGCAGGCAGAAAGCCAAGACTCTACGTCGATGATGCCACAAATCTGGAATCCCTTTGATTCTCATCTTACTCCTCTCAAGGCAAATGGGCAATTAAAGAAGTGGATTTCCTCTCCCCACTAAGGGGTGGTACCCCATACTGCACACAGAGCCTTCTGCTGCTGGTACAATGAGAACACCACTGCTGCCTGGCCCAGTCTCACCTCCACAGCATAAACAACAGCTGTCACTGCCTCCTCCGTCACATTGTCTAGCCCGTGCTCATACGCAGTTACGATCATTCTTCCTTCTAATTGGCCACGTGTAGGAAGCATCATAGTATGAGAACACAGCTTCAAATCGTCGTCCTCCTGAGGGTCCTTTGCCACAAATTGCTGAGCTCCAGACAATGGATTCTGAGGCTGGAACCGGTGCTGTTATGAACACAACATTAGAGCATAAGATAAATACTGGGTCAGACCCTTTGATTCATCTAGCCAAGCATCCCTTCTCCAATCGGAAAGCAAACACCTATAAAAAAATGTATCATGGTAGGGCAAGCAGCGATATTCCTCCCCAACATACTCTTCCAACCCACAACAATTTGGGACTGAAGAAATTCCTCAGCTAGTGTCAGTAACCTTTTATTAAACAGCCCATGACCTTGTCATCCATCACCTAAACTTTGGGTATCCACAACATCCTGCAGCAAGAACTCCTACAGTGTAATAACACACGCCATGAGGAGTCACTTCCTCTCGTTTGCTCTGTACCTCCCACCTGCTAGATTAATTTGATTCTCCTGTAAGTATCAAATGTGGTCAGTCATTGTCCCTTTTATCTCTGTTCACGCTACCCAGGCCAGCAATGATTTTATGGACTTTCACATCTCTCAGCCACTTCCTTCTATGCTGAAGAGTTCTTGTCTATTTAGTCATTTCTTGTACAGAAGTTTTTTTTTTTTACTTAATAACTGTACAGTTTCCATCAAGATTAAAAACCATGATCCTAAGCTTATGTGTTTAAGTGATTCTTACATTTCTTTTAAAACTTTAAGTGCAACAGCTTAGCTGAATTCCAGTCCTGAGTTTCATAATTTAGTCTCCCCATGCACTTTCAATACTCTAAGCAGAGCTGTGTTACTGAGCACCTACTGATTCTGAGATGGATTACGGCTATTTTTCAGAAGTGACCCAGTTATTTAGGAAAAGAAAACCAAAACATCACAGACCAGGAATTCATACCAGAAGGAGGCAACCCCCATTTCCCAGGCCACAGGTACTCCAGCACAATTCCCTTGACATGTTTGTAGTGGCACCCAGGAAGTCTCAAACCCCAGGTAAATACGAAAAAGTAAGCAGACAGGAATGACTGATCCTTAGACCCAGACATATGCTTGGCCCAGCCCCAACCCACAAAGAAACAACATGGCCCTGGCTCATCAAGTACTCCTGCAACTCCTGTCCCTCAGCTATCCAAGCCACAAGTCTGGTGACTCTGGAATAAAGATTGTCACAAGGCTCTTGCTACACCAAGACACATACTTTAAATATTAACAATGAATACACAGCAAAGTGGATTTCCCACATCTTAGTTTCAGGAGAGGAGGGGGGCTGTTTTATTCAAAGGACAGTATGGCATTTAACTCAGAGTGAAAAACCAATCCACCCACTAATGATGCGAAAGCAGGTTTTCCTCCCCGTAATTCTGAAGACTTATGCTTTCATTACAGGAAAACTGCATGCCTGGAAGAAAAGACCTTTGAAATGTAAGCAACTCTTAACAGGAATGTGGTTTGGGAGAGCAGAAACCAACTGGAAGGAATCTGTGGTCATTCACAGCTGTTATTCTGACCAATGAGGGAAACATCAGGAAATATCAAGGCACTTCAAGTTCACACTACTCTGGAGTTGCACTAGTAATAGACAAGCCCATTAATCGTAACAAAGTTTATACAGTACTTACTACAAAGCATTCCGGGAACACGTGAATAAACACACACTAGAAGCGTGGTGCAACACAGGGTTATCTGCATATATCAAATTCCAAGACTTCTACTACATCATGACTTGCTTCTCCAACTCTCCTCTACTTGCTACCAAAAAGTTACCATGAAGTTTTAAAACAAAAAGATAACACAGACGGCCATCAGAACTCAAGTCGCAGCTGTGAACACTGCAAAATATTTCAGCAGTTTCCAAATACAAGGAGCCTTCAGCTGGACTCACATCCCTTTGAAACACTAGTTTCTGAAGCACACACACAATGCCTAATTATAATCCCTAGAAGCACAGTATGCACTTTGGCTGAGCCAAGATAACTTCTCACAGTGTAAGAACAGGAGGCTTCCCATGCCCACTCTTCTCCCCCATCCCCAGCCATACGGCTGCCCCTTCTTCCTTTGGCATTCATCCAACCACAAGGAATGCTGATCAAGCTGAATAAACCAGCAAGAAAAATTTGGGGTTAGGGATGTTTTTTGCTTGGTTAGTTTTCTGCCTTGTCAGAGAACTGAGTCACATCACAATGTGCTCAGACCCTGATAAATCTGGCTCGGTAAGTGACAGCCACTCTCCCTTTCAACAAAGTGTTAATTCATTTGGAACCGTCTTCTGAAACTCTGCCCATGGAAGACAGTGCCCCATCCCAATCCTCTTTCACACCAGGCCACTGGTCTGGCAGCACAGAAATGTGTAAAACAGATGTGTGACAGCATCAGAGGAACATACAGGCTTCATTGCAAAATAAGGTCTATCTCATGCATTTCTCTGCCACATACCAGAATACCCCATTTTTGCAAAGCATTTTCCAATTCTGAAACAACTTGACCATCTAAAAAACTTTCCACCCAAGGAACATCTTACTTCTAACCCTTTGGACTGTAGAGTTCTGCAGAACAGGTCATACAATCATGGAATTCTGCCCGAATAAATAGGAAGTCACTTTTGCTTCAAGAATTCAGCAGACATGTGAAGTGGATTCCTGGAATACAACTCTGACATTTAGGTGTACTTCCATGGATTCTCTGGCACCTAATAAAGCCAGGTCATACTGTAGCCTTTCTCCCAGGAGGCTTCCACAGGACACGCAGTAGCTACAAACCCCCAGCTTGTGCCCCAAAGCAGAACTCAAAACAAATATAACATACATCATTGCACATGATGGGCTTTCATCGTCCCTGGTAGTAACAAAAACTGCATGCTGTGCAGAGCTCTTCAGCCCCAACAGAACACCAGAGAGCCACCACCATTTGACTGTGGACACTTACATCAAACTTTTGACGAACCGAAGAAATCTTTTTCTTCCCTTTGGGTTTTCCAGGTTTAGTTGCAGAGCCAGCTGGCCATGGCAGAGATCCAGCACCTTCTAGAAATTGAAGAGAGAAAGAAAACCCACACTCAACAGGTGTTGCTGATTTAAGGCCAGTATGAAACTGTCCACACAGGAAAACCCCTAACATTTGGACCCTGGCTAAGGCTTAACCCAAAACCAACAGCCATGGCCCAGAGGAAGGGCTTCTCAGGGGAGAATGCTTTCAGTAGCCCTTCCTTTGTCAGCTCCAGCCAGCTTGACAAACTCATGACCCATCACTTAAGTAGAAATGTACATCCACACAAAAACCCATGGCAGAAGGGGAGAGATGAGCACAGCCCCCCAAAAAAGCTACAAGGAAGGAACAAGCCCTTTGTTCCATCAGTAAGATGACAGGAGCTTGCCCAGAGGGCAACTGTCCTCCCACCCGCCCCTGGATCAGGTCAGATGCTAACCAGCAGCGTCGAGCAATATGACTCTTTACATCTGCCTTCACAGTTACCCATCAGTTTTAGCAAGCTTGGTCCCAGAACCCTGTTAAACATCACGGCTGATGGTTCTTGTTACACTGAGGGGAAAGGAGAGGGGGGAAGAACTGCAAAGGCCACCGAGCCCAGGAGCAGGACAACACCAACATGGGCAGTTAGCTGTGACTCACCAGAACTGGCAAGCAGCTGAAAGAGAGATTACTGTGTAGTACCAATAAATAAATACATTTGGCCACATGACCTAGAGGAGGCTGCTAAAAAGTCCTCTGTATGGACTGTTTGACAGCTACACCTACAGTAGGCCAAACCACATCCTGATAATCATATAGCCCTTGGCAAGGTCAGCCTAGCAGATTTCCTGCTGAGTGGTTTGTGGGATCCGTGCACAATTCCTTCAGGCTCACTGGGGCTTAAGAGAACTTTACATTGGATGCATATGCGCCTGCTGACAGTCACCAAGCAGTGCAACCCAAAGACTGGACAGCCCTCTTGTGGCCACAGAGGCAGCCGCTGCTTTGTGTCACCAGTATCCTCTTCCCTTGGTTTTGCACAGCAAGGGAGCAGCCTTTTTCCTTTGGAGCAGAGCCTGCCCTGTGTCGGGGTCCCTGCCCACCTCCAGCGAGCTTGGACAATTCAGCTCTGAAGGCACTTCAGTTGCCTCTGAAGTGGAGGCTGATGCTGTGCTACCAAGAGGTGCTGACAGCCCAGCAACACCTCCGATGTTCCTCAGCCGCACCTGAACCAGCATTTGCCATTTCCTCTAGACACAGACAAGAGGTGACAGCAGCCACCCCACAGCTCCACCAGCCTCAAGCACATTCACCAAGTACTGACAACCAACCAGTTCTGGTTCTCTCCTGCTACCACAGGCTGCCACAGCTCAGCACCAGCTTCGCACCAACCAGCACATTTACCTCCAGCTCTTGCAACTGTGTTTAATTTGCTGTAATCAGGAATTCATAAATTCAATTTACTACAGCCCAGTTTATAAGGAAGAACACTGCCTGGAAGACCTTGGCTACATGGAGCTTCCCAGGCTCATGGCTGGAGCATGAGTACAGTGTCCTCTACCATGAAAAACACTTCTAAAGCATGACTTTAAGGATCAAACTAAACCAGAGGATTCAGGTGAAGTTTGTGAATGATCAGCTGCTAAGGAGGTTAGAAACAACCCCCCCACACACACACAGATGACATTTTCACTATAAAAAAAAAGTTGATTAAAAAGTTTAGCTACATCGTATTAGTGAGGTGAAAACCAATAGTCTTCAACAAACCCTGTTGTCAAAATCTACCCATCAATTATAGGAAATTAAAAGATAATAAATAAACCCTCTCCAAAAATCATAAAGCTGAAGTCACTACTCATCAGTACAACATTGCAGTAGAGGCCAAATGAGGGGGTGTGGGAAAGCACTGAGGACAACGATCTCAAGGACCACTCTTGCCCTTCATCAAGATCTCAGTACTTACATTTTAGGATCTAGCACTGTAACACTACTTCTCTGACAGGATGTTTTGCTCTTTACAGACAATCCTTTCTTCCTCCTTCTCCCCTAGAGAGCAGGTCAGACCCCTTCTAGGCAGGGAGCATTAAGTCTGTTAAGGACAGACACAGAAGTTACCTGGCCCTTTGCAAAGCTTTCAATAAAAGCACATCTCTGTAGCTCGTAATGTCACCCCAGACCCTTCCTCCTTGTCAGAAGTCCCATACAGCTGCTTCACGGCCTTCACTAAAGTATCCTAATTAAACACATGACCAAGCAGCAGAGATAGAGAAAGTGGAACAGAAACAACAGCAAAAGCAAACAACTCCCTTTTATCTGACAACATATTACAGATGAACAGGTTATAGCATACGAGTCCAAATTGTAAAAATGTCTTATTTTAAAAAATAACACAGTAACCTTTAAACAGCAACTAAGTTTTTAGACATTGACATTAGACCCAGAAAGATGCAGCTTAGTTGACTCTCAGCCTGCACATTTAACAAAAACTTAGCCAAGCTTATCTTAGAACAAGGGAAAGCTAAGATAGTATCTCCAATTCTCCGTTATAATGGGCCCAGAGCAGATTTTTTTTTTTTGGCTCCTTTTCCAGGTTTTCATATTACCAAGCCAGACTTGCACTAGATGAGGAAAGCAAAATTTCCCTCTAGTATTCTAAGAAAACCAGTACTTGCCTTCCTGGCCACAAATGACAAAGCTAGGGTGGCTCAGGCGCGCAACTTCAGAAGTGTTAGCAGTTTTTATTTAATCTTGCTAGCAAGAGAATCAGATGTTAACAAGCCACAGCAATGACTGTTGATACGCCTTCAAAGATGAGCAACAGATACAAACACTTTTCTAAGAGCTGCCTCATCTCTGCAGCAGTGGCACCAGCCAGCCCAGACAGAGGGCGTCAGGTTTTCCTGACGTGCTGCACCAGCACCGCACAGGAGGAAAGGATAAAGATACAGAGAAAGTCACGACAGAGAACAGCAGCCAGGCACGGGAAACATGCATTTTCCCGCCCTTGTTTATTTGATCTTCAGCATTATTATTTTTTATCTTCCTGCAGGGGCAAGGGTTTAGTCAAATATATTCCAACGGTTCTCCTCTGTCAACAACTCATACTCCTGTTTTCTTCATTTTCCTCCTTTACCCAACTGCCTGGAAAGAAGTGGAACACAAGCAACCTGAGCCCATCTCACAGTTGGCAGCCCTTCAAGCAAAGCCTGTGGGCAACCCTGATACAATAAAATGCTCCTGCTATCCCAGCAAGAGTTCTAATTCAGTGAACCATCTCTTAGTTTGCTCCAGATTACTAGTAAATAAATTAAATCCTTACATCACTAAGTCAAGTGCTTGCAATTGTCTCAGTTTTAGTGTTAACATTTAGCTAAGGAGGGAGGTAAAAGTTCAGGTGAGAGATGTATTAACTCAAGAAACCTTGCTAACTTTATTTCTTGCAATCATCCAATGAACAAGCTTAGGGAGCAACCCCATGCACGGTTAAGAAAGGCTTTAAACTAGAGTTCCTCCTGATGGAATTTTTTGGGGAAGAAAAATCCCAGACATCAGAATTCAGAAAAGCACTTCTGAAAACATTGGTAAAAAGAGAATACCAAAGAAAACAATTTTGTTGTGATGGGAAGTGTGCCACGCCACTGGGGCTGGTAGAGCCAACCTAAAACCGATGTTAAGTCACTAAGTAACTTGGATAATACATTTCTGGGAAGTTTCTTCTCTCCAGGCACTTTCACAGCTTGCCAGCTATGTTACAGCTGGGTGCCACTCCAGTATTTCTGGGTGTCTTTACAAACACGGCTACCAGAGGGAATAACATCACCTATTTTTAAAAAGGGCAGAGAAGTCAGATTTAGGATTGCTCAGGATCCTGCCGTGCCCTTGGTGGGAGCTCAGCAGGAATTAAAGCAACTGGTCATTCCTCACATTGGAACAGACATGAACCTTCCTCCCTCTCTACCAAATCCTAAATATCCTGTGCCTAAATATCAACAATATGTCATGTATCAATATATGCCTAAATATCAACACAGGCTGTTGAACTGGGATTTGAAGTTTGCATGACCAACAGCCTAAGCAGATGAGGGGGAAATGGAAAGTGTTCTCAAAGGGCCACATTCACCCAGTGTTCCCTTAGACACCCAGGTGGAACCACTTCTACTAGAGGCAGCAAAATTTAGATCAGATGGATTTGTTTGCATGGTTCAACATGTGTTGCAATCACTCCTTAAAAGGCTTCCTATTCCAAACACCACAATATCAAGTACACTTTTGATACCGACCACACTGTTGTGGTTTTTTTTAAATACAAACTGGCATTTTAAAGACAGTTCTTTCTGCCTTATCTCTTACAGAGGTGGAAAGCATCAATAACCCTTGTGATGGCATGCCAAGCATATCAAGCACACTTCTTTAAAGTTACTTGTTCCCATGAAACAGGAAATCAACACCTTCTACCCAAAAGGCAGTGGTGGAGACAAAAGCCTGTTAGCTTTCCATTTGTACATGGGGGACAAAAAGAGGGGGGGGGAGAAAAAAGACAACAAAAAGCTAGGTGTCAGACCAGGATCTAGGGGAGAAAAAGAAATCTAGACGCAACATGTAGTATTCCACTCATACTGCACTTTCCTGGGTTTGCACATACAGTCCGCTACGCCCCACACAGCAAACTGGCAAGGAAAATGTACATGTAACAGATCTACCAGTCAGTGGCCCAGGAAGGGGCATCTCAGTACAGATTAGCTCCAAAATCCTTGGGAGACTCTGCATTGACCTGAGGAGAACAAAACAGGCTCTAGACGGGACTAGCAGCATGCACTGTTAACTGCAATGGACTAAACCACATCTTTTAGAACACATAACACAATTGAACTGTTTTCAAGCTGGCTTATACAGATCTGTCAACAGAGCCAACAAAAGCCTGCCTGAAAGCACTGGAGGTGACCAGCTGGTCAGCATTTGGTAAAGCAGCTGGTGAGCTAGCACTCCATTACATGCTGTCACACATCTGCTGAAGCCCTGCAAACACAGGTTCTTCAAATGCTCTTAAAGAGAGTAAGCTTCAGTGGGACAAGAGGAAAAGTCCTTGGCAAGTATTTGAAATTCAAAAGGTCAGGTAGGAAATAATAAGCATGCAGAAGACACCTGTGGAGCACCACAAAGCTTTGTGCTGGGGCTCGTACTTTTAACACATTCCTAAACAACTTTGAAAAAGGGGGTACTGGGGAGCTGGTAGAGTTTGCTGACAAACCTGAGCTATTCAAGGCAGATAAAGTCTGACCAGACTGCTGCAGAAGAGCTGCACAAGACTAAGTGACTGTACAGAGACAAATGGAACTCAGTACAGTTAAGCACGGAGTGGATCACACAAGAACGAGCAACCCCAACTTTAGTCACATAGCAACAGGCCCTACCCTGACTACTGCCACTCAGAAGCAAGACCTCTGGGCTACCACCTCTACTGCAACACTCACATCAGCCCAGCACTGAGCTCGGAGAACACAGGGACTTCTCTACCTGCTCCTCCTAAATTACACTCAGCTACTTCAGGTAATATTCACAAGGGAATCACTGTTCTTGTGCTTTCTTTTTATAGTCCAGTTCTGAGTACTCTAAGTCAAAAGCAAGGAGCAGCAAGATTTAGACATAAATTTTCTGAATTACAGGACCCCTAAAGAGGGCAAGTCTAGGACTCAAAAGGTTTTTGTAAAGAGCAAACAAAGCAAGCTTGGAGATGGGGAGGTTAGTATTTAATTGGCACAGCTGGTATAGTTAAAGCCCAGCTAAACACTGCAGGCAAGCCATACACTTTACATTTTTCCTTCTTCCAGCTACATCAGGTACTCTAATAACACATTCTCTTATCACAAAAAACTCATCTCTCAGGGTCAGCCCATCAGAGCTATAACAATTTACTCTCCCTTACTGCACAGCAGTTTCGCATCTTGAACTGCAGCTCAATTGTCCTTCCTATCAGATCTCTGGATTGAGAGCTCTCTTGAAGACCAAACAAAACTTATCTTGCAATCCTGACTGCAGCCTAAATGCTTACAAAGTTAAAAGGTTAACTACCTGCAGAACATGGGGTTAATTGCCCATATATCAATCAAGACTCACTGTAAGCATTTTTCTATCAGATACATACTTGATTTCAAGATCAGTGGAGAAAATCCAGCTCCCCAAAATGATATCCCCAGCAGAGATAAGAACAAAGCGCATCACCAAGTTGAGAAGAAAGTGGAATTGGTAAGCAGAGCATCATCTCTCTTTACACTTCAGCTCACAGCACACACCCAATCCAGAAATCAAACCAGTTTATCACACACAGCAATCCAACATTGGCCTCTCATCAAGCACACACAGCCAATTCATAAAAAGCATCTCTGCTGAAATCAGCCAGATTGCTACTTTGTGCCACACAGGCACAAGAGTAGCAAAGAACATGAATACTGAAGCTCAGAAAATTGGAGTCCTTTGTACAAAACCCACCAAATACACACATGGCAAAGCTTTGCTACCCAACTGTTCTTAATGAGGCTTCTCAGGACTTACCTGGTGCAGAAACCAAGATCTGGCATCGGGTAAGAATAGCCAGGAGGAAATCATTGTGAGAGTGGACTGTGTAAAGACATGACAGTTCATTAGCAACACATCAGTGCCCAGGGCCCCCCCCTCAAAGCGATCTTGAAGTAGCTCACTATGCCTTTCCACTGCCATGTTTCCCCCACATGCTTAGCTACATAGGTACAGCTTTAAGGTTTTTTGAGGGTTTTCTTCTATTGCACCCAGAATCTCCTATTACCACACTAACAGGATACTACAAATGGCACAGAAACAAGTGAGGTCATTCTCAGTGCACCACACACACAAATCCAGCCCTACAGCACACAACATGAAACACCTGGTGTTTGGAGCCAGTGAGAGAAGGATCAGCTGTCCCTCCTGCCACACAGATTTCTGGTAGCAAGGTCTTGGCTAAAAAAGGACCAGGAAGAGCCAGCCCCAGGAAGGTGAAGTTCAGTCAAATAATTTCTAGATAAAATGCAACTTCTTCACAGAAAGGTTAATGAAACAGAAAGCAAGTAATTACAAATTAGAAAGAGCCAAAATAAGCTTCACAAGCTGGGTCAGAGGGCTGCAGGATCCTCTTTGGCCTTTGAACCTGATCACTGAGAAATTCCCTGCCCTTCCCCACAGAGATCATGAAGGTGGAAGTCAGGAGCCCCTGCAATGCTCTCAGCAACTCCCACCAATGTTTGCAGACCCACACTGAGGTAATTACAAAAGAGTCTTGTCCTTCAATGCTCCAGTCTGCCACCCACAAAGGCCAGGAAGGGGATCTGCCCACTGCATAATGGCCTAGGTGAATTCAGGTGGTTGCCTCCCCCACTACAGCCACAACATCACTTTAGCCCCAACCAAAAGGGGAATGCAGTAAGGAAAGGTCTGGGTCTCTCTGGTGACATAAGAAAACATCTCCTTGGTTGCTGGGACAGCATATTTTACCTGCTGACTGTATTTACACAAGGCCATATTGCCTGTCAGTGCCAAGGCCACAAAAGGACTTCCCACTGCAAGCCAGGGCACCTCCCACCTTTTAACTCCACTGCAACCCCTGACCTGGCCATTCTTATTTCCCTCACAGTAATTTCTGCTTGGGAAACACCATGCAGCAGGGAGGAGCTCCCTCCAGGCCTTGCAGGGGCAAGGCAGCAATAAAGCCAGCAGGAAAACAAACACAAGATGTCTTTTTACCATTGTCTTGCGTAAGAAGCCTGCGTGCTTCCAGGTCAAACTCCTCCTTACTGATCTTTTGCTTGAACCAGAGCTTCAAGTTGGCCCAGTACCTAGGGAACAGCGGGGAAGGTGCAGACATCAAATGAAAAGCGTTGCTCCTAAACCCACCGTTTTCCTCCCACTAGCGCAAAGGGGCCCGGGGCCGGGTGAGGCCAGCACTGAGGTTTCCACAGAGATGCGGTACCCGGGCCCCGCAGCGCCCAGGCCTGGCCAGTGCCGCCCTCTCAGGCCCGGCCGGGCGGGACGTCTCCACCGCGGCTCGGCCTCGTCCCCCCCGCACTCACTGCTTCACGTTCTCGCCCAACGCCTCGCTCAGGCTCTTCTTGGCCGCCTCCAGCTCGCTCACGTAGGTCGCCATCCCCGCCGCCGCCGCCACTGGAGAGATACAGGGAGCAGCGGGTCAACTCACCTCCTCC
>JAOXNO010000004.1:4351341-4361801 GCA_028565335.1 Limnodromus scolopaceus
CTTGTGCTGCTACCTTGCTCTGAAGGCCAGAGGAAGAGCCCACAGAGAACAGAGCACAGACTTGGAACTACGTATCTGCTGAGGATAATGTTGTAAGACACTTGAATCTCAAAGCATGTAGGATAGGAGGTGCTAAAACGCAGAGCAGGAGCAGGAAGGTCTATTCCATCTTCATGGAGCACTCCACAAAGTCCAGAGCGCTGTATGCACTGACACTTTAAAACGAGGAAAACAGTATTACTGCTCTCATGCCACGCCTGAAAGGGTAAAACGTGTGAATGTGGTGCCAAAAGCTCAGAGGGAGGCAATCTATCCACAGACCCTTAAAAAGTTCTGTAATAAAACAGGAAAGGAGGCGTCAGAAGTGAACCGGCAGTCTTCAAAGGGTGCAATTCATGCCCAGGCAGGGAAAATAAAACAGAGAACAAACAAGGGCATGTTAAACATAAAACCACAAATAGGATCGTGTTAAATGTAAAACCATCATAAGGGAGTATAAAAAAAGGTGGGAACAAAATAGATTGCTGAAAGAACATAAAAGGAACTTCAAGTGCAGCCTCAGCAGTGGTGAGCTGCCAGGGGGTATGACTCCAGGGCTCATAAGTAATAGGAGTGTAAAATGAGCATTTCAGACAGATATGGCCAGAGTTTAAAAGTCCCTGAGTGAATTACTTGCCTCTTAAAATGGGGAACATTCTCACATATTTTCCAGGGGTGAGGCCTGCATGCAATAAACAGTAGTAAAGGAGAAATTTCCACACTGAAATGTTGTTTTATGTCTGACTGGCTTTAGAAATTACTTAATTGCCTTATTGCTTAAATTGACCTTCGTACCCAAGTGGTACATGGCTGATGTCCTACCAAACCTCAGAAGAGCTTGGGAAAAACGGCGTACAAATACCACACCAGTTAATGAAGTTTCTGCGCTGGTCAAACTGGCTGAAACCACCAGTCAAATTAGCAGATAGCATTTTGTTAAATATAATGGAAAGTTTGGGTTTTGCTTTTGTAAGGGAGTCTTCTCTCCTGGTTGGCTAGAGCCATTTCAAGAACTATAGGGTATTGCTGACTTTTACAAAGTCCTTGAATTCCCATCAAAGACATCAGCTTTGTGAAGGGCAGGTTCTTTTCTGCAGAGAGACAGGAGAAAGTGATAGGTTGTGCCAAGGGAGGGAAGTGGTGAGCTCCCTTGAGGGTCTGCAGGGACGTGTGGGGTTCAGCGCACTCAAGTGATCTGGAAAAGAGATGAACCACGAGCTGACTTTGCTGATGCTATGGAATTATTCAGCACAACCTCGGGTAAAACCAGAAGTTGCAGAACAGCTTCTCGATGCTGATTGATGGGAGGCAGAGTAGCACGTTTGGAAAACCTTCCACAATGAACACGGAGAAAGGCAGAGGGCAGTGATCCAAGCTGCAGTGAGCTTTCTGTCAGGCTGGGAGAGGCCTCAGAGACGGTAGTTTGGAAGTGTCAGCTCAGCACCTGTCTGAAAGGAAACCATGAAAGTCCTCCAGAGTAAGATCCAATTGGTATGGGCAAATCCATAGCACATAGCAGCCTGGAGTCTTCCGTGCAGTCTGTGTTTGAAATTGCCCATCTCGCAGGCTACAGGGGAACAAGAAAAGGTGCAAAGAGGGAACAAAGCTGCCTGCAGATTTGGGCAGGTTTGCTTCAGTGCAGAGCAACTAGGGCTCTTTTGCCTGGGAACAGGAGGACGTGTCAGGCTGCAACACCACGAGTGGAGCAAGGAGCATGGAGGAGCAATGAACACAGCATACGTGCATCATGGAGGGCATAAGAGAGGACAGGGATGCGATCGCTCTGCTCTTAGACCTTGCCCATACATGTGATCCTTTTCCTTTGTCCGTGACAAAGCAGAGAAGAACTTCAGATAATGTGAAGAGCCAAAGAGCTGAACTAGGAAGGCAGGTGTTAAGGCCTCCCACAAGTCTGAGACCAGGGGCAGTGCCCCTGAGGTTCTCCTGCCCAGCCATGGGGAAAAAAGCAGCTTAACAGAGATAGCAAGCCTTGGCAGAAGCTGCCTGGCTGGACAAAAGCAATCTGCATTGAATGCTAGATTGGGATCTAGAAACTGCAATTTCTTTCACTAAATCTTAACTTAGAGAGAAGTCCTAAAAGTGAGTAAAACTTTGGGCAGCCAGAACTCTCTGTGCAACATTCCTTTACGTGCCTGTGCTCTCTCTTTGGATGAGGCTCCCAGCAGTACTAAAAGGATGAAGCTGTGTTTATCTGGAACACAGCCTGTGAGGAAGCAAGTAGGCAGGAGGGATGGCTGAAATCCTGTATAAAACAACAAAGAAACTTCTCTTTGCTTTGCTGCTGAATTTCAGTGGGCAGATGGGGCCTAGAAAGGTGGGACCAGAGTATAGCCAATAATTCTCATGTCACTTTGCTCAGCTATGCTTTCCCAGCCAAAGATGTCACTGCTGTTCTTAGCCATCCCTAGCCAAGACCCAGAGGCTCACTGAAGGACTCAGAACAAGCCTGTAGCTCAACCAGGAATTGCTCTCACTCTCCTACCTCCCCTGTCTGTGCACTGCTGCTCCAAGGGTTGGCTGAATGCGTGAGCTCCTGAAGCAGGGTTGACTGGCACATGCTGTGCTCGTCAGAGGAGGTTTCAGTGCTCTCTTTGGCCACTGATTCCTTTGTCTTGGTGAGTCAGGGGTGAATAAATGACTCCAGTGATGTCTGGTTTCAGCTACGACTCTGGAAAGAAAAATAGCTCGTAGGGAAGTGAGTGAGTCTTGGGTGTCTTATTGCAAAACAGGGTGGGGTGTAGGAGGCTGCTTTGAACAGAGATCCCCAGGTCATGAAATTACACGCATTTTGGAACAAGTTACAGTCCATAGGATTTGGATATTGCTTCTCAGAAGCTCTGTTCATCCTCCATCCCCTACTTTGAAGAGATGGGGGAATGTCACTGTCTGACCTTCGTCTGCAGCTTCCTGCAACTCTGTGGGGCATTCAGAAGCATTTTGCCTGGGCTGGCCTCACTGGCTCTGCTTTCCTTCCCCACTCTGCTTTGACAAGGCAGGTCTGCAGGAGAACAGAACCAATTCCTTCTTTCCAAGGCAGGCCTGACCACAACACAGCCGAGATAAAACAGCCTTTTTGCAGTGCAGTGCTGATTCAGGAACCCCTGGGGAGAAAGCAAGTGAAGAGGAAAGCTGGAAAGGAAACATCTTGCCACGTGTGCACCACTTGACCTGCTTGCAGCATCCTGAGCAGCTGGGGCAGGGTTAAAGCCCCTTGTGTCACCACCATCAGCCTAGGAGGGATGAGGAGTGGTGCTCTTGCTGCCTCTGGCGTGCTCTGAGCAGCAGCGAGTCTTGCCAAGGGGAAGCGTTTCCAACCCTGCCCTCCCCAAATTCCCTGAGCGGGACACAGCCTGTTCCCTCGCGTTCAGAGCCTGGGGAAGGGGGAGAGACTTGTACATTCAAATTATCAGCTCAGCTGATAACGCACCACAGTGGTGTGCACAAGGCTTGTGTCAGCACTGGAGTCAGCTTTGTCCCCTTGTAGCATAAAGAGGAGGGAAGGAACAGGCAGCTCTGTTCTGGGGCAGAAACCTTGGATTAAACTTGCTTTAATGCTGGCAGCTGCTCTGCTTGTGCTGCCTGGAGCAGGCTCCTCCCAGCCCCGCTGTGGCTCAGTGTGACCCATAAAGGTAGCACCGTAAACTACAAGGGTAACTTGAATGCTTTGGCCAAGTCCAGATCAGATTCAGAGATTCTCAAAATACAGTTCCCTTGTGAAGCACGGGGAGTGCTTCAAGTTTGGACAAGCATAAACCATGGTCACAAGGGAGAGTCTGCACAGCTGTGGAAGGGGCTGGTTTTGTCTTCTGTCCCAGCTGTGGTTGAGAAAGGAATGTGCAGTGTCCCAGCACCTGCTCATAGACTTTCACTCTGTTTTCAAGAGCCTTTAGTTAAGTAAGCTTGGAGTGACGTGCTGAATGGAGCTGCTCCCTTGCACAAGACCTGTGAGGTGTTCAACACTTGACCTTTGTTAGCCGTAGAGTTGCTGGTTTGCTCTGCCACGAGAGAAGATGTTCCTTAAGAGCACAGTCCAGTTCAGGTGTGACACCAACACGTCTGTCAGTAGTGCTAAATCACTTACTGGGAGAGGGTTAGAAGAGGGACACTTCTGTTCACAGGGAAAGGTGGGTAAATCTTCCTGTGTCACCAGCATGGGCAGGACTTCCCTATTTCTCCATACCCACGGCCTGGGCAAAGCAGCTGGTCAGTGGCAGTTCCAGAGGTAAGTGACAGGGTGTGAGCATAGACAGCTTAACAACTGATCTCCAAGAACAAGGCAGAGTCTGGCCTGGCACACAGGTTTCTGTTTTGTCACCTGGTTTCTGGAAGCAGAGAAGGTCATGAGCCTCTGGCTGTGCCGTCCCAGCCTGAGACCTTGGGGCCAAGCAAGTCACAAGCTCCTGTAGAGCAGCTGCTGGACATGTTTCTGCATGGCCCCTCTGCAGAAGCTTGCCCCACACACGTAGAGCCTGTGTGGAGGTCTCCCTCCCTGGCCTCTGTCTCCCATGGTGGTACCCATAACAGGGAGCATGAGCATGTGATGGTTTTGTCTCTGCAGGACATCAATGCGTACAACGGGGAACAACCTGAGGAGAAACTCCCCTTCCCAATAATTGCTGATGCGAACCGGGAGCTCGCTGTCAAGCTGGGCATGCTGGACCCAGATGAGCGGGACAAGGACGGCATGCCCCTGACTGCTCGCGTGGTGAGTACTTGGCGCTGCAGCAGCCTTCTGAGCAGTAGGCATTGCCTGCCATCCTGCCCTCCGTCTGTGGGGCTGGGCTTGAAGGTAGGGGCATCTTCAGGAAGTAGGTTGACTTCCTTGGGCTAGATCTAGCTGCAGGAAGACGCTGGCGCTGTGGTAGCCTGCTGGCAACAGCTCCATCTTGCTGTTGCTTCCAGCTCATCCTGGTTGTGCCTGTCCTAACACAGAATGGACAAAAGTGCTTAATCTGCTGGACTTTCCCTGTCCCCACCTGTGCTTGCATCAGAAATGCACAGGTGAAGGGGAGGAAACATTGCAAGTAGAAAAACAAGCTGGCATTGGCAGAGCAAATGCGGTGTTCTGCGTGCCTGGGGCATGCTCTAGGAGATCCCCACCATGGCATCTCCCCTGTCCCAACACCTGTGATCAAGCAGGCCACCTCCCAGGAAAGGTTGGAACAGCAGGGCTGAGCAGATCCAGCAGTTCAGTTGGACAAATATCTTCTCCCCAGCCCCTGACTCTGTCTCCTTGTGCTCAGGTGTTTGTTTTTGGCCCGGATAAGAAGTTGAAACTCTCCATCCTGTACCCGGCCACCACTGGGAGAAACTTTGATGAGATCCTCAGAGTGGTGGACTCCCTGCAGCTGACGGCATACAAGAAGGTCGCTACCCCTGTGGACTGGAAGGTGAGGAGGGGAGAAAAGCTCACAGCTGAGCACTGAAAACATGCATTGGAACATCAGCCAACCTCCCTTGGAGAGGGGGGACCCATGGGGTGGGGAAAGCTGCTGAGGTCCTGTGGTATGAGTTAGATCCCAGCCCAAGCCCCAGGGCTGTTGCAGTCCTGAGTCAGCCATAGGAAGCTGGGGCTGAGGGTTCACAGGGAGGCAGTGTCACCTGCATCCAAGCCTGCCAGCTCCTCTGTTGCTCTCACGGTTCCCATTTGCTTCCCAGCCTGGTGACAGTGTCATGGTCGTGCCCACCTTACCTGACGAGGAAGCCAAGAAGCTCTTTCCCAAAGGAGTCTTCACAAAGGACCTCCCGTCAGGCAAGAAGTACCTGCGTTACACCCCACAGCCAGAGTGAGCAGATCTGCCCAGCCGTCCTGCCGGGCTGCAAGTCGTTCGGCATCAGGAGCCTTCCCCTTGGCCACCTCCTGCCTCCCTGACACCGCACGATCAGCAGCCTCATACTGTCACACGGATGGTACATGGCAATACTAAACCAATCCTCCCCATCCCTTTCATCCCCCACGTTCCCCTCAAAACGAAAACCCTGGGTGTCTTCTTGTCTTGAATCAGCCCCGCAAGGAGGAGGTTAGCAGACTGGTGGGGGCTCCAGAGCTCACGCTGTGGAGTCTCCTTTTTGGCACCAGCCGGGCTTTTCCCGGAGGCACGGTGGAAAGCGTGGTGTCAGCAGCCAGCCAGGCCCCGGAGGGGTGACCTGCTGGGCTCACACGCCTTCCATCAGGAGCCCATCCGGGGCTCCAAACTGTTGCGTGCCTTTCAGAGCAGCCGTCACTAACGCGTTAACACCTTTGTCTGGTCCCGTGCGTAGGGGAGGAGCTGCAGAGCCAAATCTCTCACTTCTTACTGCTTTCTCATCTCTTGCTGGAAGTTGATTGCTTTCAGGTTTTATGGAAGAGGGAATAGAGCAAATAAACCGATCTTCAGTACTACCTGCAGTGTCCCTCGTCTGCCTCTGCTGGTGTCCACGGCACCCTGCACCACTTACCTTGTTCCCCGGGCTGTGCAGCTGGGATGTGTGCCCATGCTGGGGGTGGGTGGCCGTGGCACAGACTGCCCTTGGGCTTGCTGTGTAATAAGGCACCCCGGAAGCGCAGGTTGTCTCGGGGCACACCATTTCAGACAAGGCAGCGGTGCCCAGGGCAGCCACCATACTGCTGCTTTGCGGCAGAGCCTCGGCGGTGGGAAGGAGGAGATGTCTGCTCAGGGAACATGCCTCAGCCTGGCCTGCTCTTAGCTGCGGGGTGGGGGGGTCCTACCCTGCTTCCCAGGGCGTGAGCGGGCACGATACAAGCCATGTGAACTCCCTGCTCTCCCGCACCTCCACCTCGGGGGGTCTGACAAGAGATGAGCGATGTTTTAATAAAACGCTAGGAATTAAACCCGCCCAGCGACTAGCCCGTGGGCGGTCTCCCAGCACCTCGCGGTGCCCGGCGCAATTAACAACACTCAACACGAGCAGCTGCTAAAGAAAGCGGCTGGCTCAGGGCACGAATGCCCCCCCCCAGCAAACGGGGGCTAGTAAGGTTGATGCTCATGGTTAAGCAACGCATTGGATGCAATGAGCTCCCCTCCAGCATCCCGCAGGGCCTAATCCTGGGGTGGCTCCCACACCCACCTGGGACGTGGTCCGTCAGTCCTCAGACAACGTCCAGAGCCGCTGGCTTCTCCCATCGCCTGTCGCTGCCCTCCTCCACCCCGGTGAGCAGGCTGAGGACATCCTTCCCCCAAACAGGGTTGCGTTTCAGAGACCTCCCTCTTCCATTATCAAAAAAAAAAGAAGTATATATTAATACTTAATTGCCTCCAGGAATTATACAGTGAATATTTGTATTTTTCCCCAAATGACTTTTAAACGAACCTTCGTTATGAAAACCTGCATTATCCTCATGTATTATTTTTCCTGTAAGAAGAAAAAACCCTAGTCTGTTTCGACTCTCGTTCCCCCTGTTTCACTCTGCAAGAAGTAGGAGGGGGAGCTGCAATTTCAAAGGGAAAACATCCCTTTTCCGTGTAGCTTTTTTAGCTTTATCAAGCTTGGCAGCTTCCCTATTTCCCCCCAGTTGGGCTGCATGAGCTCCTGGGTTTCTTGCCGATCCTGCGGCACAAAGCCCTGGCCTTGATCTGGTTGTCTGAGGGAAAAAGAGCTGCCTGCCCACCCGCTCCAGAGTTTTCCAACTGACTGCCCAATGTCTGGAAGCTTGAGGACACGGCCCCAGAGCAAGCTTTGTGTGAACAGGCTGCTCTGAGCATCCCCAGGAAAGGGGCACTGCAGGGCGAGCACAACCTCTCTGGGACACCAGCAAAGCCACTGGCGAGTCGGGACAAGAGGCAACAAGTCCTATCACCAGACCAAGGCCCTTAAAGCTAGCCGAGGCAGCTGCTGGTCCCACCACAGAGCCAGGCAGGGGCTGACAACCAGGACCCCACAAATTCCTGCCTGCTCCCCAGCGCTGCTGTGGCCCCAGAGACGCAAGCCGGCCAGACGGACTCAAGCAAACACAGGGTTTGGTTCCAGTACAGCTCGAGTGGTTTTCTTTTAATCCCAGAGAAGTGAAATGCAACGTTTGTTCGAGTTGGTAACAACATCCAGAGACAGAAGTCCAAGCCCCCTACTCAGTAGAGTCATTTGTGTTTAAGGCACTCTGCAAAACCAGCTTTCCTCTTCTCCTCCTTCTGATTTTCTCCACGCGGCAGCAGAATACCTGGTTTGGTCTTTTCTCCGTAGCGACACCCACACGTCCTGGCTCTTCTCACCATCTCCAGAAATTGGCAACAGCAAATCCAGCGGGAGCCGAACGGAGAAACCCCAGGAGGCCGGGTCAATAAATACAGATGGGCACAGGAGGGAGCACAGCGCCTGGGGAGGGGGCACAGGGGCTTCGAGCTTCTGCAGGAAGGGGACAGGCACCGGGTGTCCTCCCTGCAGGCACCAACGTGATTCCCCTTCCTTTCTCCCCTCCGGCTCGCTCCTGGGAGCACAGGGGCCCACAAGCATCTCTCCCCAGTGGTGCTTCCAAACATGCGGCAGCACCCCAAAATGCAGGGGGCTGGGTTGGGGGGGATGACCCAGCTGCCCCTGCCATGCAGCAGAAATGACCCCCCGACTTCCAGCCATCAATAAATACCAATAAATAACTTAAATAAACCTTAAATAAATAATAAATAAATAAATAAATAAATAACCCAAGGATGGGGATGGAGGGGAAGGGGCACCCCGAGGCTCAGGGCAAGAGGGGATCGGGAGGGCAGGTGTTTCCGTGACCTCCCCCCCCTTCCTGAGATAACGGGGTGCTGGTACAAAAGAAGGGCGCAGGGAAGGGCTCCCACTCGGGGTACCAGTCAGTATGCAGTATGGCTGCGGGCCACGGGGATGTGAGCTGAACCCGGATTCGTACCTGGGAGCTCTCACCCGCTGCCTCCCTCCCCTTAAGCATCACCAGCTTCACCAGTCAGTGCTACCACCACACTCGGGGAGATGCTCACCCAGCATCTCCATCCCAGTGCAAACACACACCTTTTTTGAACATGCAAAATGCCTGAAAATTTTGGCAGACATTGTTTGCAATATTTTTTTGCAAACAGTTTTTCCAAACCTTTTTTCTATTTTTTTTTTTTTGAATGGGGAAATTCCAATGAAGACAACCCATGCATCAAACCAAGTTAAGTGCATCAAATCCAGCCCTCGGAGAAGGAGCGAGCACAGGAGCCCTGAGAGGGGAACACAGGCACGGCCCCGGGGCTCAGCCAGAGCCTGCCTGCAGGCTGGGGAGCCTTGGGAGCCCAGGCACACAGCTGTGGCCGGGCACCGAGCCTGACACCAGCACCAGAGGGCATCGAGCACCTCCCTGGGGATGCAGCAGACACACGCGGACAGGAACTGTCTTGGTGTCATGCCAACGCAGCAGACGATGTGCCAAGGCTCCAGCCGGCCAGCACATCCTAAAAGACAGCAACGAATTCAATAGCATCCCCGCACCGGCATCCCTGCTCTCCCAGCCAGCTGCCACCACGGCGGTGCCGCAGCAGCTCCCCAGGCTGACGGCCGGCGCGCAGCCCCCGAGCGCAGCCCCAAAGCCTTCCCTGCAGGTTTTGGGGAGCCGGCTCATGCAGCATCCTCTCCCGGCTGGGAGCCCACCTCGGGGCTACCCGTTTTGTCAGGGAATCCCTTCCCTCTGGCATTTTAGCTCTGACGCTGCCAGAGGCATTTCTGTCCCGTTGGATCAAAAATACAGATCTGCCTTATTTCAAACCAAAAGGTATTTACCCCTCCTCCTCCCCCCCAAATCTCAAGGAAAATTGTATTTAAAGTTTCTAACCCACTTCCACACACACTATTTAAAAAACAAAACATAGGTGATGGCAAAAGCTGCCGTCAAATCACGAACCAGGACAAAACCACAGGCAGACACAAGAGCGGGACGCCTTCCCACACCAGCAAGCTCCCAGTAGAAGTCTTGCTCCAGAAAACACAGCAAACCAAAGCTCAGAGCCCCTTCTCCCTGCAAATATTTCCCGCCGTGAGGCTGTAGGCCCCAGGAAAACCCAGACATAGGCACGGAAAGCAGCAGGTTCCCAGCCAGCCACGAGGCCGAGCGGGAGGAGCAGGAACCGCCGGCCCCGGCAGGGGGAAGTGTGCGTCGAGGCGTCAAAATGCAACACTCCCGAAGGGAAAAATAAATAAAGATTCGAATAAGCAGCAAACACTACTGAGAATAGTAAGTAGCGTGGGGATTTCACAGGGATTTTTGGTCTGAGATGCCTGGGGAGCCCCTTCGCCAGCGAGGACTGGGGTGCAAATCCCACCCTGGAAAAGCACAAGCTGTGGCTGAAGCTTTGGAGGAGCTCGGCTGCGCTGAGGAGCGACGCCGCGGGGGTGTGCCGGCACACTGCGGGGAGCAAAGCAGCGCTGGGCTGGCCGTCCCGACAGCCAGGCTGAGGGCAGAGCTG
>JAOXNO010000004.1:4379167-4404024 GCA_028565335.1 Limnodromus scolopaceus
CCCACATCCAGACCAGCGTGTGCCGTGTGGCCAAGTGCCCTGACTTTGCCACCACGGGCCAGTGGGAGGTGGTGACAGAGAGCGAGGGGAAGCAGGAGTCAGCCATCTTCGACGCTGTGCTGGTGTGCAGCGGGCATCACACCGAGGCACATCTCCCACTGAGCACCTTCCCAGGTACTGCCCCGCGAGCTGCTTGCTTCGTCCCTGACACACCTGGGGCCACCCTCCTCTCCAGCTTAGCCCCGACCCCACTCTGGCTGTTGCTAAAAATGCCTCCACAGGTTAATGGACCAGGCGGGATTGCATGAGCCTGCTGCTATCCCACCCACCTTGGTGGTCTGTCCTTGGTGGTTCTTGCCATGCCATCAGCACCTGACCAAAGTGCCCTGCTGGCAGCTGCCACCACTTCCAGCTCACCTCCCCCATGAGAGACAGGCTCCTCAAGCTCCTCACACAGCTGCTGGCTGTGTGTGTGCTGGCCACACACACACTGGGCTCTCTGGCTTCCCAGCAAGGCTTGAGAGCTTGGCACTGTTGGCAGCCTTCTCCTCTGGGCAAAAACGCCTGGAGAACTTTCAGCTGTGGAGACCCTCTTTGGCTGGGGAACAGGCTGGAACACAGTCACCAGTCTGGTGGGACAGCACAGACCCTGGCTGCTCCTCTGCCACCAAAGCCTGGCACCAGGCAGGAACTGAAGGAGGATTTTGGGATGGGGGCATGGAGGTCTCCAGTCCAAGCCCTGTGCCAAGTCAGGCCAGCCCCAAAGCCAGAGCAGGATGCTCAGGACCACACTGAGCATGTCCCAGGTTGGAGATGCCACCGCCTCTCTCTCTGGGGACCATCCCAGGGCTGCATCACTCCCATTGGTCGTGCTGGTCCCAGCATGTTCCCAAAACACACCACCAGTCTGAGCAGGGGGACAGCCACCCCCTGCCCCATATCCCTACCCAGCATGGCTTCCCTCTCTCTTCCAGGGCTGGAAAAGTTTGAGGGCTGGTACCTGCATAGCCGGGACTACAAGAGCCCACAGTCCTTTTTGGGGAAGCGGGTGGTTGTGGTCGGCACTGGAAATTCAGGCATCGACATCGCGGTGGAGCTGAGCCACGGAGCCAAGCAGGTGTGCTGGGAGAGCCTCCGGGGCTGGGGTGCTTATTTTTCAGACCCTGGAGGACACCAAGCAACCCCCCCACCATCCCATGGGCTTCCCTCCTTCCAGGACCCAGCCACCAGCACCCCATCCCCTCTCGATGAGGATGACTGTTGAGGTCCAGCACCTGTGCCAGCATCCCTGTCCGAGGAGGAAGGCGGGGGCCCAGCCTGGTCACAAGGATGCTGCCACACCACCATATCCCCTCTCCTTCCTCCCAGGTCTTCCTCAGCACCAAGCGTGGGACCTGGGTGATGCACCGGGTGGCGGATGGGGGGTACCCCTTTGACTTCACCTACATCAGCCGCTTCATACAGCTCCTCCTGAGTCTGCTGCCTCACAACACCACCAGCTTTTTCATGGAGAGGAAGCTGAACGCCCGCTTTGACCATGCACTTTACGGCCTCCTGCCCCAGCACCGGTGAGCATCCTGGGGACCTGCCCCAGCACTGCTGGTCCCACTGCCTGAGCCCCTCACAAGGTCTATATGTGCCTTCCAGGATCTTTGACCAGCACCCGACTGTCAACGATGATCTGCCAAACCGCATCATCTCAGGCAGGGTGAAGGTGAAGCCAAACATCCAGGAGTTCACGGAGACATCTGCCATCTTTGAAGATGGCACCAGGGAAGACATCGACGCCGTGGTCTTCGCCACAGGATACAGCTTCTCCTTCCCCTTCCTTGAGGGCTGTGTGAAGGTGGTGGAGAACCAGATTCCACTTTACAAATTCATGTTTCCCCCTGACCTGCAGAAGCCAACACTGGCTTTCATCGGCCTCATCCAGCCCCTGGGTGCCATCATGCCTATTTCTGAGCTCCAGTGTCGCTGGGCCACCCGTGTCTTCAAGGGTAAGTGAGGCAGAGTGGGGGAACACAGCCAGGCTCCCTTGACCATGGCAAGGTTGAGTCATTCAACTGGCAGCATCTCCTTGCACACTGCCTCCCTCCATCCACCTTTGTTGACCTCCTTTTGCTTATTCATAGGGACAAAATCCATCATTGCATTTTGCAATGAGCCTCATGCTCATCTTCTCTTGCACGGGCTGCTAACGGGTCCCGTTGCCTACAAACCACCTTCTCCCTCTCCTTTCCTGCCACTACCTTCTTTGCCTGTGCTTCCTGCTTTGCTCCTGTCATGGTGGCACGTCCTCAAAGCCCCAAAGACTTTTGTGTGCAGAGCCAGCCAGACCATAGTGGGAGCACAGCCTTCACTCCAGCCATGGCCTCTTCTTCCCCAGGGCTGCAGGACCTGCCACCATCCGCCAACATGCTGGCTGAAATCACACAAACCAAGGAGAAAATGGCTGAGCGGTAAGGACCCTGCACAGGCATCGCTCCTGCTGCTGTTACCCCCATGGCCTATGTGCCAAGCCCTCCTCACCCACAGGTACGTGAAGAGCCAGCGGCACACCATCCAGGTGGATTACATCCCATACATGGACGAGCTTGCCTGCCAGGTGGGAGTCAAGCCCAACCTGCTGACCCTCTTCCTCACTGACCCCAAACTGGCGCTGGAGGTGGTCTTCGGGCCCTGCACGCCGTACCAGTACCGCCTGCGGGGCCCGGGCAAGTGGGCAGGAGCCAGGGAGGCCATCCTCACCCAGCGGCAGCGTGTCGTCAGGCCCCTGCGAACAAGAGCCAGGGACCGCTCTGGCCATGCCAGCAGCGTGCCCCACATCTTCAAGGTCTTCTTCAGCATTGGTTTGATTGTGGCCACCCTTGTCTATGTCTCACTCTCTCCTTAACCCAAAACGAAGGTTTGCCAGCACGTCCTGCTGTCAACCTTCTTCCTTTCCTTTGGGCTTGGGTATTTCTGTAGTCTCCTGCTAGGTCTGCTGCCAGGCCAGGAGGCTCGGAGTGAGCCGGTTCCTTGAAGATGCAGCCTGGTCTGTCTCACCTTCCAGGGCCACAGAAGGTCTTGTTGGGAGCTGCTCTGAGGACAGGGATCACTCCCTTTCCTTAAATCCTGGCCCAGGAGCTCCACAAGCTCTACCCATGGGTGAGGCTGGTGCAGAGGCAGTGGGGAAACCGTAAACTTGCCTGGTCAGGGCACTTCAGGAAAAGGTCAATAAAGCTTGTCCCCTTGCTGAGGGGACCAGGGACTGTGTGGGCTGTCTCAGTCTCCAATTCCAGTGTCCCTCTGAAGCTTCTGCCCTGCCCACGCAGGGTCTGGCCTACCCACGGGCTGCACCCTAGTCACTTGCACTCCCCAGCCGGCCTGCTCCCTGTCTCACCAGCCAGCCCACCTCACGGCCCACCCACGGCCTGGCAGCCCAGCCCCACAGCCGTTCCGGACCCTCTTCCCCGGCAGCCCAGCCCCACAGCCGTTCCGGACCCCCTTCCCCGGCAGTGCAGCCCCACAGCCGGTCCGGACCCCCTTCCCCAGCAGCCCAGCCTCACAGCCGTTCCGGACCCCCTTCCCCGCCACCCCTGGGGCTCCATCCCCAGGCCCCTGCCCTCAACCGACATGGCGGGTGAAGCCGCACGGCCTCCAGCCGTGCCAGGCCGTCCGCCCTTAACGACAACAGGCGAAGCCGCCCTCAAAAAACATGGCGGCTGCCGGGGCAGCGGGGAAGCGGGTCCGCGGGGGGGGCGCGGCCATAGAGCGGCGGGCGGGGGCGGGCCAGAGCGCCCCGCAGAGGCTGGCGGTGGCGGCGGGGGGTGTCGCCATTTTGGACGGAGGCGGAGAGCGGGGCGACGGTGGCCAGGTGGGGCCGCGGTCGGGGCCGGGGCAGGGGGTTGACAGCGGGGTGTCAGGGCTGGGCTGGGCTGGCCCGGCCGCGGGTGGGTGGCCGCCGGCCGGGTGGTGCTGCGGCAGATGGCGGGTGAGGCGCGGCTGCGGGGCGTCCCCACGGGTGACACTGCTGTGGGCGACGGTGGCCCGGACCCCGCTGTCGTGGCTGGCGCCAGCCGTGCCCCGCAGCCGGATCGGAGCCCCGCAGGAGGGCCCTGTCCCTTGCCGGCGCGGCCCGCTTCCCCCTCAGGGCCACGGCAGGCGCCGCTTCACCGTGACCTGGCGGGGCGGGGGAGCGGGCGGCCGCGGGCCGAGCGTGCCGTGATAGCCCCGCCACCGCCCCCGCTCTGCAGAGCCCTCGTCCCGGCCGTGCCTGCCTGCCGCGGGTCCGGGGGAGGGAGACGTTCCCTCTCTCCCCGGTTTCCCGGCTCACCCCCTTCACCTCACGGCTGAGCACACGTTACCTTCTCCGAAAGAGGGAGGCGGGAGAGCCCGGGCGAACCGGGCTTCCCCGGGTAGCTCCAGGAGGAGGGAGTGTCGGCTGAGCAGGCTGTGGGCCGAGGGTGCCCACATCTCTCACACAGACCCCATCCCTCCAAAACACACCCTCTCAGGGTGGCTGCCGGTGTTCCCCGGTGCCGGGCACCTGCTGGGTACCAGGAGACAAACGGTGTATCGCTGCGGGGGGGGGGGGAACCAGTGTATTTCACCTCTCATTTTCAGAAGCAAAGTGGGGACGTGGGGCTGGGTGAAACTGAAGGGGCTTGTCATCTGGGGGGCAGGCGCCTACCTTTCTGCGGGCTGCAGCTGCCACGCCGGGAGCAGATGTGCCGAGGGGCTGGGGAGGTTTCCTCAGGCTTTGGTATGGGCAGCGTTTGCGTTAGAGACTTGGATGGACTTGTGCCACGCCATCAGAGCGTGCTGTGCCTCCAGGGCTTGCCTGAACACGGAAGGCTTTGAGCTGTAGAAGTTCATTCAATAAAGCCAAGTACCGTGGGCTGTGCTCAAAAAGCTCACTGTCCCGGCACAGGTGCCATGCAGGGGGTGGGGTGGTCTTATCTGCATGGGGTTTTGGATGACACTTGACAGAAAGGAGTCACCATGTGAGAAGAATCTCAGGAGGCGTTTGGAGAGCATGACCTGTAAGGGACAGCCAGAGGGTCTGGATTCCTTTTAGAGAAGAGAAAGGGGAGTTTTCACATCTGTTGACATCTGCACATATCTCTCAGGTCTGTCTTGGTACAACAAGATGTTCAGCCCTTCTTTGCTTCTCCCCCATAAATGAGAAGTAAGGGAGCCTTAGCAGAGATACTGGGAAAGAAGCTCCTTAACAGTAAGTCTAGTGGCACAGGGACAGGTTTTGTGAGGAACTGGCTGAGCCTCCTCCAGGGCAGAGGGGAGAGATGTCAGAGCAAGTGGTGCAGCTCATCTGACCTGGATCTTCAGGTACACTTGATCCTCACTGAGTGGGGGGTATGGGTTAGCTGCTCTCTCAAGCTGCCTTTTAGCCCTCAGGATTTAAGAAATACTTTAGTAATTGCTCTGTAATGTTCTAAAGCCTGGCTTTGGCTGGCAGCCTTGTCTGGCACCCTTTGTATAACTTGATCTTTTAAACAAATCCCCAAATGTCACAATTAAGTGCGTGAAGCAAGGCTGGCTGTCCTCTTGCCTTGCCCTGCAGAGCCCATGATCAGCCCAGTAAGCTGAAAGCTGCGAAATAGGCCTGGGAAGGGGACAAGAGCCCCAATCCACCTCAGCTGCTGGAAACCGGGTAAGGCCTGAAGAGTCACACGTAGCTTGTGGCGGCTTTGTTGTTTGTCCTGAGAGTGTGTAGTCGTTTATGGCCTGGCACTGTATGGTCAGTTCTTCTGCTTTGCCTTCTCTGAGGTGGGTGAGATCAGGGATGGCAGCCTATCTCCAGCCGCAGAGGGCCACTGAGGTGGCTGGGGTTGCCTTTCCCTTGTCCTGTGCCTCCGGATGGCTGGGCAGATGCCAAAGTGTTCGGGGTGGTGCTGCTGGTAAGGGACACAACAAACAGACCTCCTTGCTGCACTGTGCTGCAGCTGACATGGTGGCTCGCCTGGTGAATCATAAGTGAATGCTGTTGAGAGCTGAGCTTTTTGCAGACACCACGGCATTAGCCCCACGCCTTGGCCAAGCTCCAGCTTGGGCGATTCCACTCGGACACTTTAAATGCTCCCCGTCGCCTTTGCCAGACGCGAGGCTCTGCTCTTCTGCCCGCAAGCTCTTGGAGACTTGTTGGGAGCTGTTAAACAGCTGCTGCTTTCACTCTCTGTCTGTTTTCTTGCTGGATGTAGGGGATTTGTCTGCAGAGCCTGACTGTGGGATTGTGAAAGAAGCTCTGTTAATGGCAAGCAATTGATTTGCCAATAAAGGTTGGCTTTATTTTTCCCATCAGCCCCTCTACTGTGCTGGCTGCTGAGGGCTTGTGTGTGACACAGTCTTACTAGTATCCATTTTGGAGTATAACAATTACCAGCTTGACTAGAGTGATGGTTCATAAGGATATGGTTATAATTAGGTCAGGCTGTCTTGGTTAAATTCCCCTTCAGCTCCCAAACTTGGCAGTGGGAATGAACTTTGGGCCTTTTTTAGGATTGCTGTCAGTGTTCCCTGGCAAAGAGCATTGGGAAACAGCGCCTTTGCTCCTCTGCTTGCTGCCAGAGCCCGTGGACACAGACATACTGCTGTTCTCTCTGTCACAGGGGCTGCTGAGCCATCATGGGGAACACCACCAGCGACCGAGTGTCTGGAGAGCGCCATGGCTCCAAGTCCCACCGCTCAGATGGCTCCGGTGCCTCCCACCCCACGAAGGAGCATCCGCACAAGATCATGGTGGGCAGCACCGATGACCCCAGTGTTTTTAGCTCCCACGACTCCAAGGTAAGGGCTGGCCACTGCCTTTCCTGTCCTGCACTCTGGGGCCCTAGCTGGGGCTTCAACTCACTGGCTCTGCTCTCCCAGCCATGTGAGGGGTCTGTGGAGAGTTGGGAGGCTGGAGTAGCTCTGCAATGCTTTTGTCTGGGATGTGCAGGTGGGCTGGTAGAGTCCAAGAGGAAGTGAATGTAGTCCTGGTTGTCCCTGTGTCTCAGTCAGGCTCTGGTTTTCTTTGCTCAGATTCCTGGGGACAAGGAGTTTGTGACGTGGCAGCCAGATCTGGAGGAGTCAGTGAAACCGTCCCAACAAGCTCGTCCCACTGTCATCCGCTGGGCTGATGGAGGCAAAGAGGTCTTCATCTCTGGATCTTTCAACAACTGGAGCACTAAGATCCCACTCATCAAGAGGTAGCCTGTCGCTCAGGTCACACTATGTTCTCCTCTATTCCATCACAGGGAGTGTTTTCCCTTCTCTGTGCTGGTTGCTGTTCCCTTTGCTCACCTGGCTTTTCTCGGTTCACCCAAGCTGAAGGGTCTGAGCACAAATATGTAGTCAGCTTCTTCCCTGGGTGGTGGGAATTTGTGAAACAGAGGGACAGGATAGGATGGGCCACTTTGCTTGCCCAGCTGGATGTCACACATCACCTAGTCCTGGCAGCAGAGTCCTGCCCAGGTATGCGGCAGTTCCCAGAAGCTGTCAGCTCTTCCCTTGGCTGTGGCCTTACCCCATGCCTAGTTGTGTTGTTGCCAGCGGGGGTTGTTTGTTTGTTCCTCACGTATCTCTCTGCCCTGATGATGTCCTCGCTGTTCTATATTACATCTGTGATTTCTGTGGAAAGAGCGTGTAGGACTCCGGGCATAATCCCAGCAAATCATTTGCAATGGGTTTATCTCAATTGCAGGCTTAACAGAGTTTATACACTTGTTGCCCCCATCCTGCAGTGCCAACCCTGGATTAGATGTGTTGCCCCTACATCCTCTCTGGTGTGTCTTGCACAGGGTGTCTGCCACACCGATTTTTCCTGGGCACATAGGGCAAGTCTGCAAGCTGAGCTGCCTCCTGTGCTTCTTGTGGCTGGACGCATTGGGATTTGAGCCACACCAGTGCTCTGAATGCTCACATCTGTTGTGTCTGTGCCTCAGATCACTGGTGATGAGCGAGTGTGAAGGTTGTTGGGGTGGAGCGGCTGGGCAGTGTGTGAAAAAGTGCTGTTTTCTGGGATCCTGTGAAAGACCAGCATGCAGAGCATCAGTCGGGTAATGCTGTTGCTTGTCTGTTCTCTCTGCACAGCCACAATGACTTTGTAGCTATCCTGGACCTCCCGGAAGGAGAGCACCAGTACAAATTTTTTGTGGACGGCCAGTGGGTCCATGACCCATCCGAGGTAACTCTCAAAGCTTTAACCCTGAGGATCTTGCCTTTTTCAGGGGACTAGACATGATGTATCTGTAGCAGAGGAGGAGCAGGAAGAGCAGAGAGTATCTGCCAAAATGAAAGGGGCACCTCCATCCCATGAATCCTTTCAGAGGCTGGTTCCCCTGGGCTTAGACGAACTGCACAGGGGAATGGTCAGGGAGGTACTGAGGGGCAGTGAGACACCAGAAGGCCTTTAAGCCTTCTGAATTCAGAATTGAGTACAAAGGAGGATGGGCCATGGGGTTAGCATTCACTTGCAGGTTCTCCTCCAAACTGAATCATGCGGTAGCAGCATGGGAAGGAGAGGATGCTTAACCCATCAGCATGTAGCAAGATGGAAAATGAAAATAGGAGGTGGTGTAGGAGCCTGGAAGTAAAGGAAAATCCTCACGGGGCAAACAATAGGGATCTGCAAGTGTAGAGCAGAGCTAGATGCTGGCCACCTGTGCTTTGAGGTAACGGCACAGCAAAGAGAGCTTGGCCTGGGAGGATGTAGGAAGCATTGCCTGTGCTTTGATTGGAGGTGAACATAGGAAGACTCTTACCTCAGTTCTCTCCAGCCTGTGGTCACCAGCCAGATGGGGACGATTAACAACCTGATTCACGTCAAGAAGTCTGACTTTGAGGTGTTCGATGCTTTGAAGGTGGATTCCCTGGAGAGCTCAGAAACCTCAGGTCGGGGTGAGTTTTTGTGGCATTACAGCTTTGCATGTGCTATTTTCCACCTCCTCTGCTCTGAGACTTGCTGCTCTGGGGGTGAACAGACCCCCTGAGCAGAGGTGCAGGCCTGTACCCAGGAAGAGTAGTGTTTATCAGCATGTCCTCAGCAGCCCACAGCTGAGACCTCATCTCCATGGAGGGACTGTGCTGGTGTAACTTGTTTCGTGCTAGCACCGTCCCAGAGCAGGGTCAGTTCCTGTGCGTGGCTGAGGCAGCCATTTCAGACTGGTGAATACCGGGAACATCATCCCTTTCTGTCTGCTCAACTGTGAGTAAGTCATCTGATCTGGGGTACAAGCCAGGTGAGAGCAGGATCCAGGTTATTTTCAGGAGCTACTCTTGGTTTTCTTGCCAAGGTAATTTGTAGTAGTGCTAGCACATCGGAAACCTCCCTCTCCACTTGTGTTACAGCAGCGGGTTGGGTTACCACGCAGACGGCGGCAGTAATGCTGGCAGGTAGCTCAGTCGTGTTTTGGTCCGAGGCACTTTGAGTGCGTCCTGCCATTCCTGGTACAAACCCCATCTCAGATATAGCTCAGATAGAGTTCAGCTCCATGTCCTCGCCCAGCCTGGGCAAGAGATGCTTCCTTGTAAAGAAGCCAGCAAGCAGCTGCAGGGAGATGGAGCCTTTCTGGGCGCTGACTGTTCCAAAACAATCAGCTCAGATGTGGCTGGGAGATAGGGCCAGTCCAGCTTCCAGTGACCACAAGCACCTAAGGTCCCTCACACAGGCTGAGCAGCTGCTCCATCTGGACTTCTCATCTGCCCTTTCCAGGACCTCATCAGGCAGTTCTAGTTCTGCAGCATGGCGAGCGTGCAGGCATGCTGCTGCTTGCTGTGCCCATGTCCCTGCTGCAAAAGGGACAGCTCTGGGGCAAGTCAGCTGCTCCCTGCAGGGAGAGGGACCCAGCTGTGCTGAGAGCCATAGGCAGGGGTCTTGGGGTGGACACCCCAGGATGCTTGTGTTGTGTCTGCACGTACCAGCTTACAGCCCTGCTTGGAAATGCCCAGGGTGAGCCTGGCTGCTTGTTCCGCTCTGAAAAGGCTGAGCTGTTGCTATAGAATAAATGGCCATGGCTCATGGAAGATGCTTGTGCCTGAAAGACCCTGCTGGGTCCTTCTCAGCATCTTGGCAGCTGCTCTGTGATCACCAGTCCTGCTTCAGCCATTTCATGTCTCCTCCTGTCTCTTCCCTTTAGACTTATCAAGCTCACCACCTGGTCCTTACGGCCAAGAGATGTATGTATACCGGCCCGAGGAGCGCTTCAAATCCCCACCTATCCTCCCGCCTCACCTCCTCCAGGTCATCCTGAACAAGGACACCAATATCTCGGTGGGTACAGCATACTGCCCGCATACAGAGAGCCACACTGGGGTTGAAGGGGAGTCCTGTAGGCAAGGAGCCTGGTCTCCCCTTGGCTAGTGCCTGCACTTTGTCATTTCCTGAAAAAAGCATCGCTTTTCCCATTAACCACACTGGTTTGGGCCCTCGCCCTGCCTGGTGCTCAGCTGGGCTCTGTTCCTGTTCAGAACAGACACCAGCAGCTCAGATTGCCTGAGGTGGTAGCTCCCATCATGGCCGGGGCTGGGGGGTGGTCAGGGCTCTGCTGTTCCCCTGTGACACTCTTCTTCTCCTAGTGTGACCCAGCACTGCTGCCCGAACCCAACCACGTCATGCTCAATCACCTCTACGCGCTCTCCATCAAGGTAAGGGCAGGTCCTGTGAGGGAAGGAGAGCTGTGGTGGCTCCCAGGAGCCTGCAGCACCTGCAGGGAGCTGAACCTGGACAGCCGGTGGGGTGGAGACAGCGGTGCAGGGATGGGAGGACCAACACAAGGACAGCTTGGCTGCCTGGTGGAGTGTAGCACATGCAGGGATGTAGGTTGTGGTCTTCTTAAAGCCCCCAGTTCCCTGTAGCTGCCTCCCCATAGTGTGACAGAGCTGGGCAGCCCCGGGCTCTCCTGTTGCGTACCAGACCCTTCCCTCGCTCTGCCCTGGCTCTCTGTTGTGGGTGTTGGACGTGTCTCACTGGCTGTGAGGCTTGGGACACCAGGGACAGGTTGAGGCTGCTCCCTGAGCCCCCGGACCCCTCTTCCTGATGGTTCCCTTGGGGGTGCCACACTCCTGGGTCTGGGTGCCAAGCTCTCCTCCCTGCTCCCGCTGATGCTGTGCCTCTCACAGGACGGCGTGATGGTGCTCAGTGCCACGCATCGCTACAAGAAGAAGTATGTCACCACGCTGCTGTACAAGCCCATCTGAGCTGGGGCCTCTCCCGCTCCCTACACAGGACACGAAACGCCGCTTTGTCTGCACACACTGGGCCACGGGACTGTGTGAGAACTGGCCGCTGGCTCCAGCCTCGAACCTGGCAGGGACACAGGCCTCGGCGATGAGCCCAGGGCTGCTGGGGCCTGTGACACTGTCCCATCCTGCTGGTGTGGTTTGATTTAACCCTTGGTTTCCGCCCACCTACAGCTCCCCTTGGCTTCTGTGAGTCTCTGAGGCCACTGTGTTTGCTGCTCACCAGAATAGCCTTTCCTCGCACTCGACACAGAAAGGGCTTCACCCTATCCGTCTTCTCCAGCCTGCAAGGGCCCCAAGGTAGTCCTGGCACTGTCCCCAGCCCAGGCCTCCAGGAACGAGTCCTACCTGCTGAAGGTTGCTGTGCTGTCCCAGTGATGAGCCTCCAAGGCCACCTTGATCCATAGGGGCTTTAGGACACCCCAGACTGCCACCTGCCCCCTGTCCCACAGCCCTGTGTGTGGGGCTGCCCGCCTCCTTGTGCTCCCCAGCTTCGAGGAAGGCTCTCGGCTCTGGCTGCAGCCCCAGCCCCCTGCAAGGTTGAGCGTCGAGCCAGCGGGAGGGACGATACAGCTGGACGCAGCCACACTTACCTGCTGCTGGGACAGTATCATCAAGGACTGAACGCCTGCTCCCTCCCCAGCACGGAGTGCTGCTGTGGGGCAGGGCTGACCGTCACAGCCAGAGGGACACCCGCGCACACCCACGCTGGAGGGAGCCTGGGGAGAGCGGAGCAGGGCAAGGTACCCCAGGCCCCCGGCTATGCCGCCTGCTGCCGGAGCAGTGCCATGTGACAGGGTTTTCTCTTATTTATTACAGTATTTATTGTTCTCGGTGCTGCTGGCCTGGTGTTGGCGGGGAACTCTAAAGCAGTGAGGGGAGGGAAGGGAGTGCCCAGTGGGGCACAAAGCTGCCCTTGGGCTGCTGGGGTGGGACTCGGAGACATCGACTTGGAGCCAGTCGGTGCCTGTGGTACCGGTACCCTGGGCTGTGGGGAGCTTGGGGAGCACAGCTGCAGAGACAGGCGTGCCAGAAACACCACAACCCAAAGGAAACCTTTATTGGGGACTCTCCAGGCACTGAACAGAACATGGCATTTCTTACATCTTCCTTCCACGCTGGGGTCCCGATGTGCCCGGGGTGCCCCCAAAACGCAGCTCTGATATCACTATCTATATACATATACATACATCCAGGAGCAAGGGTGGGTATGCAGCAGGGTTACAAATGGGACCGAGTCCCAGGGCGAGAGGTGCTCAGCATGGAGGGCTGTGACACCCCGCTCTAAGCACCCTGGGTGGAAGGGGGCAAGCGCTGAAGCATGGGACAGGAAAAGCCCAAGCCAGCAGCTGCTGCTGTGATGCCAAGCAAAGGGAGGTGGAGGGCATGCGACCACCACAGCAGCCCAAGCGCACTAACTGTGTGGCACCAGGCTCTCCAGACCTCTGTCCGCCCCAGCCCTTGGAGTAGCAGGGACAGGGTCTGCTCCAGCCCTCCAGCATGGCACGGCTTGGCAGTGAGCAGGCTGTTCCGGGGCCAGGGACATCGCTCCCTGCCCTGCCTGGAGCTCACGCGACGGGCAGGGCCTGATGGGCCTTCACCTGGTGAGAGAACAGGCAGGGCAATAAGGGGGAGCAAAGCCAGGGCAGGCCTGCACCAGGGAACCACTGTGCCCTGGGGACACAGATACAAAGGCTGAGAACAGCCAAGGGAAATGTGTCCTTGTGCCCCCTGCCCCCCCCAGACACGGTGCACCCCCCATTAGCCACCACTGGTAGCAGAGCACAGGGTGTCCACCATCTGTGCCCATCCCCAGGGTATCAGGGCTCACCAGGGCAGGGGCACCTGCCCCTATCCTGCACTGGCTACCAGGGCAAACTCACCTCCAGATTCGTCCTGGCCTTGCGCAGCACATTGTGGGTCCTAGTCACTGCAAGGGAGAGAGGGATGGGGTCAAGTGAGGTCCCTGTGTGGTGGAGCCACCCCAAGCACATGGGGAGCAGGCCAAGTTGGCCATGTCACCCCGCAGCAGGATGCCACCCGGGGCCACATACGCTGGCTCACAATGAAGTGCTCCATGCTGTCCTTGAGCTGGGCAGTGCTGCGCAGCTGCTCGGCCGTGCTCTGCAGAGCATCCTCCCTCTCGGAGAGCTGGGCCCGCAGCGCCGCGATCTCCCCCTGTAGCGCCTGCTCCTGGGACAAGATGAGCACCATGAGTGGCGAGCATCCAGCCCCACCACCCTGCCAGCCCCTGGCCCTGTGCCTACCTTGCCCTGGTGGTGGGCAGGGCTGATGGGCAGCACGGTGCTCCAGAAGGCAGCGAGGAGGGACGCGCACTCCTCCAGGACGCGGTGCAGGGTGCTGGCGCTGCCCCAGAGGTGCCCCGCACCCGTCCATCCCAGGGCCTGCGGGAAGAGTGTGCGGGAGCGGGTGCTGCTGGGGCACCTGCATCCCACTGTGCCCAGAGACCCACCGTGCCCAGCCCAATATGGCACGGCGATACCAGCAACAGCCCCCAGGCTGGAGGCTACCTTCTGCTTGTCAGCCATGCAAGCATCGGGGCTGCTATTGGGCTCAGAAGCCACCTTATGGATGGTCCACAGAGGGTCTGGCCCCCGGCCACCTCCAGCCCCCTCCAGCCCACACTTTACCTCCTTTCCTGGGAGTGAGCAGTTAGGCAGCCCGAGTGCTGGGCGTGTGAGACACATCAGCTCGCGGGCCAGTGTCTTCCCCTCCAGGATGTGCTGCTCCAGGGCCCGGTAGGTGTCCAGGTGGCCCACAACGTGAGCCCCTGTCTGTCCCTCGCTCTTCCTCATCAGTGGGTCTGCCCCACGTGGCTCTGTGGAACAAGCAAGGCTAGGTGAGGACCACTGCCTACTCCCCACTGTGGTGCTCCCCGTCCCATCCTCAGGGCTTGGCTCTGCCTGGGCTTTCCATCCTTGCTCAGCAAAGGTGCTGCTACGAGTTTGTCAGGTCTCAGCAGCCCCTGAGGCACAACTATAGTGCAGGATCAGGTACCCACCATCCATCTGCCGGGCCACTGACGTGTCAGAGGGCAGTGGGGAGAAGAGGGGAGCTGCTGAACTTGTGCCAACATCCCGCACCGGAGGAGATGGGAAGCAGCCTGGAACAAAAAGAGTTTAGGCCCCTGTGGATGGCTATGGCTCTTGTGCCTGAGGCCGCTTGGGTCCTGCCTTCCCTCTCTGCCTGCCAGCAGGGCCACGACAGGAGAAGTGTTTGGGACCATCCCCAAGGGTCGCAGAGGGGCCAGGCACCCCAAGATCAGAAGCTGGGGAAGCTGGGCACAGGTCCTGTACCTGCACGGGTCTCGGCAGAGGGGCGAGGAAGGCTTTCATAGACATGCAGCTCCGTGCGCAGGGTCTGCAGGAGCAAGCGGTGCTCCTCGCTCTGCTGCTGCAGGAGCGTCACTGTGTGCTGCAGCCTGCAGAGGGGTGACACGTGGGTTGGGTGCCAGCCATGTCACCCAGCCCTGCAGGCCCCAAGGCCAGAATGCCCCAAATCTTACCTGTTGTTGTCCTCCTGCAGAGACCGTCGCTCGTCCCGGAGCTGCCGGACACTCTCTTGGTGTTCCGCGAGCTCCTCTGCCAGCCTCCGCTGCTCCCCGCGCCTCTGGCCCAGCTCTGCTTCAGCCTCCCGTGCCCGGGAGCAGGCAGACAGGAGCGCCTCCTGCACCCGTGCCAGCTCTGGGGACAGAGAGCATGGAGGTGTCACCACAACCCCACCCAGCCAGTGCCCTCTGGGACTCAGAGCTGGGGTGCTGGTGGCCCAGCCCTACCTTGGGAGAGGTGCTCACGCTGGAGCCGCAAGGTCCGGTTGTCCTCGCGCAGAGCCTGGTTCTCCCCGCTCAGCTGCAGCCCTGGCTCCGGCGTCTGGGCATAGACATCACCGGGCAGCCCTGCAAAGTGGGACCAGTGCTGGATCTCTCTCCCCAACACCCCGTCACGCACAGGGTGAGTGTTCTCCCCGTGCAATGGGGTGTGCAAAGCCTGGGCAGTGCCCCTGGCAGCCCCAGCCCATGCAGCACCATACCACTAGCCTTGCCTGTGGAGGCCAGGCGGCGTTCAAGCTGCTCCCGGAGCCGGTCGTTGGTGCAGATGGACTCCTCCAGGCGCTGGCGCAGGCTACGGATCTCCACCAAGTGTTCCTCCAGCAGGTCTGCCCCTGCCACAGCCAAGGAGATGGGACTCAGGGCATGGATGGATGTGCAACCTGCCTCATGCTGTCCCCACTATCCTGCCCCATTCCAGAGCCCTGTCCCACAGCCATTCTGGTGCCAGGTCTCCTCCCTCTTCCCCCACACTCAGCCAGGATGCCCCCATGCTCTCCAACATGGACCTTACCCGTTAGCTTCTGGCTGGAGGGGTACCCCGATGGCAGGGCCCCATAAAGCATCCGGCTGGGAGGGGTAACGTCCCAGAGGGTGTGGGTCTTGGTGGCCCCAGGGATATCAGCCAAGTTCTGCAGTGCACCATGCTGGCAGAGGGATGCTGGGGCTTTGCTGCCCTCTCTGAAGGGGCCCAGTGGGGCTGTGGGCTTTGCTGGTGCCATGGGCAGCATCACACCTGCACACACAGGGCAAAGCAGTGAGGAGGAAGAGGGCAATGAGCAGGGAGGAAGAATGGGGGTAACACACTCCAGCCATGTACTTGTTGCCCCCTTATTGCTCTGCACAACAGTACAGACCAATGTCCCCTGGTAGTGATCCCCCATTATTCATCTCTTACCCCAGTCAAACCCATTCCCCCTGAACAGCAGAGGCACTCCCAGGGCTTGCTGATTACACGAGATGAGTTTGGAGGGTCTCAGCCCAACTCTTACACAACAACTGACAAAACCAACCCGTCCCCAGAGTGCCTAGGATGTGCAAATACCCACACCGGGGGCTAGTGCTGCTTCAAGCTGCGTCCATCCTACCCACCAGGTCCTCTCTACATGAGAGCCATGTCGTCCCCTAGCTAGAGTCATGGGACCCAACCTTGAAGCAGTAGCCCTGGGAAGCAGGAGAATGGCCAGGGCAGGACAGGCAGGTCAGAGAGGGTGGGGATCCATGTGGCATGACACAGCATGGCATGCAGGGCAGGCAGGACCAACCCCATGCCAGAGAAACGTGCTCACTTTCTCCCAGCTGCCTCCGGAGCACCTGCAGCTCCTGCTGTGCCTCGGCCAGGGAGCAGATGGGGGTCCCGCAGCAGCCCAGGAGCGGGGGGACCACAGGAGGGGGTGGGCCAGCAGGTAGGAAGGGGGACAGCCCGGGGGCCAATGCGGGCAAGGGGGCATTAACAGGTTTGGACAAGGAGTCAAAGTGAAGGCCTACAGACAGGAGAGAGACAGAGAGGGGTATTAGTGTGGCTCCGGCTCAACCCGGCAGGGACCCTTCCTCCCCGGGGCACTGGGGACCCTGGCATGTTCTGAGCAGCCAAGTCCAGAGGTGCTGCAGGCTGGGGTGCCCCAGACGAGGCTGGTCAGGTCCCAGTCTTGTAGGCCTGTGGTACGATGGCAGAGCTCCCCGAAATGCTCCCCGCACACATCCCAGGCTGGCACTGGGGCATGGTGCCACACAGACAGCCCCTGCCCAAGCCTGATGGGCACCTACTGCTGCAGCCACCCACATGCTACAGAGGGGCTGCACGTCCCCATCCCGCGGTTGTGGCCCCCTGAGCACCCTGAGGCACCTGTGAGCCGGGCGGGCTCCTCACGGCACTGGCTGCACTCACTGGCCGCATCCCCATCAGAGCAGGGCTCCATCCCCTCAGACACGAAGGAGGTACTGGTGGCAGAGCGGGACGACTCGGAGGGTGGGCGGCTGCTGCCTGGGGACTCACAGCGCTCCTGCAGCTTTGCCTCCAGGCTCTCAATCACCTTCTCCTTCTCCTGGAGCTCCCGGCTGAGCCTGTGTAGGTGGCCCATCACCAGAGTTGGCAGGGCAGGGTGACCTCCATCCCACAGCCCTTCCCCGCTGTGCTGTGCATGGTTCACATGCCACATCCCACCCCTGCTGCAAGGCTGCCTGGAGCCATTGGGTGCCCAGCCCAAGCCTGGGGCTCCTCATCCCCAGAAGAGAGGCAGCCACAGGATATCCACACGGAGCAGAGACCCTGAGACCACCTTGGACCCTCACCCCAAGAGCAGTGATAGCCCCCGGGGTGCCCACATAGACCAGGTCCCCCAAGCCCTCCCTAGGAACTGGTACCTCAGGGCCAGGAGTTCATGGCTGGTTTTATCCTCCCCATCTTGTCGATCTCCTGCAAAACCAAGCCAGAGAGGAGACAGTCAGTGCCTTTGTGGCCCAGGTGGCTTGTCCCCAAACACAGCCATAGCAGGACAGCCCAGTTCAGAGCAGGCAGCCCACACAGCACAAGGTATCCAAACATTCCCAGCCCTTCATGGAACCCATCAAAGCATCCCTTTCCATCCCACTGTACCCCACGATGCCCAGCCCCAATGCCTCCCCCCAAAGGTACTTACTGGTGCCCAGCTTGTCGTTGAGCCTCTCAGCCAGCTGCCTGCCCTGGGCCAGCTGCTCCCGGAAGCCCTGGCCCAGGTAGTAGTCGATGTCGGTGCCACGGAGGAGGTCCTCAAAGGACCGCAGGGCATCACGCAGGTGCTGGGCCAGGCTGCGGCTCACCCCACGGCCCTCCCGCAGCGTCTGCCGCAGGTGGGAGAGCTCCCGAGCCTGCGCTTGGATCAGCGAGTCATACTTCCTAGGAGGGACCAGCAAGTTAAGGGTCCACAGGGCTGCCAGAACCCCCCCAGAGCATGGCTGGGTCAGGGTGCCATGGAAGAAGTCTGTGCAACACCCACCACTGAGGCTCTGCCCCATGGTTCAAACACCCTTGGCTGCAGGGAAAGCATGCAACAAGAAGCCACCACCCTTGGGCAACCCCTGGAAGCCCCCACAGCCCCCTGTCTGGTTCCAGTCCCCACAGACATACCCTGGCCAGGTGGCAGATTGCAGCTCCTTGGGCAAAATGCCTCCAGGCTTGGTTGTGGACAGCTGTGCCTCAAGGAGGGCAACGCGGTGCACCAGGTGCTGCAGGTCACGGTGTGCCCGCAGGGCAGGCGGGCAGAGGGTGCCATGGCCGTCTGACTGCCAACCCTCATCCTCATCGGTGAGGCTGTGGGCTGGGGAGGCCAGGGTGGTGGGACCCGGCGGGGGCCGTTCAGCACCTGAGGTGTAGCCACTGGTGACAGAGATTGAGCGGGCACGGCGCTGCAGGCTCTGGATCACCTTGTTGGCATTAAGCAGCTGCGCCTTGAGGTCCTGGATGTGCTGGTGCAGGGCCCCCACATCTGTCTGTGCCATGGCTTTCCGGGCAGCCTTGCCCACCCTGGGCATCCCTATCCGGCATGGGGACCCCAACTCCTCACCCAGGCTGGGCTCGCTGAAAACATCTGGGTCCTCACACTCTACAGAGGGGACAGGGCACGGTGTCACTTTTCCATGCCAGGTGGGCAAGGCACAGGGAGTCCTGGAGCCGCTGACTCTCCTTACCAGGGCTGGTGGTCTCATCCCGGTCAGCCTCCGTCTCACTTCGCCCACACGTCTCATAGCCCAGGTCCTGGAAGTCCACCTGCACTTGCTTGCTGAGCTGCTGGGCATGGGGTTCACCTGCCGGGCAGCCCCATCAGCTCAGGGTCCCCCTCCAGGCAGGATTTACGACCCCTACCCCGTGTACAGCAAGGTGCACAGGGCATGCCAGGCTCAGCACAGACGCACACACACCCACCCACCCATCCTACCCAGGGTTTTAACTCACGGAGCAGGACGTGGTACTTCTCTAGTTGCTCAGCTTGTGCTCGCACTGTGGCCTCTGAGGCAGCAAGCTTGTCCTGCAGCTCCTGGCACTGCCTTTGACCCTGCGCCACCTGGGATTGCAGCTCTGTGCCCAGCCCTGGCCAGCCCCCACTGGGGACCGTGCCCTCTGCCTGCCAGAAGGGACAAGGATTATGAGCCCCACACTTCCATCCCCATCTCCATCCCAGTCCCCTGTTCCTGAGGCTCTTACATGGCTCCCATCCCCTCCACCCGAGGTGCCAGGGCAGGGTCTCTTGGGCACATCATCCTGGGATCGTGCCTCCAGCGCTGGGCGTTTGGTGGGCACAGCTCCTCTCTCTGCCGGGACCCCCTGGCCATCCCCACTGCCACCAGCTGGGCGGTCCCCAAGGGCACTGCGGCTCTTCCGCTGCAGCCTGCGGGGCTCAGGGGCTGGGGGGCTGCCCAGCCCAGCCTCCTCCTGCTCCCCACTCTCCAGCAGCGATGTGGCTTCACCTATCCGCTCCTTCAGCTCTGCGTTCTCCAGGCACAGGCTCAGCATTGCCTTCCTAGGGCCACATGGCACCATGAAGGGCAGGCAGCAGCCAAGATGTGGGATACCCCCTTGAGCTGCTGCCACCCACTAGCTCCCATATCCCGGGGCTCTTGCCTGATGTGGGAGACAGAGGAGAAGCCGGCTTCCTCCAGCTGTGCCTTCAGCTCCCGCAGCTCTTCTTCTGCCCGCAGCTCCCGCTCTGGCATGGCTGGCCCTGTGCTCCCCATCAGGGTTCTTTCAGTGCCCCTGCTTTCCTTAGGGGCCCGGGAGCTGCTCTAGAGGGACAAAGACAGAGGGTGACAGAGGTGTTTCCAAAGCAGCTAGGACACAGCCTGGCAGTGGCACAGTGCCCAACTCTGCCGTGCCTGTTCCCAGTGCTGCGCTGCCCTGACTCACGTGCTGGGTTGCCATGCCATGGGCTGCCTCCTCCTTGATGCTGTCGGTGAAGTTGGTGTTGGCATCATCACCATCTGTGCCTGTGGCCTGACCTAGGGGATGGGACAGCACAGCACAGCACTCAAAACAGTGGCAATGGCAAGCACTGCCTCTGTCCTCTCCTCCCTGGTGATGTCCAAGGCCACCGTGGGCAACCCTGGGGTAGGTGCCTGCCCTCAACATGCCTGGTACTGGGACACTCCCAGCAGGACTGAAGTCTCCCCACTGTCCCTGTGCCCTGCGCCACCCCCTCTCTGCATGCTGGAGCTTCAGTCCAGCACCCCATGCTGGCCCTGCACTGAGGGGGGAGACAGCCCCAGCTGCCTGCAGCCCCAGGGATGGCACCCTAGCCACAGCACCTGCCCCAGCCACAGCTCTGCCTTCACACCACCTTGTGCTTGCTGCCCCCACGCACATGCACACATGCCACCCACCCTGCAGCCACTTCACAAGCCACAGCCAGCAGCATCAGCACATGCTTGGTCAGGGCGCTTCGCTGGTGCTGTCCCAACCTGGCAGGAGTGTGGGGCTGCACCCCACGCACCCACCTGCCCGGGCAGGGGCAGCTCAGGGAGGGCACCAACAGCCACCCTGCCCACATCGCCCAAGCCCTGCTGTCAGGCACGGCACTGGGCTCTCGGCAAGCCCTGCAGCGGAGCTAAAGGGACACTTGCATCCCACACCAAGAGTGTACAGGAGGCTGGGGCTCGCCCTGCCCCACAGACCTGAGCTGGGGGCACACTCTCCTGCTCACACACAGCTCTGCTCCTGGCCCTCGGTGCAGAGCCCCAGGTGAGGGCTTGCACCCTTTGTCTGGGCAGCTTTCCTCCCACTCAGCTGCAGGGCCCTGCTTAGGCTCAGACCACCTGGGCTGGGACACAGGTATAGCCCAATCCCTCTTCTCCCCAGGGAGAGGGAAGCTGGGACAGGGTCCAAGACTGGGGCTGTGCAGGGCCAGGTTTTGCAGGTGCCTGTGCCCCACAGGAGCTGCAGCTGCTTTGCCCGTGGCCAAACCCATCCCCACCAGGTCTGGAGCTCCCAGGCAAGGCTGAACATGGAGCAGGGGAACGCAGCGAAATCCTGGCAGGAGAGAGGCCAAACATCGCTGGTGGAGGAGAAGCCAGCAGGGAAGCATACGGCTCCCAGGAGGGAGAGCCAAGGACCAGCCAGGAGCACACCTTGCAGCAGGGCAGGTGGTTGCACATTCAGGAGACCCGCTCGTGACAAAACTGCCAGGAGGTTGCAAAAATCAGGGGCACCTCACTGCCTGGCCTGGGCTGACAGCACCCTGGGTGGTGGAGCCTGTTCACCAAAGCAGCCGTGCCCCAGGGAGTAAGGACAGCCACCTCAGAAAAGCACTGTTCTAGGAGCAAAACCTTAGAGGCAGCTGGAAGCAGCAGCAGCGCCCCAGGGAAGAAGCAGCTCCCGTAGGTGGCACTCAGCATAGCCAAAGCACAGCCCTGTGAGCCCCTAGGGACATAGCCTGCCAGGTGACAAACCATCCAGGGCTACAGCACAACGCCTGCAGAGCCCTGAAGGGTGAGGGGATACAGAGAGTGGGCTGCGGGCTTTGCTGGGGGGTTGAAGGCCACGGACACATGGGTCTCAGGCTGGGCCACCACAGCTGAGAGACCGGGGCAGGGTGGCTCACAGACAGTACAGCTGCTCTGGAGTCATGGGAGAACCCCTTCTTGTGCCAGGACACAGCACCCCACTTCTCACCATCGCCCACAGCTCCTCATAGCTCCCAGTGCTCCAGGACTGAGGCAGAAAAAGGGAGCTCAAATCTCAGGAAGAAAAAAACAAAACCAAAAAACCACAGAGGAAGAGGGAGGTGGTGCTGGGGGAGCAGAGAAGCCTGTATGTAGGGCATGCTGTGCCCAAGCTGCTGTGCTCCAAGTGCTTGAAGCCTCCGTCACAGCAGGAGCACAGCAGGGAGCAAATTCAAAGTGACAGGGGCAGCTCATCTCTCTGTGTGTTGCCAGCAAAGGAGACAAGAGATGCAACCCCAGCACTATTTCTCACAGACTCCTCTGCCTTTCACGCTCAGCCCGAAGGCAAAGAATTTTAGTTGCATGGCTTGAAAATTGCACTTGGCTCACAGAGGCACAGGACACCCAAGTGCAGTAGCTGCCCTGGAAGTCTTCAGACTGCTGGGAACAAGGAAAGAGAAGCAACATCCCCGGGGAAGTAAGAGAGAGGAAGGAGAGACCTCCACAAAGAGCTACGAGACAGCACAAGACCCTGCACAGTTTGACAAAGGGTGCTCTTGGGCATGGGATGCTCAGGCTGGTCCTTCTGCAGGGCAGAGGAGAGCACAGCCAGGGATATCAGCGATGAAAAGAGGCCCTAAAGAACAGAGCTGAAAAGTTGTGTGCCCTCAGCCTAGGATAATGGTCCCCCATTGGGCACTTCACAGCAATGACAGTAGCAGAGGCCAGGGACAGAGCTGCAGCAAAGCACACACACACAAGAAGAGACAGGAGCTGCTGGAGAACCAGCCAAGGCTTCCCTCATGCCATGCCAAGGAGCTTGTGCTGGGTCCTGGGCTCCATGGTACCCGAGGGACCAGGGAGCCAGACAGGCATCAGAACCAGGATGGAGGAGGAAAGGTGGAAAGATAAGGACAGGGACACAAAGGCTCCTACAAAGTGAGAGGCAGAAGGAGAAAGAGAAGATGGTGCTACAGAGAGAAGCAAGAGGAAGGGAATGAGATGAAACACAAGAAAGGAAAAGCTAACCAAGTACCAGAGCTGCCTGGCAGCCACCAGCTGTGTCCCTTCAGCCACATGAGAACCAGTGAACTCACCACACAGCTAGGCACGGACCCAGAGGAGTAGTGCTGACCTGCTGCATGTGAAGGGAGAGCTGTGCTGCCTCCTATCCCTGTCTGAGGCAGGGAAGAGAAGGCCTCAGCATGGGGGCAAGGCATGAGATAGGTCATGCCAGTGAAGCGGTCACAAGCAGATGTGCAGCACAGCAGTCACGGGTCCTGGTGGCGCAGCCCAGCGAGACGGAGTTCTTCTGCTCCACCTGCTCCTAGTTCAGCTTCAGATGCTGAGAGGTACAAAGTTTGCTCCTGCCACCTTGGGAAGTGATTGAGTATGAGGCAGCTGATCCACAGACCACTGCGCATGGGAAGTGCTGGTCATCAGAAAGCTGTTGCTATTGTTTTTCAGCTATCACACCAACCCCAACACTCCCAGAGGTGGTGAAAAATGACCTAGAAAAGGTATGCAGTAGTGCCACATGGGACCATCTGCAGCAAAGCAGAAACAGGGCCCTGCCCATTGCCCATGGGGGGTGTGAAGCCTGAGTGGAAGATGTGCACATATAAGTGAGGGAACAGACCCAGCCCAGACTACCCTTGGAGTAAGGACAGGTCTCAGTCACCCCAAATCATCTGTCAAAAAGCGGAGGAAACTCTCCCTTGAAGGCACTCACAAGCCAGGCTGATACAACTTACAATTAGGAAGGGGAAAAAAAAAAAAGATAAGTCAGTAAAATCATTAATACTGGAATAGGATTTGGTTTAAGCATAAAATTAATGGCTGGTTCTACACTCAGACTGGCAAGTGCCAGGAGGTCTTGCAGCCCTTCTGAAGTTCTCTGGCTCTGGAACCTGCTTTTCCATGTACACCTTCTCCTTTTGGGCCAGCCACCATCAACCCAAGCGGGGGATGTCACTGGGTAAAAAAAAAAAATGGTGAGGGAATACAAAAACTCACACTCATGCACTTGGGAGATGATAGAGAACATTTGGTGTTTCCTTCAGAGAAAGGGAATCTTTATTTGGCCCATGGGGATGGGAGGAGAAGGGAGATGAAGGGAAATCAACTAAAATGGAATGATTTGAATGTGCAAATACATCAGTAGCCACCAGGGTGGGTCAGACAGGAACATACACGAGACACAGGTTGGATTGCACTGATCGCCGTCTCCGAAGCAGCTCAAAAACAAAACAAAAAAAGCCCTGCACCAGTTCTATCGTACCATTACTAAGTACCAAAGCAACCCTCCCAGAGTCAGTGAGAACAGGCTCGCTCAGTTAGTGAACCATTTCCGTGGCAGGCGGGCGAGCGCCAGTGCTCAGAAGGCATGCTGGGGTAGGACTCTCACACGCTCCTGTTCCCCACCTCCTATGGTGCCCTGCGTCTCCAGCCTGCTCAAACGCTCCAAGCTTCTTCCAAGAGCTTCTTCCAGCTGTCCCCGGAGCTCGTGGACCCCCTCCAGCTCCACCTGCAGAGTGTGGTCTCTCGCAGCACTAAGCGGACATGCCGCGCAAAAGGGAAGAGCGTTAGACAGGCTGCAGCAAGCACTTACCAAATTGGCCCCTCCATCCAGGACTGCCACTTAACTCCAGGCACAGGCCCTGCATGCTCCCCAGGCAGCTTGGTCACTGCTTGCCTCACCTCTAAACCTCCCCAGAGCACAGTCATCCCCAAAAAAGGTTCCAGCCCATGGCAGGGGACTCCTAGTCACAGCTGTTACTCAGTACTTACCCAAGCACTTAACTTATGTGCTCTCTTGCTATCAGGTAGCTCAAATATCCTAGAGGCTGCAGCCCCATGAAGGGCAGGAGATTAGTGCGAAGGACAGAGAACGCAGGCCATACTGCACTGCAGCACAACCGCCTGGATAAACACCTACATAGATCTTTATCAACCCAGCAGCTGGTTGGGAATTTGACAGCAGCCTCTGAAAGGTGGCCAAGTGTGGGTGGGAAACTGAGCCTGGAAGGGATAAGCCAGGGAACAGAGATGGGAATCCCAGGGCCTGAACAAGAGGTGGCAATGTGGGGAGTTTACAGCATTTAAAGCTGGACACTGAGCCTCTTCAAGGGAAGAAGGCAGCCTAAAACTTGGACTCCCAAAG
>JAOXNO010000004.1:4404124-4426446 GCA_028565335.1 Limnodromus scolopaceus
TGGGAAACTGAGCCTGGAAGGGATAAGCCAGGGAACAGAGATGGGAATCCCAGGGCCTGAACAAGAGGTGGCAATGTTCCACCAAAAGGTGGGAGTTTACAGCATTTAAAGCTGGACACTGAGCCTCTTCAAGGGAAGAAGGCAGCCTAAAACTTGGACTCCCAAAGCCACATTTGTCTCATTCTTTGCTCAGATTCCCCATTTCCCATTGAAGGCTCTCAGACTTGCAGAATGATCACTGTTTTAGGTGGTCCACCCACGCTTGCCCCAGAGGTGGAGCAGGGCAGCACGGAGCCAAGGCAGCCTCGCTTACCTGTCTGGGTGCGTGTGAAACTTTACCAGGCTGCCGTAGAGCTGCCTCTCTGCCTGGAGAGCCTCATTTAACCGATTCCTTTCAGCCACCAGCCCTTCCAGCATCAGTAACAACTGGTTGGAGAGAACAGACAAGATACAACACTTTGAGACAGAAATCAAAGGAGGCATCTATCTGCCTCAGAAAAACAGGGTCTTGCCCTTCCTCTCTTGCTTGTGTCCAAGTGATTAAGTTCATCAGCATCACCCCTGGACTCCCAAAAGGACTCTGGCCTTGAGACAAGTGCTCAAGGGAACCAATCCCCTCATCTGTATTACCCCCATCGTACACAGCCAGCTTCCAAGAACAAGCACATCTCAGCATATCCAAAAGCTGAAAGCAAAGCCTCATAACTGAGCACCAGCAGAAATATAAATACATCCAAGCTTGCCCCACAATGGGACATTACCTGCTGCCTTCTGTTCCCAGTAGCCTCTTGTCCTCGTGACTCTGCTATAGCCACTTTCTCCCGAAGAACCAGGACTTCTTGTGTCAGCCTTTCCATGGCTGGAATTTCTTCAGGATCCACCAGCTGCATCTGCAGATCCTGAAAACCAACAGCAGGAGGGCTCAGTGAGGAAGGAATCGGTAACAAGGACAGCTGCACCTTCATAATCCTCCCTGGGACACAACTGCCAAAAGTTTCCAGTGTTTGGAAAGACCGAGGTCCCATAAGAAAGAAATGCCAAAGCACCCAGGGTGTGCTGGGCACAGACAACAGTCTGGAGCAAGAAAGGAGATGCACTCTGTTTAAAGGACTTGAAGAAGAGTGTTTGGTACACATGGAGAAAAAAACCAAACAACGACACTCTGGGGGTTTGGGACCTTTGCCTTGTGGCCAAAGTAACAGAGAGGGCTGTAGGCAAACCAGCGGCCATACCATCTGTGGATAGCCAGCCACATTACTCCAAGGATGTGGGGAAAGAAGGGATTCCTCTGCAGCCTTCCCAGGTGGAATTGACCCAGCACGGTGCGTTATCTCACCTTGATGAGGTCCTCTTTGATCTGGATGGTCCTGGTCAAGGACTCTATATCTGACGCCTGCACCTGCAGCTCTTCCTCCTGCGTGGCCACAACAGTCTGGAGAGCACTGAGCTCCCGCTAGGGAGGGAAGAGAAGTCCATGAAAGACTTCAGAAAGCCAAAACCCTACTAAAAGCTGCTGCTCCATTTCTCTCACTGGGGGCACCCTCACAATGGGAGGAGGTCCAAAACCTCTGGTGAGGGGCAGCCCAATGGTCTCCTGTAAGCAAGGGAGATTAGCACAGCCTCCATCATAAGCTTACCCTGCTTTCCCTTTCCTTCTTTGCCATTAGCTCCAGCTCCTCTTTGGCATTAACAAGATCCTTCTCCAGTTCTGCTGCTGACATCGTAACTGCAAAGACAGCTTGGTTACTGCAGGGTTACCGTGTGCCAGCTCTGACCCCAGGATCAGACAGAATCCCTCTTTGGCAAGATAGGTCCACAATGCTTGCACTCCCCATCACACAGCCTCTTAGTGAGCACTCTTCTTCCCTGCTTTATCCTTAAACAGCAGCCCAAAGAAACAGGAACATCTCAGGCCTGTTGTCCCATCCCTGGCAACGTTCAGGTGTCCTGACCCCAGGGCAAAACCCAAACCAGTTACACATGTCCCAGCCCAGCCTGAACCATGAAGTCAAAACCCTTCACTGGACAGCATCAGCTCTTCAGTGGAAGCACCTCACCTCAAAGCCACACCAGCCTTTCTCTTTCCCATATTCTTATCCCTGAACCATCACCCAAAGGGGAGGCACAGCTTTATTCCAAAACACTCACTCTTTCTCAAAGCTCTGTACTCTCAGTTTTGTGTAACCATGTTTTTCCCACAGCAAAGAAACCCTGGCCACATTTGGGGACCTTGAAAGAAGCTGTCACCACACTCACCTCCCTCTGTCCCACAGCTGCTGTCCCCCTGGGGGGGTCTGGCAATGGCTGTAGCTCCACAAGCTCTTTGCTGTATTTCCTGAAAACACAAAAGCCTCCAGGTTTGCACCTTTATGGTGAATCTGGCACTTGAAGCTTCCTCGGAGCTCCAGGATTGCAGCAAAGCTGCTGGCTGCTTTGTCGATGCCTCTCAAATGTGAGAAACCAATGAAGGGGATCTAGCCAGGTAGCACGGACGAGTGAATGGCACCCAACCTAGAAGCTGCATGTGTGGGCAACAGGGCTCTGGCCTTGTTTTATTTGGCAGTAGGAGGGTGCTAGCAGTAAGAGTCTTCATAATAAGAATTAAACAGGTTTCACTCAACTGCAGCAAACCCGTCTTTCAGCTGAGATTCTACAAAAACCTACATCTTCATCCAAAGATGTGGCCCAGAGGGACCCAGGAAGGAAAACGCAGAGCTTAGTCCATATACACAACACTGGAAGGCTCTAGAGCTCACTTTGATCCCGGGAATAAAAATAAGCAACCTGTTTACAGCTGCTTAAAAACGTTCAACATGTCAGTTCACCAATAAACCATTAACAGCTGCTCAAGTAGGAGCACAGCATATGTGGCCTTGGAGTTGTGTTCAGCCTCAAAGGGGTTTTTAGCAAAGCTGCTTTAAAAATACCAACTCCAATTGTGGAAGAGACAGCAAACAGCCAGCAGGCTCTGCCAAGAATTAGTGGGACCTAAAATTAGCTCTCTTGTCCCCTCCAGAATGTGACAATGTCAGGGAGGGGATTACAATACAGCGAGGCATCCCAGCCCAAGGAAGGACTGGGTCAAAGCTGGAAGGTCAGAGGGTGGATTTCTTTCATACTCTCCTGTGCCCTAAGGACTCATACACTGCCTGATCAAAACGAAAGGAGACACTGAGTGACAAAGGCGGGTGGAATCAAGATCAGAACAGCCAGGCAGCATTTCTGCTCCTCAGTTTCTTCTTTTCCTCCTATAGGAAGTCTCTTCCCTAATCCCACTTTCATTCCTATCATTCTCTGTGGTGCTCCCCTCTCTCTCATTTCTTCCTGTTGCCATCAGTTCTCTCTGGAACCCCGAGACCACAGGCAGAGAAATACAGTGCACGGTTCTTACTTGTATGGGCTGTTTGTCATTCTTCAACAGCCTGGCACCAGCCGACTGGGTCCCGACAGACTCCTTTCCCAACACATGCTGGCGTAGTAGTTGTAACTCGCAGCTCCTTTCAGCCAAAGCGTGCGCCATCTTCTCCGCAACCATCTGATTGAGCAGGAAAAAAAACAGGGAAAGGCAGAGCTGTGATCAGGGGCAGGATCCGTGTCCCTCACCTTCCTTAGAGAGTAATGGAAACCATCTCAATATTTATCTGTGACTTGAGACTGGAAATGATCTGCAAACCAGCCTGGGCGCTACTGCTTCTGGCCACTCACAGTGACTCAACAGCAGCCCTCCCATCTCTGCTTGCCAGACAGCTGCAGCAAGGCACGGCCTCTGCCTACAGAGGAATAAGCTCCCCAGTTTCTCACACCCCACTCAGGAGGGGAGAAAGACAGAGGACATAAAGCGGAAGAGACAGTACTTGGCCTATTAGCCCCCTTCTTATGAAAGGAAACTCAATGCAAAGAATTTTGGGTAACACTGGACTGCACCCAGCGTGCAAGAGTAGAGTAGGAACTGTGGCTCTTTAAGTGGCATTTACATGCCCAGGACCACGGACCAGTTTGACTAACATGCAAGTTAAGAGGCAATGAACAGAGCTTCCTCAGACTTCTGCACTACACAAGAAACAGCTCAGTCTTCCTTTTCGGTATGATAACACCTACATGAAGCAGCAATCATCTAATGGCCCCTCTGGTGCCTTAAGCCCAGAAGCACAGATATCTAAGAAGATCTGCACCTCCTTCTCCACCACATACACAAACCCTGCCCAGTCCACTTAATGACAGGGACATGACACCTGAACACTGCTACAAAAGCTGCTGCTTCATACCTGGTGCCCTGTTGAGACCAACCTAGGAACAGCTGATGGCATCTCACATGGTTCTTCAACACTCAGCAGCTCCACCAGGCTGCACCAACAGCAGCCAGAGAGCAGTTTCTATCTGCTTAATGCAAGGCAAAGCCGTCCACCCCAGCTTCCCCACTGCAGACAACTCACTCGGCTCTGCTGCTCCTTGGTGCTCATAGCCTGCAGCAGCTCCCGGATTTCAGCATCATGCTCCATGGTCTGACGGTTCCGGTCGCTGAGGATATCCTGCAGCATCTTCTCCTTGTGCTGGAGACGCAAGCACAGCTCCTCTGCTACCTTGCTCTGCCCTGGGCCCAGCTTGCACAGCAGAGTCGCTGTAAGCTCCTGAGCAAAAGGAGGAAGGGAGAAATGGAGAGATGTTGTTACAACCAAACTGCAAGTTCTTCAAGGATGAACAGATCTTCTTGGCTGGGTATAGCCAAGAGAGCAGTCTCTCAGCAAGCACAGATATTCACAAGTCCCAAATGCAGCCGGCTTCCAAACCAACGGGCACAGGTTCAAGTGCCTTCCTCAGAGGCAGGCAGCCAGGAGACTCTGGTTTGGAACTCCTCTCTCTGCAGGCAAACCGGCTGAAGGCTCAGGAAGCCAAGCTAAGGCCTTACCTCCACTTCCTTGTTCCTGTCATGTAGGCAGGTCTGTAGCTGCTGGATGATCCCCTCCTGCTCCTTCTGCCTGCTGCAGGATTTGGCCTCAATCTCTTCCTTGAGCCAGCGGAGGTTTTGGCAGGTTGCTGACACCTGCTCCAGTTCCAGGGTTTTGGCTTTCAGGAGGCTCTCCAGGCTCTGGGGACCACAAAAGAAGCAGCTCAACCAGGGACTTTATCCTGAACTAAGCAGAACTGGAAGCACCAGTCTCTCCTACCAGAGGAGTCACACAGATTCATTCCCATCCTCTCCAGGCAACACACTCACTTCTACACCCAGCTCAGAAACATGAGTGACCCAGGAACTTGCCCCACATACAGGGACAGAGGAAAGCCAACACTCTGCAGGTGCTCTCTCCAGCAACAATCACGGCATTCACAGGAAGGCTTGCCTAGCACCACAGCCAGCCTGGACTTCACATGCCCAGGTACAAGCACTCACATGAATGGTAGCCTCGTTGCTCGATAGGACATTGCGCAGCCTCTCCAGGTCACTTCCACGCTCCCTTATTGAGAGACGAAGCTGTTGCAGCTCTTTCTCCTTCTTCTCCAGGGCACAGAACTTCTCATCTACTGCTCGCTAGGGTGAGAGGAAGCAATCGCTCAGAATGGGGTAGTAGGGCTCTGTAGCCCACCACTTGCTGTGTGGGGTAGACTCTCTCTTTCAGAGGACTTCTCTGGAAGGCTGAGTGAGCCATGAAGAGCACAAGACATGGTCACCCCTTGGCCAGCCTGGGGCTGCACTGCTGATGGTACTGAAAGGCTGAGCTGCAGGGAAAACAAGGAGACATCACCAACAGACTGTGCTCACCTCCAAAGCAGCATCCCTGTCACTGACTCTCTGCTGCAGTTTCTCCAACATGGCATTCATGGCTGCAGGGCTCTTCTCCAAGATTTTCTGGCATTGCAGAAGTTCCCTTGATTCCTAGAGGTCATACAAACACCCCCACAGTACAATTGTCAGTCCACAAACCCCCCAGACAGCATCACAGGAGAATCAGGGATACCTACCTCCACCCTACACTTGGTCCACTCCCCACAGAGTCAAGTCCCTGGTTGACTGGCACCTGCCAGGCATTGCTATGGGCTGAGGCACCCAGATACCAGTGCCTTCTTTCTCACCTTGGGAGCCCAGAAGCCTCCCTTTCTTTCCTTTCTTTGAGGGGCATGCATGAAAGCTAAAGCTACAGCCTGACTTTTGCATCGCCAAATACCAAAGGAGGAGCAGGGGCCCTGGCTACTTACTTATTTGAATCGTTCTGCATCTCACCTGCAGAAGCTGTTCTTTGCGAGCCAGATTCTGACTCAAACACTGAATTCTCTGCTCCTGGGCCTGCAGCTCATGGCATTTCTCCCACTCCGCAGTCTGGAGCTGCTGAGCCTTGGCCTGCAGCTCTGCCTGCAGCTGCTGCACCACAGCACGCAGCTCCTGCAAGGGAAAAGTGCTTATCTTAGCAGTCAGTCTCAACACACCTGTAAACAGCAGGCCAATCTGAAGAAGCCAAAGGCTGTGGGAGCAGCCAAAAATGCTCTGCAATACTACAGCTTTTACAACTCAAAATACACTGCCATGGTGATGAACTTTGAATTTATTTAATTTCCCAGGTATCCACCCATCTAAACCCTTTGCTCTGGCCACAGGCAGAGCTTTAGTCACAGCTAACCTGTGCAGAAGTGCACATTAACTTTGTCACGCTGCAAAAACAGATGGGACATTTGTACTAGCCAAAGGCACACCAGTGACAACACACCCACTATCAAGTGTTTTTGCCGATTGTAAATCCTCAGATACAAAGCTAAGGAGGCTGGATAATTCTCCACATGTGATAAGGGGTTAGCCAGGTGTGCCCAGACTGGCATAGGCAGAAATGATGAATGAGAGCAGAGTACTGACTACATCAGCGCTTCTTAAGCCATGCAGACCCAGAGACTTCCAAACCAAGTGCTTGTCATACCTGGTTGTGTTTCCAGGTTGCCTCTTTCTGCTGCTCTTCCTCATGCACTGTGGTCTCTAAGAGCTGGGTTGCTCTCCTGGCTTCAGCCAGCTGATGCTCTTTCTGGCGCTGAGATCTTTTCAGTTTCTGCACCTCCAGCTTGGTGCAGAAAAGCGTATTCTGAAGATCTAGCAGTGACATTTGCTGCTCCTGGGATGACAGTGGGCTCTCCGACATCTAACAAGAGAGGGAAGCAGAGAAGCTCAAGAATCACTGCATGAGAGGGATTTAAAAATCAGGATCCCTGCAGAATGAAGCCCAATGTATTCGAGGCTTTCCAGGGACATACCTGCAACTGTCCCAGATGGCTTCTGTGTAACATATCCTGCAGCTTGGCCATTGTCTCATTCTGCCCTTCAATGATATGGTACAGCTCTTCTGTCTATGAGGCAAAGGATAGGAAGGCCAGTCATTAGCAAACCAAGCACAAACCCTCCTGTCCCAAGTCAGCATACCTTTTCAGTCACTGCCTACAGGGCTAGTACACTTTCTTCTCTCAGTGAGCACCAACCACCCTGTCTCCCCAGCACTATTACCTTACTCTCCTTGCTCTTCAGGGCTTCATTCAGACTCTGGATTGTACGATCTTGCCTCTGTGATGTTTCTTGGACAGATTTTAATTCAAAATTCAATTCATTCAGCTTTTCCTGTAACAACTAAAGACAGAAATGTGTTGTTTTGTTAATCCTGCCTAATGCTCTACACAAATACTCTCAGGACTCCCTCCACTCCTTACTCAAGTCCATACAGTCCAGGTGTTCACCAGGTCATGATAAACGTGGCTTCCTCTAGAGTCTGTAAATACTGTTTGAGCTGGGTGGAGACCAGTGAGTAAACACAGTCTTCAGTCCCTCCACAGGACTGTTCCAGTGCTTCTGGTCCCACCAGTGCAGCCTCCACATGCAGGGCTGAGGTTCCAGGCTTGGGTTCACATATCACACTGCCTCCCACATACCCCAGGAGAGCCTCACTCAGACTGTCCAGCAGCCTTCCCAGTTTTTATCATTTGTTTCTGTTCCCTTAAGAGAGAAGGCTGCTTCAGCCCAAAAACCTCCCAAGACACCTGAGCAAAAAAATCAACATAGAGAAGCTACACATTCTAAAAACTGTCCCCTTTGCTTCTGAGGTCCTCCAGAGCACTGTAGCTGCCCCTTTAGAGTCTTCCAGCCCCTTCTCTTACTCAGAGGCTAATCTAGTTTCAAGTTCTGGCTTCAGCACAACAGAGTCTTGCCAGTGCCAGCACGCCAACAGCATGGCCACAAGGCAAAGGGAAACATCTCACAAGCCTCCATGCCTGGTTTAGAACCTGAGAAACTTTTGCCTTTGACATTTTCACCCTAAAGATACTGCCATCTCAAACAGTTTTAGGACAGTTCTCTGCTTTCACCATAACGTTCATGATGCAGCACACATTGTGCATTTAAGCAACTGCTTGTTAGTATTTCTAAACACGCTGCCTGTTGGCATTCTTAGCCTTGGATGATATTCATCTTCCTCTGAACTTACTCAAGCCTCAATTTCTTAAGGAGTTGGTGCTGCCACATGATTTCCTCTTGTTGCTCGTTAATTTACACACCTGTCATGTTATCTCTTCTCGAAGAGACACTCCCTCTAAACTGTTTAAACGCTTCCAACTGCTTTTACTGGGCCCCAAGCTCATCTCCCTTAGTGCTTGCAAAAAAAGAAAGGCAGCTGTCTCAAAAGGCAGGTGCCTTCCTCTCCTGTACCAGGTTCAGCCCATGCAAATCCAAGAGACAGGGAAATAGGCCTCTGCATCTCTCCTTCACCAGCTTCCAGGAGGCTCACCAGGCAAGTGGGAAGTTCTTGCAAAATAATGGTTTGCAAAAATAAATAAGGAAAATAAATATGCACAGCTGCAGAAAAAAGTGAATGCTTTTACCTTAAGCTGGCAGACAAGAGCATTGAGAATCATCAGCACAAACACCCTTGCTGGAACAGAGGTGCAGATGCCTGCCTCTGGCCAGGCTAGGAAGCACCCTCCAACATCAGATTCACTAGGCACTGAATTTGCTGATCATGAAGAAATACCTTGTTGGCAGCTTCAAACTGCTGTATTTTGCTCTGCAGCTCTGCAGCACACAGATCAGACACGTGCTTCCCTGCTGCAGGGTCATCTGGAGCTGTCTGCTGACGTTCATCCTGCAAATTCTGAAAGAAAAAAGGGGGGGAAAAAAGGAGAGAAATGGCTAAAGTCTTGCACTGGCTTCTTCTATTCAGCTGCCAGCCCTCAGAGGCCTTGCAGCATGGGCTTAAATATGCCCCTCTGGGCTTTTCTAACTGCCTCCGAAACATTCTGCCCATGTTTTCCTTCACTTGGCTGGCAGGCTGGCACCTGGCAGCTCTCTGCCTGACCTGCCATGACTTTCCCGATACCCCGAGGCTCTGGTTGGCCTCCTTGTCTCTCCTCATTCCTGTACTGTGAACCCAGCAGCTTGTCTAGCACTAACCACTGTCTGCAGGCTTACGATGGATCTGCTCCCCACACCCAAGCCACATCCTGAAACCTCTTCTCCTTCCTACATACCCTGCTGGCAGCTTCAAAATGCTTCAAAGCAAAGTCAGCACCAAATCAAACTCATTCCCATGTTCTGCCAAGCTTCTCTTCCTTAATCTAGCCCACAACCTTCAATCATTCCCACCAGCTACCCTCCTGCTGTGACCTGGCAGTTGTCCCCCCCAACTCTGAACCCCTCCACTTGTGATTCTCTGAGCTCTTTTTCACAGCTCCCCATGCTCCAGCACCCATGCTGTGTGTGATTCCCTACAGCTCCACAAGCGGTACCAAACTCAGTGCCACAGCTGAGATTTTTTTTTCATGATGCAAACCCGTTTATTGAGAAAGAAAACAGCCTACTTTCTGATGCGTGGCCTGCCAGACCCTGCTGGCTGAGCACACACTAATTCCTTGTCATCCCTTCTTATTCTTGTGGTACCTCCTGCTTAGTGTGTTGTTAACTCCTGAGAGCAGCATTTCAACCAACCACCCACCCCAGCCCTCACAAGACTCATTAAGTATTCCTGAATATTACCAGTGATATGAGATTGATTGTACTAGTGTCTGTCTCAAGTGAGAGCCCTGGCAAGGGCAGGGTTACAGCACAGAGGCTATGAGAACACAGCAGAGCTTTTCAGGGCACACACAGCAACACCACCTCCAGGCACCACAGCTCAGGAAGAACACTACCCAACCCTGATTAGCCCCATCAGATCGAATCCTCATCTTTAACAGCCACAGAAACACTGTCTCTGGGAAAGACAGGCAGTGCAGGGGAGCTCCCCCCGGCCTGTGCATTGCCTCTCACATACAGAAGCATCCATGCAGAAGCAATGCTTCCCTTCACCCTGGTGTTTTGTTAAGATTTTAGTTGAAAACTTGAACAGTCACAGCAAGTAATTTCAAATTTGCCCAGCCAGAAGGCTTCGAATTAGACAGGGAAAGCTGCTGGAATCTGTTACAGCAGCTATTTTGAAATAAGGTTGATGAAAGGGGAGAAAAAAAAAAAAAAAAAACCAAACCCACACCTTTCCTCAGAATTTGCACATTCCAAAGAAAAATAAGCACAAAGCTTGCAAAGAGCTAAGAGTAGGGAGGGGAAGGCATATCCAGCAGAGTCCAAAGTCCCAAAGCCCAAGCTGCCTCCCTCGTGTTTCACCGCAGCCATGTCAGGAGCACAGCTCCCCAGTGGTTTCTCCTACATCAGCATTTTACTGACAATCCCTCCTCAGTACAGCTCCAACAAGATCAGCACACACCAACCTAGACAGAACACTTATTTAAAAAACAACAATGATAATAATCGTGGCATTATCTAAGCCTGCTAAGCTCACATCTGCCCAGAACAGAGAGTAAAAGACAGTCTGTCAGTCAGGCTATGCTTCCCCCTCTGCCAGCACAGCACCACAGGAGCTGCAAAAGTGTGTGTCTGACAAAGGCTGGGTTTGGTGGCATTTTTCTGGGGCTGCAGTGATGAAGAGGAAGAATTATTGGTTCAAGAAAAAGCCCAAGAGAGTACCTACAAGATCACATGCCCCGAAACCAGATCTCAGCCATCGTAGCTTAGAGCAGCAAATTTAAAGAGAACTGCAGTTTCCCAAAAGCAATACGGGAACTGTGGCCCTATATACCCTATATATTTCTTCCACATTACCAGAATGGCATTTATGCATATGAATTGCTGGACAGCAGTACCCAACTTTAAGAAAGAGTGTTGCTCATACAAAGAGAAAGAAAAATCATTTATACAAGAACCATTTAGTTCACTAGCTGCATCTGACTTCCCATTATTGCCATTAAAGCAATAATTGCAGTTAAGCACTTTCCCCCTTCTGCCAGACCCTGCACCAAAGCCTGCAACTGCTGCTGCCACCATGGCAAGAAACAGGCAGTAAAAAAATCCTGCAGGATTAATTCCTGGCAGAGATGATCGGACAGCAGAGGCTGGAGGTTGGAAAAACTCCTCTAAAGCAGTTCCAAGAGGAGGATGGCAAGGCGTGACAAAGCCAAGCCGTAAACACGCCACGTTGATTGTGACACGTTCTGTTAAGAGAAAGCCTATTTTTATATATCCCTAAATATATACCCAGCAGTGAAAATTGGTAGCAAGCAACACAGACTACAGAAGCAGCAACACCCTGCTTCGCATCTTCAGTCGCTGGCTGCCAGCGCAATGCCTTTGTGCACCAGCTGAAAATTATTTTTCCTGCATTCCTCCCTAGCATCATCTCTTAAGCAGGTTTTTATGGGAAAAGCACACAGCTCTGGGAAACGCCCAAGCAGATGGGACAGCAAGCAGCGCTGGCTAAATAGGAAGTGTAATTCAGCACAGCTACAGTTGCCATAGTAATAAACAAGCATTTTTCTAATCCCCCAGGCCACCTAGAGCATTAGACAGCGCTAAGGCTGCTAATGGGAATGCAATTAGGCTGACATGGATATTCCTGAATTGAAGCTGACTGAGGCCTTCTATTCATTAAGGCAAGTGGTAAAGGAGTTACAAGTTCAGCTTTTTGACTGCATACTAATGAAGATTTCATTAAAGCCAGCGAAACAGAGGCAATCCAGAGCTACACAATGACTACCACTGAGGCAGATACAGCACCAGGAAGTCCCATGAAAGCAGGAGCTCATATCGCCTCTCAGCAGCACCTGCCATTAATTGATGAATCCTTTCAAAGGATCAGAAAATAAACCAATTATCTAGAATACCAACCCTAAAGTCATCCTCTGGTGCAAATCCACCTGCAAGGAAAACACCTTTTCCTCAGGGCACACGCCACGGATCCCTGTGTGGATCTGCACGTTAGGCAGGTTGGAGGCCCCATCTGCAGAGGCAGACGCACTGAACTATTACCCAGGCACAAAGCAAACACACTTGCTGGAAAACACATGCCCAGAAGCTTAAAACACTCCCTTTGATTGTGCATAAAGCTCACACTGCCTTCTTAAAGAGAAAGCTAAAGTGAAACTGGTGTTGTCTCAGCAGAAAAAGGACAAAGCATGCAAAGAGCTTAGACCCTTCTAGCAGCCTGCATTGACAGGGAGAGCTGATGGAGGGGGGAAGCTTAATTGCCCAGAACACAAGGAGGAAACAGATGACAGGAGAATGACAAAGGAGAGAGGCAGCACACCTAAAAAGGACCGATCTGCCTATTCTTAGCCCTGGGTTCAGCGACACGTGGCTATCTGTATTATCTCAGCACAGAAGAATCCCTAGTGGGCTCTGCGTCAGGCCACAGAGACACTGCTCAATCGAACAGTGGCACAATGACCTCTACCTGTACCCGCAGCGGCATATAATCCTCACAGAGGTCGTCCCACAGCTCCTGTAGTTCAGAAATCTCCACGGAAAGACCCAAAGGAGCTCTGGAAAAAGATTTTCTGTCTGCATTCAGGAAGGCAGAACCAGCACACGCGCTGCCATCTGCCAAGTCATGGCTGAGCTTGGAAGGTGGCAAGGTGGACTTCACAGGAATAGGTAGCCTGCTGCCTCGGGGGCTCTGAAGGGGTTTGTAGTCCAAAGCCTTGATCAAGTTGAGGGCCAGCTCCAGCCTGTTCCCACTCAGCGAAGAGTTTGGGGTCATTCGATCATCCGAGAAATCCTCGCATTTCCCATTCCCTTTCACCCCCTTATCCACATCTTCATCCTTCTGCTGCGTAGGGCTCGCCTCCACAGTAGTGTCCAGAGACTCAACAGAGGAGGCAGGAGTGCCTTCTTCCATGCTCTCCCCATCCACAGGGCCTCTGGTGCTGGTGGACTCCGCCACATCACACACAGATGACTCCTCATTACCCATGCTGGCCGACCACCGGCTGGACAGCCCACAGGAGATGCTTCTGGCCACCTTTCGTGGCACTTTGCAAATTGCTTCATAGTCAGCATCAGCCACCCGCAGCGCAGCACAGCCACGGCAGCGCCGTGGGCGGTTACTCACTCCCTCTGAAGCATGGCAGCTGTGTGGCTCCAAGCTGTGCTCTTCTTGATCCATCCAATATTCATATCCAGAATAAGCAAAATCCTCCTGAAGGAGGGCAGCGTACCGTACTTCAGGCAGGTTAGAAAGGTCCACAGTCCCATCCCCAGCTCTGTCATCTGTACTAGAGTCTTCGTTGTTCCTGCGGTACATACTGGCAATGCAGAACTTGAGGCGATCTTTCTCCAGCAGCAGTTTCTGCAGGCGCTCAATGGAGAGGGCTTCGATGCGTGCGATGACCGTATCGAACCTGTAGATGCGGTCCAGCATGAAGGCACACTTGCTGCAAGCGAACTCGGATTTGCCATCCCGGCACAGCTCCCTGCCCAGGACATGGGAGAGCAGCACCTGGAGGTTCAGCTTGGCCGCCGTGTGGAAGATCCATCGCCGCTGGTTGCCGCACAGCTCCCGGGCGCAGATCCGGCAGGTTTCCTTCATCCTCCCTCCCGACCAGCACCCAAACCTACTTCTGGGAGTTCTCGAGAGACCTCCCTGAGGCCTCTACTGCTCACTCAGTGCATCTCCTAGGGCACGGCTCCCTCACACCCTGCCCGTATCAGCACTTCCCACCCCACCAATACCCGCTTTTTAAAGGGGCTGCACGCTGGGACTCCTAGCACTACAGAAACATCCCACTCTACAACATGTCCTTCACATCTCAGCCCAACCACACCTGGGCTGACCCTTTCTCCTGGCTGTCCCCCTTCCCACTCTTCACTGCCCCCCCCTTCTCACAGCTCCCTCCACTCTGAGGCTGCCCCCTCTCGCCTCGCTGTCCCCCTTCCCCGGGGCTGCCCCTCACCCCGGGCTGCCCCCCTGCCCTACAGGCCCCGCCGCTCTGCCTTCCCCCCTTCGCCGCCGCCGAGGATGCTCCTGCCACGGCGGCGCCCGGCTTGTGGCTCAGATTTCAAGATGGCGGCCCACGACCGCCCCCACGCATGCACGGAGGCCGCAGCGCCTGCCGGGACTTGTAGTCGGCCGCGCCCAGAGGTGGCGCATGCGCGGTGGCTGCCTGCGGTCCGCCCCTGGCACACGTGGGGCTGGTGCTGACAGCGACAGTGACTGTGACAGTGCAGGGCCAGCAGCGGGGCCCAGCCCCAATGCCACTGCCAGCGCCCCTCACTAGTGCCTGTCCCCAGTGTCCCTACCCCAGTGCCAGCACCACATCCCAGTCACAATGCCAGCAGCCAGGGAGCATGTCCCCACCACACCAGGCCACCAGCAGCCATGTACCAGTAAGGTGCCCGGTGCCACCCAGCGGGCACACAGCGGGGTCCCCCGGTTGGGCCACCACACAGGCAGCTTGCGTGCTGGTGGCCCAAGGCTGCTGGGGACAGTGCTGTGCCACTGAGACACAGCATGGCCAGAGGAGCCATGTGGCTGCCAGGGAACATGCTGCTCTGATCCTTCGCAGCCCCGAAATCCCGCCTGGCATGGCACCAGGCTGTCAGGGGTATTTTAAGACCTAGGATTTAAACGGCAGACAGGCTCAGGCAGCACTGACAGCACAGAAGGACTGCACAGCCTGGTGGCCTCTCCTCCGACACCCACACCAGCTCCTCCCGGCCCCCTGCTCCCCTCAGCACCATGGCACCGCTGTGCAAACACCCGATGTTGCCGGGCTGGACGTGGCACAGGCCTGGACACAGCCCCAGAAGGGGACAAGGATGACAATTGCCAGCTGAGTCCTGGGCGGGTGTGCTCCCCCCCCAGGGTTCTGGGCTGGTGTCCCCCCACGCTTGCCCACCCACCTGCCCCCCCACAGCTGGGGGCTCCTCCAGGCGCTGCTGCAGGTCATGCTTCTCGGCCAACAGGGTTTCCACGAGCTGGTTGCTGGCCGCCAGCTCTTGGGTCAGCTCTTCGATCCTCCTGAAAGGGAGAGAAGGGCAGGGGACACTCAGGCAGTGGGATGGCCCTGGGGTGGCACTGGGGACAGCTTCGGGGAAGAAGTCTCTGGGCCAAAGCAGAACAGCCTCAGGGCTGCTCCCCCGTCCCCACAGCCCAGCTCTCTCCCCTTGGGGTGACCCCTCCACCACCCCCCCAGATGCCCGCAAACCCCTGGCCCTGCAAAGCACCAGCCCCTTGGTAGTCCCCAAGGACCAACACAGGGCACAGGATGGCAGCACAGAGGGGACAGGTCCTGGGCACCCACCTGTGGGCCATGGCACTGCAGCCGTCATCGCTCCTGTCCTCCTCCTTTGACCTCGCAGCTTCCTTCAGCTTCCCTGCCAGCTCCCGGCACCGCTCCGCCTCAGCTCTGGCCAGTGCTGTGGCCTGCTCGGCCTCATTCCGTGCCAGCCTGGCCTCCTGCGTGGCAGTGGAGTAAGCCCAGAGACCCTGGCCCTTGCTCCACCTCTGCCATGCCCCCACCATCCCTGGGCTCACCTCCTGCAGGAGCTGGATCTTGTTCTCCAGGAGCTCATAGACGTGCTCCGACTCCCGCTGCCGCTCCTCATACTGCTGCCGGAGCGCTGCCTGGCTGCGGGTCGTCTGGTTCTCTGCAGCCACCCTGCCAGGCACAGCACAATGTGGCACGGCATGGCACAGCACGGCATGACACAACATGATGCAGCACAGCCTGGTATAGCGTGGCATGGCATCTGACGATATGGCAAGGCATAGCACAGCATGGTACGACATACCACACTATGGCATGGGACAGCACATGATATGGCATGGCCTGGCACAGTATGGCACGGCATGGCACAGCTTGGCAGGGTGCAGTATGGCATGGCATGGCATGGCATGGCATCCCTTTGCAAAACCCCCCACCCCAAGCCAGCTGGGCGAGCTGTGCCACACTGGGTGCCCCCAGCCCAGCCCTCCTCATGCATGGGTGATCTTTTTGCACGACCTTCAGGCAGGGCATACTGTAACCTTTGAGCACCACTGCCTCTGGTGGCACCAAGTAATGTTTGGGCTCTGAACCACCAAAGCTGTCCCCACATGCTCCCGAAACCAGGGGCTCCCCGGCTGCCATGCCCCCAGCCCCCTGCCTGCCAGTGCCTGGCTGTGGGACACCCATGCCACAGCCCCCGGCCATGGCGCTGCCCTCCCTGCCAAACAGGTGCTGCCCTTTATTTTTGGCTGGCGCCAGGGCTGTAAGAGGAGTCCCAGCCCCATTGCAAACCCCTCCATACCCACTGCAAACCCCTCTGCTGCCTGCTGTGGGCAGGGTGCAGGCAGACCACCCCGTCCCCTGTGCCCACAGAATGTGGGTGCCACATTCACCCCAGGGCGGGGGGCTTGACTGGCCCCACTCACCATGTATTGTCCAGGGCTTGTTGCTTCTCCTGCAGCTCCCGCTTCAGGCTCTCCACCTCCACTTTCAGCTCGATGTTCTGTGGGGTGGGAGGGAGGTGGGTAAGATGCCCCCATGCTTACCCAGTGCCATTGCCCACAGGAAAGCATCAGAGGTGGCCATGGGGGTGCCTCACCCCGTGGCAGGGATTCAGGTGCTCCTGGCACCGATTGACACGGGTGGTGTTTTAGCCCATCTGTGCTGAGACGGGGTGTACCTGCTCCATCTGTCTGCACCCAAACTGGCACTGCCACCCACCCCAGGCACCCCACTGGGCTGGCGACACCCTCCCTGACCCTCTCCCCACTCCAGTCAAAGGCAGGAAGGGGCAAACTCCTGCACAGTGGCTCCCCCAGCCCCAGTGCCGTGCCCAATGCCCTCCCCACTGTCCTCACCAGCTGCACTCCCCCGAGCCCCATCTTCTCCCAGCAAAGGGGGAGATGGGGAGGGAAACCCCCATCGGACACCCGTCCCCTGAGGGTGCTCACCCGCCGGTAGACATCATCCCGACTGTCCTCGCCCTTCTGTTGGACGCGCTCCTCCAGAAAGTAGATGCGCAGCTTGAGGCTGAAATTCTCCTTCTTAAGGTCATTGAGGTGCTGGGAGAGTGTGCGGTACCCATTAGCCATGGCCGGCAGGCGCTCCATGGGGGGGGCATCCCGGCACCCCTCACATGGCGCCGCCGGGGACACGGCCGGCGGTCCCAGCCTGCCCACAGCTCCTGACGCCGTCCCTGCTGTGGCCTCTTCCTTTTTTTTTTTTTTTTTTTTTTTTTATATCCCCTCCCGGAGCTATTTGAGGAATCGCCGGAGCGGGACAGCAGGGACGGGCGGGTGGTGAAACCTGAGCCCCCGGCGGCCCCCGCGCGCCTCAGCCAGGAGGGCGGCGAGGGGGAGCATGGCGCCGAGGGGGGAGCTGTACCCCCTCTCCTCATCCCACCACCGCCTAGCCGGTGTCCCCCTCCTGCTCTCCGCACCCCACTACTGCACCCAGGGGATCCAGGATGTGTCCTGCAAGTACCTGGTGGTGCTGGGTTGGGGGGGTGGCACTTGGCGGTGCCATGGTGGGGGGGGAGGGGTTGGTCCCTGTACCCCAAGGTCTCACCTGCTCAAAGTCCCGCAGGGTCTGCGTCTGGGCAAGGGGACCCATCTCCAGGTCCCGGAGGAGACAAGTCTGTACCAAAGGGCCAGGCTGAGGCTGAGCACCTGGGGGGCCATGGGAACCCCCCAGCTCAGCTGACGTGGGGTCCTCATCACCCTCACCCCATGGCCCATCTTGGGAAGCTGGGAGGGAATGAGGACAAGCGGCAGTCAGGCAAGCAAAGCAGCCACTCCGCACCCCGCCTGCCCCCAAGATGTCACCAGGAGTGACATCATGACGCCTTGGGGCCCGGTGAGCCCCTGGCCATGCCCTGGGGTGATACACCCTGCCGGGGGCACATCACCCTCAGCAGGGCATGGAGCTGGGGCATGTGGGGTACGGGAGGGGGGGTGCTCCCAGGGTGTCTTACCCGCCATGTGGCTGGCTCCAGGGAGCACGGCTGGCCTGTCACTGCTGCAGGGGTCCCTGCAGAGAGGAGCATACAGCTGCGTGACACAAGGCACTGGGGGTCCAGCCCCTAGGGCCCCCCGCCATGCACCACCCAGCAGCCTTGACAGAGGGGCCAGGGAGGGCAGTGGGAGATTTTGCCAAAGGGTCTGCAGGGTGGCTGCTGCGTCTCCCCGACCCCGGGGGGTTTGTGGGTGGCTGGTGAGGCACTGGGGAAGGGGGCAGCAGGGCGGGCTCCCGGCATCAAACAGGCACACAAAAGCCTGCCCGGGGTGAGGGGCGAACTCCAGGAGAGGAAAAACATCCCTGGGGGTGCATGTGAAGGGGGGGCTGCACCCCTGCGGGTGTGTGCACAGGGGCAGAGGGGTGTCTGTGCACACATGGGGGGGGTGCCCATGTGTGTTCCCGTGGCCGGGAGGCATCTGCACTAAGTGCAAAGACACGAGGCCCCGGGGACCATGCAGATGGCGGTGCCCCCTTAGGAGCACTTTAGCTCCATTAGCAGTCCTGGCAGGGCCACCTGAGCCCCCAGAACAGCCCCCCCGCGGCCCTATGGAGGGGGGTCTGGGTGCTGGCAGTGAGCAGGGGCTGCCTGAGGCAGGGCTGGCCCCGGCCGCTCTCCGAGGGGCCCCATGCCTCCGTGCTATCACGTCTCGCCAGCTCCCCACCGCAGCCGCACTCAGGTTTATTTTCAGCTGAGAAGTGTGAGTCATTTCATGATTTAAAAGAAAGAAGGGGGAAAAACAAAAACAACCCACAAATAAAAAAACCCAGATTTTTTTTTTCTTTTTAAAAAAATGACAATATTTATTTTCTAATCTCATCATGACAGCTTTTTGGTGGAGTCCCATATGCAGGGAGGTGGGCATTCACTCCCAGTGTCACAGTGGGCACAGTGCCAGCATGTTCCAGTGGGACAGGCCATGATAGGGACCCTGCGGCCGTGTCTCCAGAGCTGGGCATGCCACACCAGCACTTTGTAGGCAGGGGACACAGCACTGCCGGCCTGGGAGGGAGCAGGAGGAGGCAGCCACAGCCCCTACAGCAACAACCCAACACAAGGGGAAACTGAGGCATGGCAGCTCTAAACACACCAGCATTGGCCAGGTGTGGCCCTGTGCCCTGCCAGGCACCATAACCAGCATGACACCCAGGAGCACAGAACCCAGAGGCACAGTACCCAGTGGTGTGGTACCCAGAGGTGCGATGCCCAGAGGCGCAGTACCTAGAGGTGCAGTACCCAGGGGCACAGTACCCCAAGGCATGATACCCAGAGGCACTCAGAGATACAATAGCCAGAAGCACAATGCGTGAAGAGACCTGAGACCCAGAGGCACAATATCCAAGGAGGCATGATGTCTGGAGGCATGACACCCCAGGAGGACCGATACCCAGGGGTGTGATACCCAGAGACAAAACATTGAAGGAGCCACGATACCCAGAGTAAAGGTGCACAAGGATGCACAGGACTCAAGGAAGCATAGTACTCAGCAGCATGATATCCCAACGCATGGTGTCCCAGGAGGCAACACACCCAAAGAAACACAATACCCAGTGACATGCCATCCACAGAGGCATGACACCCAAAAGCATAAGACCCGGAGACACAACAATCAAGGAGGCATGACAGCCAAATGCCTGATACCCAAGGAGATGTGGTACCCAGAGTCACAATATCCACAGAGCCACAGTACAATACCGAGGGAGGCGTGATACCCAGGGGCACGACACCCAAGGAGGTGCAATACCAAAGGAGGCACAACACCTGAGAAGATGGAATGAGGAGTGATACCCAGAGAGAAGGGTGACTAATCCCTGTGGCTCCAGTGCCATGGGGGCTCCTTGGAGCCACCCTGGGGCAGGGCCAGCCCAGCGTTGTGCCTGGCCACAGGATCTAGGTAAACGAGCAAAGCCCAGCCAGCATCCTCCAATACCAGGACTGGAAGCCCCATGCTGGGATATAGGGACGCTGGGCCGGCAGGAGCCTCGGGCCCTGCCACAGCCATGGACAGCTGGGCTGCATGGGGGCTCCTCCCTCCCCATCCATGTGCCCAACACTGGGAATTTGTTTCCTGCAAAGGGGAGGCCACAGCCGTTCTTCTGGGGCTGCAGGAGGACAAGAGCCCTTTCATGCCGGCCATGCCACTCCAGGGCATGTAGCAGAGCCGCCAGCACAGCACAGAGCTGGAGGGGAACACAGCCCTGGACACCCCCACCCACCGGGCAGCACTTCCCACCCCTGATGTACCTTGAAGCCTTGGCACGAGGGGTGCCACGCGGCCCTGACTCAGAGCACCTGCTGACTCACAGAATCTCCATGGCACCACACCAGGGCCACCACAGCTGCTTGCCGGCACTGGCACTCCAGGGTGCCCACTGGGGAGAGGGGAGAGCACAGGGGTGGGGGCCAGGGTCACAGCATGTGGGCTGTGTGAAGGTGGCCATGGGAGAGCATCCCCAAACTGCCCCATCCCCCAGCTGCCCAGCACCGCCCAAGCACACTGAGATGGCAACTCACCTCCTCTTGCTGCGAGATCACCTCCTGCGGACGGACAGAGGGGCAGACGGAGGGATGGATGGCAGCCCCCCAGCCCCGTGCTCAGCCACAGACACTCCAGGTGCCAGCGACTGTCTCAGGGCTGGCAGAGGAGCCGTGGCGAAGGCCAGGCGAGGCTAGGGCAAGCTCAGCAGCTCGGTGCCGGGGATGAGATGCTGAGTGTGGCTCAGCCTGCCTCCCCACTGACTCGTCGGCACAAATGTTTCAGCAGGGGCTGAGTGCTGCCACGGGGGAGGTGGAGCTGGGGACAGTCAGCCACGGCTGCCTGGGCGTGTGTGCACGGCGTGTGTGCACGGCACACGGCACGGCCAACCGCCGACTGCCCGCACACGGAGCACGGCAACAAGGTCTCCATTGAGCACCGCACGACTACGGGGAGCCGGGGGCCGGCGTTACCCACACTCCTGGCAAGGATGGCTCCTGACGCTGCGCCGCAAGCGTGGCAGCCGGCATGGCTCCCAGGGCCTGGCAGCCCTGGCCGGGTGCCGGGACAACGGTCTGTCAGGCAGCTCAGGCTGGAATTGGGGATGGACAGAGCTGAGGGAGGAGCAGGGAGGACACGAACGGGGCTGAGGAGATGGGGCAAGCCAAGCTCCCTATGTCGGCACCCCAAACCACAGAGATTCCTGCAGGGCCACCCTTGGCCCAGCATGTCCCAGCAAACCCCACCTGCCCAGCGTCCCGAGGAGAGCCCGGTGCTGGTGCTGGTGCCAGCCCAGCCCCACAGGACTACAGCCCCTGGCCTCCCACTTGGCATAGCACATGCAGCCCTGGCACCCCCAGGTCCTCATGGCACAGGGCAGCGAATACCTGTGTACCCCCAGTGATGGATGAGAGCCCCCCATTCCCTTCCTACACACCAGCAGCTCCCCCAAACCCTTTGCCTAGATACCCAGCAGTGGTCCCAGGTTTGCCCCACATAGGGCCCAGTGAGCCATAGCCCAGCTGGAAGTGTGGTGGCCCACAGCCCCATGGCAGCATCAACCCACGGGACCCCCGCAGCAGGCAGGGGACACCCACAGCTCAAGGAGGATGGGGTTGGGGACAAGATGTGTCCAGCCACACGCAGCCCTGAGGGAGCACACTCGCATCCCAGCCGCATCCCAGCTGCATCCTGGCCACACCGATGCCGGTTGGTACCTGGGCCTCAGCCTGCCGCGGCATCTCCACAGCCCAGCGTGGGCACACGCAGCCCCCACGCGTGCCTGGGGCACAGAGACACTCCGACCCGCATCACCCACGGACACACGCACCCACGGATGGCACACGCACCGCACGGACACGCTCCTCACCTCCGCCGCGGGGCTCGCATCCTGCCCCGGGCCGGGCGCCGCCGCACCGCGCTGGGCAGCACCGGGCCGGGCACCGGCGGTACCGGGCGGCACCGGGCTGGGCCGGCGGGTCTCCGCGGGCGCTGCCGGGCCGCCCCAGCGTGCGCCGGGGAGGCGGCTCTGCGGCACCGGCCGGCTCCGCCCGCCGCGGC
>JAOXNO010000004.1:4426546-4443398 GCA_028565335.1 Limnodromus scolopaceus
TGCATCCCCTCCTCCTCCTCCTTCTCCTCCTCCTTCTCCTCTTCCCCCCTGCCTCCCTCCATCTATCCCTGCCTCCCTCCATCCTTCCTTTCCTCCATCCCTTCCTCTGACCCACCATCCTTCCTTCCCCGCCCCATACCTCCCTCTCTCCATTCTCCTCTTCAGCTCCCCAGTCGTCGTCCCCCCGCAGCCCCCCTGCCCCAGCTGACACAGCTACCCCTCCACTCCAACCTTCTACTCCCCCCAGCCCCTCTGTGCTGAGCCCAAACCCTTCCATCCCCTAGGCACACCTCTGATGCCTCTCTGGTACGCACACACCCCCACTCCTTCCCCCACTTTCCCAGTCACCCCAAAAGGCTCCCAGTTAACCAAGATCCCCCATGGCACCTCCCACCATCCATCCTGACATCCCAGTCCTCCCTCTCATCCATTACTGCTCTGGTCTTCCTTGGATACCTCCACCCCAACTGGACATCCCCAACCCCCTTGTCACCCCCAGAGCCCCATGAGCCCCCTGGGTATCCATCCACCCCCAAAACACCCTCACATGCTCTCTAATCTTCCATGACTTCCCAGTGCTCCACTTGAACACCCTCAGTCTCCCTTGATGCCACCCTCACCCCAACACTTCTGTAACACTCACCATCCCAACCTAACACCCCCAATCTCCCCCACCCTTGCCTCTCCTTTGTCACCCCCATCTCAACTCCAGTATCTCCAGTCCCCTTTGCCCCACCCTAGTTATTTTCCCTGCTTGATACTGCAGTCCCAGTGCTGCCCCTGCCTTCTCCCCGAGTCCCATCCTCCCTGTAGGGACCACCTCCCCCAACAATCTCCTCTATTCTGAACCCATGGCCCCTTGGCTAGCCATCCCCTGTGTCCGTCCCCCCCCCGCCACCTGCCACCAAGCAGAGCCCATCCAGGACCCTGGTGTTAGGGGGGTCCCCAAGGACCGCAAAGGGTCATGTCCCCATGACTCCCAGACTCCATCCCGAAGGTTTGTCGACCACCACAGCCCGTGTTCTCTGGGCATCAATCCCACTGGCCCTGACAGCTCTGGGGTCCCCACCAGCCCAAGGGACACTTCCTCAGGATACAGGCAGGGACCAGATATTTAAGTCTCTCCAGTTGGCTCCCTTGGAGGACCAAGAGTGACGGGACATACCTGTTGTCATGGCCACTCGACCAGCACCCCCCATGGCCCAGCAGGCTGCTGGTGAGCGACTGGGTGCTACGTTGCTGGGGTGCTGTGAGGCTGTGCCTCCAGCCCTGCTCCCCAGGAGAGGGCACCAGCTGGCCATGAAAAGCCAGCAAATATGACTCTGCAGTGGTGGCTTGGACACGCAGGGCCTCTGCACAAGCAGGCTACAGGCATGCGAGAGGGACCGCGGAGACGTAGGGAGGTGTTGGGCAAACCCAAGCAGCGCCGGCACGGGGAGCATGGTGCCGAGGCACCGGGTAGTCAGGCGTCTTGAGCAAGGTCTTAATGGGTAATGGAGGCTGTGGCCAGTGTCACGGCTGTGCCAAGGGCCAGTGGGGCTGCAGGGCTGTGTCCCAGCCATGGAATGTCCCACAATGTGGGTACCTCCAACCCCACACAATGTGCAAGGCTGTGGAGAAGAAGCCCAGTCCCTGTCCCTGGGTCACACAGCTCCACTGAAGGGCCATTTCAGGACCCCACTGCAGATTTCATCAGCTGTCCTTGACCCTGTGTTGGCTACCCAGGACTTTCCCCCTTTTGGCGTCACGGTTGTTCCCTGGCTGTGGCTGCAGCGTGAGTAGCACCAGGGAATAAGTAGTGCCAGGGTGTACATCTCACTGGGGTGTATGCAGTGCTGGAGTGCATGCAGCACTGGGCTCTCCCACCTCGTCTGCACTGCCTATGGTGAGAGCAGCCATCCCAGCCACCTCCTGGCTGCTGGGCCAAGACTGTCACTTGGGCTCTGCTGGGTTTAGCAGCCTCTGGGGCCACCCCAGGTCTCACATGGGGCAGTTTGGTAGCCGGTGCTGCTGCTTGGGGCACACACAGACTGGGGAAGGGCTCAGTCCCATGAGGACCTGGCTTGGGAGCACCTCTAGTGCATGGAAAGTGGTGGACAAGCAAGGGCCAGATTCTGGCTCCCCCATGGGCAGGGCCTGGGCCCCGTCTGGGCCCCTGCACTGTGAGGTTTTGGACCTATGAGCAAGGGGAAACCTCCATCCTTTACCATCTGCAATGCCAGGCTGTGCCCAACCCTGTGGGGTCCCTGCACTGTCCCTTCTCAAGGGCCAGCACTTCCCCTCACGAGGTCACTGGATGTGGCCACATGGCTCTTGCCCCATGGAGGGCGTTTGCTAGGCGGCTCCTGTGTACCCCACGTCATTGGGAGCTGGTGGCGAGAGCTGGCCTCATGCCCCCAGCCCCTTATCGGGGGCATTGCTCAATGGTGGGCACCATGCCGGGGGCTGTCAGGGGCCACATCACTCCCTCAGCTTTGGGCTGTCGAGCCTGGGGAAGCCCCATTCCTGGGTGAGTTGGGGGGCCATGGCTGGGCTTGCCATAGGCTGCTGGGGCCATGGGGGCATGAGCAGCATGCCAGGGGCCATCCTGCTCCCCTGCCAGCAGCACCCCCAGCTTTGGGGGAGCCACCCGCACCACTGTGGTTGCCACCACCGTTACCCTCCTGCCTCGCCGTGGCGTGATGTGCGGGGCAGGGAAACTGAGGCACGGCCGCGGTGCATGGGGGTGGGGGACACTCTGCCCCTCGCTCCTCCCGGCTTCGTGACTCCCCAGCCCGGGGGCTGCAGAGTCCTGCCGGGGCACCCCTGCCCTCGCTATTGGGCTACTGGGGGGCCCGGCACAATCCCGGCCCCGCTCCCCTCCGCCTCTTCCCTCCCTCCCTCGGGGGGCGGAGGGGGGGGGGTGCCCGGGCGGGCTGGGGCGGGGAGGGGAAGGGAAGGAGGTGGGATTATGGAGACGGGACCCAATGAGCCCGAAAAACGTGCCCCGCTCGCAGCCCTTTTAGCCCGGCGGGCGGGCGGCAGCAGCCTCTCGGCGGCGTGCGGAGAGAGCCGGTACCCAGTCCCGTCCCGTCCGGTCCCGTCCCGTCCGGTCCCGTCCCCCGCCATGGCGCTGGGGAAACTGCAGAAGGTGCTGATCAGCGACAGCCTGGACCCCTGCTGCCGGGAGATCCTGCAGGCCGGCGGCCTCCGGGTGCAGGAGAAGCCCGGCCTGAGCAAGGAGGAGCTGCTGCGGGAGATTCGGGTGAGCGCGGCCGGGATGCACCCACGGCGGGGTGGGGGCGTGAGTGGCCGCAGCTCGGGGCCGGCTGTCCCGGGTGGCAGCGGAGCCCCCCTCGCCCAGCGGGGCCGGTCCCCGCCTCCCGTCTGATGCAAGAGCCCGGCCGGTTTCACACGGTGGATCCCAGCCCTCGTCAGCGGCTGTCCCCAAACCCTTCACCACCCCTTGGGACCACCCCGGGACTGCCAGCCCGGGCCCCGGTCCCACCTGCGGTGTCTGTGTCCCCCCAGGACTGCGATGGGCTCATTGTCCGCTCTGCCACCAAAGTCACAGCCGATGTGCTGGAGGCGGCGGAGAGACTGCAAGTGGTGGGTAGAGCGGGCACCGGTGTGGACAACGTCGATGTGGAGGCAGCCACCAGGAAGGGTGTCCTGGTCATGAAGTAAGAGCAGGAGCATGGGGACACCCCTGCTTGCGCTCCTGGGGAGACAGGAGTGGCTTCAGCAGGGTGCCTTCCCCACCCTGTGGGTCTCTGTCCTCCTGGCGTGCAGACCTCCAGCAGCCTGGGGGTGACACACCAGTGACACCACTCTCCATCCCCAGCACGCCCACGGGGAACAGCCTCAGTGCCGCTGAGCTCACCTGCGGGATGATCCTGTCCTTGGCCAGGTGAGCACGGGGCAGGACATGGGGATGGACGTGAGCCCCACGGCCCCTGCCCGCATGTTGATCGCAACCTCCCCTTTCAGGCAAATCCCACAGGCAGCTGCCTCCATGAAGGAGGGCAAATGGGACCGTAAGAAGGTAGGAGGCGGGTGCAGTGCCCTGGGCAGGACAAGGCTGCGGGTGCCCGTGCGGGGTGCACTTGCTCACTCTCCACTTTGCACCCTAGTACATGGGCATGGAGCTGAATGGGAAGACACTGGGCGTGCTGGGGCTGGGGCGCATTGGCAGGGAGGTGGCCACCCGCATGCAGGCTTTTGGCATGAAGGTAAGGAGCTGGGGCAGGGAGGAGCAATGGGGAGCACGCACCCCCCGGCCCGGCCGTCAGCACTGCAGGAGTGAGCACCCACTCTGCCTCAGACCATAGGCTATGACCCCATCATCACTCCTGAAGTCTCGGCCACCTTCGGTGTGGAGCAGCTGCCGCTGGAGCAGATCTGGCCCCGCTGCGACTTCATCACAGTGCACACACCACTGCTGCCCTCCACCACTGGTACGGGGTGGGCATCGGTATGGGGGAGCTTGGGTGAAGCTGGGGCAGCACCTCACCGCTCACGATGCTGCCCTCCCTCCCGCAGGGCTCCTGAACGACAGTACCTTTGCCAAGTGCCGCCGTGGTGTCCAGGTGGTGAACTGTGCCCGCGGTGGCATTGTGGACGAGGGTGCGCTGCTGCGGGCGCTGCAGTCAGGGCAGTGTGGTGGGGCTGCCCTTGATGTCTTCACGCAGGTGAGGGGGGCCGCGGGGAACCCCTGAGCTTGGCTTCGGCTTGGGACCACCAGGGCAGCCTTGCAAACCCCATGGAGCTGGGGACAGCCCTCCCCAACTCCCCTCCTTGCAAGGAAAGAGGGTGTAAATGTCCCCCCAGGCTCCTGGGTGGGTGCTGGAGGCTGACAGTGGGATGGGGCTGTGTCAACAGGAGCCCCCAAAGGACCGTGACCTGGTGAACCACCCCAACGTCATCAGCTGCCCGCACCTGGGTGCCAGCACACGGGAGGCGCAGAGCCGCTGTGGCAAGGAGATCGCCATGCAGATCGTGGACATGGCCACGGGGAAGGGGCTGGCTGGCATAGTGAGTCCCTCCACCAGGCACCTGACCTCTGTGCCTCAGTTTCCCTGTCTATAAAGTGTGGGTGCATTGGGAGTGACCCCGTGTTATCGCTGGTGAGTTCCCATCGCACATCCTGCTCTTCCTCGCAGGTGAACGGGCAGGCTCTCAGCAAGGCTTTCGCGCCCCAGACCAAGCCCTGGATAGCCCTAGCCAGGGCCCTGGGCACGCTGCTGCGCACAGCGGGCAAGAAAGTGCAGGGCAGCGTTCAGGTCTGCACCCTGGGTGAGTCAGGCAGGCTGCGCCCCATGGCCGGGCACAGGGACCCCAACGGGTGGGCAGCACACGGGGGGAGTGTGAGGACCCACTGGGCTGAGTGGATGGGAGGAGGGATGGGTGCACAGCCGGGTGGAGGGATGGATGGATGGATGGATGGGTGGGAGGGTGGCTGGATGGCTGGATGGTGGGGTGGCAGGGTGGGAAGATGGTGGGAGGACAGGGATGGTGGGGGTACGGATAGGTATACAGATGGGTGCACGGATGGGAGGGAGGACGGAAGTAGGGCTGGGTGAATGGATGGGTGGGTGGAAGGACCAACCTCAGGCTGGCTGCTCCAGCATGGGGTTGACCTCTCTGCTGCTGGCCCACCCACCCCAGGAACACCCCTGCGGGAGGCCGGGAACTACCTAACGCCTGCCGTGGCTGCGGGCATGCTGGCCGGAGGGGCACAGAAGGAGGTGACCCTGGTGAATGCCCAGCTGCTGGCCCAGGAGGCTGGGCTGAAGGTGCGTGGACAACCAAGGCTCCATATGTCAGCCTAGTGCACCCAGACATTGTCCTTCCCTGCCAAGAATCATGAGCCCAGCATCACCCCATGGGGCTGCTAATGCACTTCTCAGGCTGAGGGGCATTCCCTGGGGTGGCCTCTGAGGACGTCCCTTCCTTGTGCCCTGCCATGTGCAGCACCTGGGTGCTGAGCATCCACATCTCTCTGGCAGGTCACGACCACCCACAACGATGTGGCCCCCGAGCCTGATGGCAGCACCGGCTTGCTGCAGGTGGCCCTGCAGGGAACCCCTCACCGGGCAACGGGAACGGTGCAGGGCAGCACCCCTGTCCTGCGGGAGCTCAATGGGGCCACCTTCAAGCAGCCAGCCCCACTGGCCGGCCCTGTCCTTATCTACAGAGCCAAAGCCTCCGAGCCCAACACACTGCCCACGCTTGCTGGTGAGACCACCGTGCCACCCCTGAGCAGGGGGGGCAGCCTGGGGGGACCCTGCATCCACCCTGGATGCAGCAGGGAAGGGGCAGGTGTTGCACGGAGAGACTGGGACGGTGGGGCTTGGGCAGAGGGTTGAGGGCTTGGATCGAAGGACTTGGGGTGGTGGAATGAATCAGCATCATGAGGGGTGCTAGAGCCCTCCTACTTGCCGAGTGCTGGGGTGGTGGGACAGCCTGCAGCCCCTAACCCCTCTCCTCCTTTCCAGGGATGCTGGGGAAGGTTGGGGTCCAGCTCCAGTCCTACCACAGCTCTGCCATTGTGGCGGGGGAGCAGTGGAGCATCGTGGGGCTCTCGGCCCCCCTGTCCGACCTTGGCGAGCTGAAGCCACGCGTCACAGAGGTCTTCCTGCTCCACCTGTAGTCCCCAGGTGCTGGCAAGGACCCTGCCCACAGCCGCAGCACCTGGACCCGTGCCCCCCCAGCTGGGGGAGCATTGCACCTGGCCCTGCCTGGCCCCCACACTGGGCTTGGGGTGGCCCTGTGCTCAATAAAGGGTCCAGCAGGAGAGAGTGTTTGATGCCTTTTCTGATGTCCCTGACCCCAAAGCTCCTGCAGGTCCTGTCCCCCCTGCCCCCAGCCCAGCTCCTCCCTATTCCCCCCACCCCGCTGCTGTTTGGTCAAGGGTACAAAGGTCTCCATAGCTGCTGTGGCCCCACCGAGGTCCTGTCCGGCCATGGTCCTGTGCTGGGGCACGGCCCAGAGAGCAGGCAGCATTCCAAGGAGGGCTGAGCCCTCCCATGAGCCCTGGAATTGCCTGCCCCCTCCTCCCTCATGGATTTTTCCACAGGGATGTTTCAATTTGTCAGCATCAGAGAGAAAACGGCATCTTATCACCCCCAAACTGGAGACGGGGGATCTGGGGTTTACTTGGCTCCCCCTAAAACGTCAGGGCACGCTCCCATCCTGGGGAAATGGGGGATATTGAGGCACATGTCCAACAGGGCAGGGGGCTGCGTCGGGTGCCCATGGGATAAATCCCTTAAGGGACCACGATCCAGCCCTGTGGTGGCTGAGGGAAGGGCCCTGGAGTGGGAGAGAACCACTCGTGACTAGGAGCCAGAGCCGGGCTGCTGCCCCCTCTCATCCGTGTGTTTATTCCCCCATGCCACCCGGGTGCTTGCAGAAAGCGCTGCCATCTCCACCAGCTCCAGGGCATGAGTTGCTGCCAGCTGCTTCTCAGCCATCCAAGGTGAGGTTTCCTGCAGAGGCCAGTTCCAGATTTGGGGGCAAGCAGGGATGCTGGTGGGGAGGAAAGCATCCCCCTCCCTGGGGCTCACCACTCCGGTTCTCCCTAGATGGGCTTCCTGGCATATTCCCGACGGTACTTGGCATCCACTCGCGTCAGGTACCAGGTGCCAGGGAAGAGATCTGCCTGGGAACCGTGGGGAGCATGGTCGGCTGTGGGGAGAGGGTGGTGATGCTCAGTGGGGCTGTGGGGAACCAGTGGGGAGGCATCGCGTGCCCCCAGCCCCGCTCACCCAAGTGATGAGTCTCCTCCCGCCGCTTCATGATCTCAGCAAAGTCCTGTGGGGCCACGCGCTTGCGGGCATCCAGGCGAGCTGGCAGGTCGGCCAGGCTGGAGACTAGCTTATCCAGGGGCGAACCTGTGTAAGTGGGGACACCCCTGCGTGAGACAGCAGTGCCAGTGGTCCTAGCCCCACAGCTCCACGCTGTCCTTCCCTCCCGGCCACCCTCTTCCATGGGGCTTACCCGGGGATGCATCCTGTGAGACGCGGAGGGAGAACATGCTGGCAGCCAGCCCTGAGCCGTAGGAGAAGGCACCGATCCGGGAGCCTGCCAGGTCCCGTGCCGAGGACCTGCAGTGAGGGGTTAGCGGGGATCGGGGGCTGGGGGCTTGGGGGCAGATGCAGGGCTGTGGGGCCAGCGTAAAGGGCTGCCTCCTGCCCCCTTCACAGTCAGGGGTGTCCTGGGATTTGGAACTGGTTTAAATGGCAACTTGTGGCCACAATGCCAAGAACAGGTGGCCACAGAGCAAGGGGATGCCTCTGGAGAGGGCTTGGAGCCGGGGAGTACCAGGGCTGCCCAAGGAGGGGTGGTGGGATGAGGCTTTTGTCTCCTCCCCATGCCTGGCTGTTCCCATGGCTCCTTTGCCACTGCTGGCGGCAGGGGACAGCCATTCTCCCGGGCACAAGGGGGTTTTCATCCTCCTGGCACTGACAGAAGGGCTTTATACATCGACCCAGCTCCAGCAAACTGGGATGAAAAGGCTGGACGGGGAACTGCGTGGGGTGGGATGTGAACATCCATGGGGTTATGTGCAATGAAAGCGCTGGATCTCTGCTGCAGCGAAGGGGGCTGAGTGCTGGAGCCTGCCCCCTGAGCCAGCCGGGCCACAGACTGCCCTCCCCAAAACAAACTGCCCCCCACCCTGAGTCAGATTTGGGGGGACTCACTGTGCCAGGAGGGAGGCCAGGCAGCCGTACATGGACGGCGTGTACATGTTGCCATTGCGGGAGGAGAGGAGCAGGGAAGGCTTGGTCTTCTGGTTGAAGATCTCTTGGCTGGCCGCCTGGAAAGCCTTCTCCACCTCCTTGCTGGTGTAGGTGTCCTCCAGCTTCATGCCACTGCCCAGAGAGAGGCTGGCTCAAACCCCACACAGTCACGTCCCTGGCCAGGCTGGGGGACAGGGGACACGGTGCGGGGACTCACCGAAAGGGCTGCAGCCCCTTGTAGAGGCCGGCAGCCGTGTCGGGGTTGGGGGTGGCCAAGAAGTCATTCAGCAGCAGCCGCCCCACTGACTTCTGCACCAGCTTGCAGAAGGGCGTGTGGAAGATGATGAACTTGAAGTCATCGAGGGTGAAGGGCCTCTGGATGCCAGCTGGAAGGCAATGTGGGGCTGTCAGCATCCGGTGGGATGGCATGGGCACCCCAGGGGTGCTGCCGCTTACCCTGCTGCCACTGGCTCTCCGCCTTGCGACGGTACACGGCGTAGCAGCGGTCCAGCGCCCGCAGGTAGCACTGGATGGAGAGCTGCCCATCCACCACCGGGTACTCGGAGGACAGGTCCGGCTTGTAGAAGTCGTAGGCGTGCTCCATGTGGGTTCCCCGCAGGCCTGGGAGTACAGGGAGAGCTGGCTGTTGGGGGAGTCCCATCTGGATGGTAAGCACCCATGGGTGGTGCCATGCCATGCCATGCCAGCCCCAGCATTTTCCAGCCTCTTTGGGTCACTCTGTGGTGCCCACAGGGATGTGGCCAGGCCTGAATCTTGGGGTACTCAGCACCAAGCAGCCACTGGGGCTGGCAGAGCCAGTGCTGCCATCGCTGAGCAACTCTGTCCAGGGCTGGGACATGGATGTATGGCCTCCAGGGACAGCACCGAACAGCTCGCCACCCCCAAGGTCTCATGACACCAACCTCTCTCCAGTACCAGTGGGGCATTGGGTCCCACCAGCATGGCGATGGCACCAGCACCTCCTGTGGGCCGTGCGTTCCCCGTGGCGTAGACGGCGATGTCCCCACACACCACCACAGCATAGCGACCTGGGGGAGGACAAAGTGGTCAGTGGTGCCGTCAGTGGGTGGGAGCATCCATCCCATGGCCCTTGTGCACTCCCATCCCCATGCTGCTGGGTGTCACAACCAAGGCAGGCAAGAAACAGGGGTAATGGAGAATCTGGAGGGGCAGCAGCTCCCTTTGAGACTTGCCAGAGCATCTTTGGGTTTCAGGCCACCTCCTGCCTCCTTCCCTCATCCCATGGCGCCCACCCAACATCCAGCCCCGCCATCCCCATGGCACAATCCCTGCCCACACCCACCATCCCAGGCGCTGGACTCCACCCAGGCGGCTGCATTGAAGAGCGAGGCTGTGCCCCCATAGCAGGCGTTGGTGGTGTCGACGCCCTCCACGTCAGTGTTGCCCGAGTCATGGAAGAGCTGCATGAGGACAGTCTTGACGGCCTTAGACTTGTCAATGACGGTCTCGGTGCCCACCTCCAGGCGGCCGATGGAGTCCCAGGAGAGGCGCCCACGCTCCACCAGCCGCTGCACCACCGTCAGGCACAAGGAGTTGATGTCCTCGTGGGCGGCGCAGAAGCCCATCTGCTGCTGGCCCAAGCCCCGTGTATACTTGCCAGCCTCCACACCATCGTACCGCTCCAGCTCCTCCTGCTCCACATACTGGGCGGGGAAGTACACCTCCAGTGCCAGGATGCCCACGTCCTTGGGCCAGGTGCTTGTCCCAGCAGCACTGGAGAGGCTGCGGGGCAGAGGGAACAGCAATGGTCCCATGGTGGCCCTGAGCCTCAGGACGTGCGGCGGCCACGGAGAGGTGCCACCAGCGAGCAACCCCAGGCTGTGAGCACCCCAAATCCTTGCTGGTTCCCAGTGGTGCTGCGGGAAAGAAGGGAGAGCTTCCCCTTCCCCAAAAAGGTTCAAAAGCACTGCCAGCTCCCCGACTCCCCCCTGGTTATGCCTCCACCCCACCCGATCCACATGGGTGCTCACCATGCCCTCTGCATGGCCATGGGGTGCTGGGACCCCCAGGGTGCCTGCTCCGGCCCCGGCAGTACCCTCCTCGCCCCCCAGCAGCGCGCAGCACGGCTGACCAAGCGCAGCATCTTCACCCCGGCCGCTGCACAGAGGGACAGACAGCAGGACAGACAGACGGACAGTAGGATGGGCCTGGTGCTTTTATAAACTGTGCGGTCGGCATGGCACAGCCCTCCCAGCCCTTATCAGCATGCCGGACCCCAGTGCTCAAAGGTCACCGAGCGCCAGCCAACGCGACAGGGACAGCGGAGCAAGTGCTGGCTTTGGAGGCGGGGGGGGACTTGCAAGACATCTCTGTCTTGTGCCCTAAAGCCCAGGGACGCGCTCGGCTGGAGCCAGGGCTGAGCAGTGTGCTGGGCCCAGGCTCCCTGTGCCATGGGGTGGTGGCAGGTCTGGTGTCCGTGACTTGCTGGCACGGCTGTAGTCACCATGCAGCGTGCGAGGTGCTGTGTGGCCTCCCTGACTGCCTCCACGGTCCCGGGAAGGGAGCAGAGGGCAGCTGGGGGCTTGGTGCCAGCACCATCCGTGCCGCCCAGGACGTGGTCCACCTCCCTCACGTGCCATGACTCCAGAGGGAGGAAAAAACCCATGAGCTGGGGGCGGGCAGAGCCGTCTTCAAAACAGCAGAGCAAACAGACACGTGATGCATGTGACAACACTGCGGTGACACAAGAAGAGACCTTTGGTCCTGGTGCTGCTGTCAACATGGCCATGGGGCAGCACCGCAGACCCCAGACTCCCACGGAGCCATTTGCACCTGGGAGAGGCACCCACCTGCACACCCACGACAGCTCCCATCCCCACCCTCATCTGTGCCGCAGCTCACCTCCATGCCTGCACCCTGGGGACACTCCTGTCCCCTACACCTGCATCCCAGGGGCATCCTGTCCACCCCCCCCGTTTAGCACCAGAGGGCTGGGGATGAGCAAACATGAGCACCCAGCTGGGAGAGCTGCTGGCCCCATGGCTCCCAGGGACTCACACCCAAATGGCTCTGCCGGCACCGGCAGCACGGAAGCCCCCGGCAGCTGGGAAGCTCTGGGAGCCACATCAGCACCTGCGGCTCCCTCACCCAGATGCCTGTGGGTAGACCGTATCAGGGCATTGCACCAGCACCAAACTCACACAGCACTTGCATGCTTGTTTTTTTTATAGATGTATTTTTAGGAGTTGGGGAGAGAGAAGCAGAGGTGGCAAGGAAGGAGCATCACCGACATGGGCTCCTCCATGGGATCCCCCACAGGCTGGGCTCAATATGAGGGGATAAACTTGCAGATATAGTGATGCTGCTGGGCACAGTCAGCGCTGGACCACACGGTGAAGCCTGCCGGAGAGACAGGAGAGACGGGGATCAGTGGGAGCCACAGTGAGGACAGAGGAACCAGCTTTGCCTGCTGCAGTCTGGATGAGGAGGAGTGTGGGGGGGTGCCAGCTGAGACGGAGTGATGGAGCTAGATGTGGGGTCCGGGCACTCACCGCTGAGATGGGTCAGCACGCCACAGGTCCCCCCTTGAGCACCGTTCCCAGCCAGCCCACTGGTGGTGCTGTACTTGTCCCCACTTGCCCACTGCCAGGTTTGGCTCTGTGCAGGGAGAGGGGGGTCAGAGGCATGACCCCGCTCCCCCCTGGCCCCCTGTCACCCCCTGCTGCCTCCCATCTCACCTCACGTTTGTAGTGGAGGCCGACCCAAACGGGCTGTGCGCGCTGGTAGTAGGAGATGACCTTCTGCAGGGTGGCTGCCTCCCGGGGCTCCTCCACCCAGGCCAGGTGGGCACTGGCATGGCTGGCCTGGCACTGCCTCTGCGGGGAGAGCCATCAGTGCCAGGGCACCCCCAGGAGATCATAGAATCACATGGGGTTGGAAGGGACCTCTGGAGATCATCTAGTCCAACCCCCCTGCCAAAGCAGGTCCACCTAGAGCAGGTTGCACAGGAACTTGTCCAGGCGGGTTTTGAATGTCTCCAGAGAAGGAGACTCCACCACCTCTCTGGGCAGCCTGTTCCAGTGCTCTGCCACTCTCAAAAGAATGAAGTTCCTCCTCATGTTTAGGTGGAACTTCTTATATTCAAGTTCATGCCCGTTTCCTCTTGTCCTACCCCTGGGCACCAATGAAAAAAAGACTGGCCCCATCCTCTTGACATCTTCCCTTTAAGTATTTATAAACATTGATCAGATCCCCCCTCAGCCTTCTCTTCTCTAGACTAAAAAGACCCAGGTCTCTCAGCCTCTCCTTGTAAGGGAGATGCTCCAGGCCCCTAATCATCTTCATAGCCCTCTGCTGTACCCTCTCCAGCAGTTGCCTGTCCTTTTTGAACTGGGGAGCCCAGAACTGGACACAGTACTCCAGCTGGGGCCTCACCAGGGCAGAGTAGAGGGTCAGGATAACCTCTCTTGACCTGCTGGTTACACTCAGATGGGTGTCCCTTGCCATGTGTGTACCCCAGCAGGCTTACCTCAGCTTCATCCCAGGTCTGGGGCTGACTGAAGTACTTGAAGCAGCTGAACTTGTAGTAGGACCAGCCCTTGGGGCAGTAGTCTATGTACCGGGCACCTGCGGAGGGAAAGACGTGGAGAGGGATGGGGGACAGCCAGCGTTGCTGGATGGAGAGGAGCACGGCTCCCTCCTGGACTCGCTGCAAAAGCGGCTGCCCCTGGAGTGGTGGGACTCACCGGCCGGCCACAGGAGCCCCACACAGCCCAGCAACAGGAGGGCGAATCCAGCTGCTGACACCATCTTCCTTGCTCCTGGAAGCGTCGCCTGCAAGAGCTCGGGGGGGGTCACATCAGGTCCCTCGGGGACAGGGGATGCTGCCTGTGCCCGGAGGGTGCAAACCCGCCCTGCTGTTGGCTAAATCTGGCCCCTTTTAGCCAGCTGGAGGAGATGGCAGCCCCGGGGGCTGTGCCATCCTCTCCCCTCCCTGGCACAGGTCACTGCTGTGCCATACCCCAGCACCCAGGCACAGCTCAAGGTCCCCAGCCCACACCGGCAGCAGGGGCTCCCTTCCCCACCAGTCCCAGTCTCGGTGGGAGGCATCTTGGTGAGCCAAGCTGCTCCGTAGGGACATGGAGAGAACGCTGCCACGGGCACAACTGGGGGGACCCCAGCCCTGCCCTGGCATCAGGCAGGAGCAGCGATGGCACAGGCAGAGCTGGGGCCACTGGGAATGCAGAGGCTACGTGCACAGCATCGTTTTCACCCCCCGAGCTGGTAGTGCTGCCAGAGCCAGGCCAGGGAGACAAATGGGCCACATCAGCGCAGTTCCCCTTTATCTGGGCTAATCCCCGGGCACCAGGGCTGATTTGCAGACTCAGCTCATCTTCCCCTCAGAGAAGCAGCGACAAAAGTCAACACAGGACTGAAAATTGCATTGTTGCAGCCTGCCCCATCCCGTGCACATCTTCCCTGGGAGCTGCCATGGCTGGCACCTGCTCCTGCTTGCCCACAAGCCACCTTGGAGCATGTTGAGGCCTCAGCCACCCTGCGAGGGTCCCCTTCCTCACCTGCTGTCCCAGGATCGGGAGGAGTAACAGCTTCTCGTGGGTCACCGGGAGAGGAGAGGAGCTGCCCTTTATAGCACAGTGCTCACCAGCATCAGTGTTTGTCCAGCTCAGGTGATTCCACCATAAAAAACTTACTGCTGACTCCCCTTCATACCCCCCACTTTGCTGGAAAGCTGCCCAGATCTCTGCGCTGTTTACATTCAACATTCTTCCAGAGAAGACAGGAAGAACCTCTCCTAGTTGGTCAATAAAACCCCTGCAATTAGCATTAAGTACTAATACAAACACAGAGATAACCTTGTGGCAGAGAGCAGCATGGTACCAGGCAGGGATGCCCACTGGCCGAGCCATGGCTGAGCCAGGGGCTGGCAGGGATGAGCCCCAGGGAAGGATGTCCCAGTCCCAGCTGGAGCATCCCCACGGAGAGTGACTGGGCTGTGGGTGTCACCCGTGTCCCCCAGCTGAGGGATGGCACCCAGCTGGGTCCCATGCCCTGCCCGGCTCCGCCATGCGTCATCTGCACACCGCCCTTGTTTGAACTGCCTGGGGGTGTTTGCAGTAGGATGTAGGACGCGGGAACAGCCTGCAGCCGGCAGCTGGCAGGCTCCATCAGATAGCGGTGGGGCTGCTGGGCCCCAGCATCCGGCAGTGAGGCAGGGCTTTGTCAGTCTGCATCCCTCTGGATGGGGCAGGTCCTGCAGCAGCAGCCCCTCACTGCCCCTGCCCCATATGGGGAACCCACAGCCCTGGCCCAGGAGAGGCTGCTGCTGGCATGGAGCCCCCAGCCCCAGCAGCCAGAGCCCTTTGGCATGGTTAGGCATGGTCTTCTCCGTCTTGGTCCTTGCTCCTCAACCCGGGGTGTTCTCTTGCACTGGTGGGAGGCAGCTGAAGCTCATCTACCCTACTGCTTCGACCATGCTGGCCTGGAGCATCACTTTGTTGGCTCCTAACATACCAAAGCAGCTTTGAAAGCTCTTCCTGCTGCCTGTCCTGTGGCCTCCTGCAAAGCTGCCACCTTCTGCCCAGTGTCCTGCTGCTGCCAGCTCCAGCCAATGCCTGGCTCTTCTTCCCCCAGTCCTCTTGAAGGCCCTCAGAGGAGGCCACTGGGAGCTGCCTACGAGAAAGCAATCTGCAGAGGATCCAGCCCCACAGCTAAGCCCCTCATCTCCCAACACGGAGGGCTTGTAGCTGGCTGAAGCTGTTACTTCTGACTGTCAGGCTCAAGCCATGTCCTCCAGCTCCCCGGGATCTCCCACGGCTCCTTGGCGGCAGTATTTGCCCAAACGCGCAGCGGGTGCTGCTACACCCACAAGGTGCAGCTCCCCACCAGCATGCAGAGGCAGGTCTGGCTTTTGCCCCAGGCAGGGAGGAGGATCAGACCCATCTCCTTCACCCACACAGCCAGGATATAGCTGATGCTGCTTCCCAAGACCTCTCAAGACTCAGCGAGCTCGCTGGGCACCCTCCGGGACCCAAGGGGTAAAGCCTTCTCGTGTACAAATACAGCTGCTGCCTGCTACCATCTCTCCTGAAAGAAACAACCTTAGAGGGGAGATCAACCACTCTGACTAATGGGGAAAATCTTCAAACACAGCAAACCGCCCCCCCCAGAAGACAGGACTCCACCCTTGTTTTATGAAAAACCATGAAAATGTTCCCCAAAGGAGCCTGAGGCTACTCCATTACTGCTCGGTTAGATAAGGGATACCCCCAGCTCTCTGCCTGGCTGGTTCAATTAGGCTTATTTGGATGCAGCACAACAAGTCCTCACAAGCTCCTCGTCGTCCCGGGCAGGGGGAGAGGCTTGTGTCATCCCCAGGGAGACGCAGCTTCAAGTCTCAGCCTGAGCACCAGCAAACTCAACATCGGTGTGCCAGAGACACGGCAGAGCTGGCTAAACTTTGGCACAGATGTGCAACCTGTGGGAGAACATGGATGAAAGCCTCCCGGAGGTTTGTACTTGCCAAGCTGGCTCTACTAGAAGATAAAGGAGCTGCACTGTTTGAATATGAAACCTTTAAAATACCCCCAGCAGCTTTATCCCTGCTGGGCACTACAATTCAGCTACCGGCTCTATCCCAGTCCGCAGTGAGAGCTGGAAACCGGCCAGGGGAGCCCTAGAGGAGCCCAAGGCTTCAGTGGCACCTCCCTGCTCAAAATACAGGAATGCAGCCATTGTCAATTTGTACTCTTAATTGTTCAAGTCAAACTTTTCAAGTCTGTAAACAGCATGGAGGAGCCGTGATTCCCTGTTTCCCTGCCAAGCCGAAGCCAGGGAGGCAGCCTCAGCTCCAGGGATGAGGGTCTTCCTTCCAGCAGGAAGAATGGTTGCCCAGGGAAGCAAGCAGGACCCGAAAAGGCAAGTGAATCCACGGCCCCACTAACCACTGCCTGACCCACGCTTGCTCACAAACTTTCTAAAAGCCACACAAAAGCCCCAGCCCTTCTCTGCCTCCCAGGCAAGCAAGAGCTCTTATTCAAAGCATCTCAAAAAAGGCCCCACCTGTCCCTCCCAGTCCCTCCTTGTCCTTCCCAGTATGCCCAGCTGCTTGGCTGCTGGTTACTGCCCCC
>JAOXNO010000004.1:4455153-4476485 GCA_028565335.1 Limnodromus scolopaceus
TTTGTTTGGGGTTTTTTATTATTTATTTTGGTGGGGTTTTTTTGGTTTTGTTGTTTTGTTTTAAGCTAATGACCATTTACCTCTGCTTTGCATTCTCAGGTTTCACACTCCCACCATACATAATCAGGCCTGAACTGCAAGACATTACGCTACTGTTAACCTTCTCTTCCTTTTGATGCAGCAGGGCCTGGGTAGGGAGGGGACACTGGAACAGAAGTTACCTGGTTTCTCTACTGGCCTGTGGTGGCAGTGTTAACCCGAGGATTTGCTCCTCAGATATCATTAGTTACATATTACAAATCCCTAAGCAAAGGGAGTTTTTGAGCAAGAGGCATTCTCTGGAAGCTAACACAGCTGTCTTCCTCCCTAGCTGTTTCAATTTCAAGCAATATTCAAGTCTTGGAGCTCCTTACCTTTGCTCTCTTTGGCTGAGGTCCACCATCACCTGCCCAGTGTTCAGTTGGTCCAGAATCGGCCAGGTTACCCTCTGGTATCTGGACTGACAGATTTCTAACAAACAAGAAGAAAACATCACTTTGCAGGCTGACCAGGTGCTACTACTGGTACTTAGACTAGGCTGCAGAGACCAAGGATGGGATGCTTGCAAGTTTGGTAGCTTGCAAACAGAGGGACCAAGAAATTAGAAATCTCAGGCAGCCAACAGTGGCATTAAATGCATTTATAACTGCGAACTTGGTTAATTCAGTGGAAAGCCAAAACTGCATAAATAGGATACGTCTTTCAAAACTTTCCATTATTTCTGAGTCATGTCTTTAATGCGTTGAGACGGATGCATTAGAAGTTCTTTGCCACCTATCAACCTAAAAATTTCTCACCTATTCCAGGAGGAAATGATGCAAACAGTACCCAATTGCTAAACTAAGCAGAGTGGTAAAAAAGCAAACATAATCAGGAGATCAGATTTCTTACTAGGATTTTATAGATTACAGTTAATTAAAGTTCTTCTGTCCAAAAGAGATGTATTAAAACTTAGGGAAATAGCCTAAGAAGTTCTAGCTTAAAATGCAGCTTTCTCTATGGAGTTAGGTGCCTTTCATGAAAGATTCATACACCACATTCTCAAAATCCTCTAACACACTAATAAACACACTATCAGTGGCCTAAATGCAAACTTACTTGAGTCCAACAGCATCTTCCCCAACTGGCTCTCTGCGTTTGTGATTACTGGGATCCCTGCGCAGAATAAAGCCCTCTGGGAGCCACAGCGACCCATGTTTGCGCTTACGCTTTGCCATCATCACGCCCAAGAGAAGAATTAAGAGGATGATCAAAGCTGCCACAGCAAGCAGGTAAAGCAACTGGGTCTTCGGTGCTAACAAGGGTTCACCTAAAAATTCCAGTTAAAATACAATGAGATTAACAAAGCAGAGACAACAATCTTCTACCTACATACTTTCTTTTTTTCACTCGGAGTCTTCCCCTCAGAGGGTGTATTGTCTCTACACTGTGATGCATTTAGAGCAAGGCTTGAGGAAGTTTAGGCTCTGCTGCAACTTTTCTAAGAATACATCCTGTCTTTTTGGCTTCCCTTGATCTTGTTTTTCAATATACTTTTTACAGTATATGAGACTGCTGAACTGAAGATCTTGCTCCTTCCCCAAGTGTCCTGCTGGCTGAAGACAGCCACCCTGAATCAGTGTAGAGAGCCCTGATCTACATAAAGATACGAGCATGACCCAACTAGGAATAGTGATATTATCAATCTAGTAGGAGATTGCAGCTGAGCCTCAGGCTGAGGAAGAGGGGAGCAGAAATCAAGGGGATTATCTATTGTCAGAGGAGAAAACATCTGGTAGACTGAGAAATGACCCCCACCCCTTCTCTCCAACGGCACCTTTTTCAAAGGATTCATGGCTTAGAGCACATGAATGCCTTTTAGTGCAGACAAGATCACTGCAGTGTGTGACACACTGCTGCAGCACATGAGATATTACTGTTTCTAAGGGTATTAAAATGACTAGGCTCCAAAATTAAATGCCTTGCCTTACTAACCAGATGTCCCCTCAAAGCAGAATAAACGTATTGCACATACATACTTCTGTAACTGGGGATGAACAAGTTAGCTCCCAGAAATCACACTGAACAGTGAGACACATTAAGATGAGGATCAATAATCTGAGCATGAATTTTGTAATCGCAAGTTTGCTGACTGTCTTCCTCCACAAGCAATTCTCCCTCTGCAATTACTTACTTTGCACAGACACGAAAGGATAGGGCAACATGCCCTTGATGGCGTGAGCAGCTAAGAGAGCTGCAGCAGCTTCTGTGTTGTGGAAGCATTGCTCCGAATCCTCTGCGCACTGACGGTTGTCAATCTCCAGGAACACCTTGGTGCTGCAGAGACACAGTAAAAGGGCACAGAAGTCAGCAACAGGAACTTCTGCCAAAGCTGCAGCCTTTTAAGTTAGTCTTTCCACCCCGGCACTGAATTTGCAGCTCATTAGCTTCATACTTCTCTATTTAAAAAACCAGACTAGAGCCCTATAAGGTCCAGAATGCGACCAGACACTTACAAGCAAGACCCACGAGCATAACAAGGCCAGAGGAACACAAAGGCATCCACTCACCCAATGACCTCTTGCTCTAGTTCTCTGTGCTTGCGAATGACCACAAGTGATCGCCGACTCCGTGCTGCTGTTTTCTCCCCATAGTATGGGAACACCATGGGGTTTCCCTGGGAGTCCAGCTTGATTCTCAGATTGGTGTGCAGAAGATTTCCCAAAGTGCGCAAGAAGCTGCGAACGTCATCCAGCAGCTCGTCAGGGGGCATCAAGACCACAATGATTAGGGTCCCTTCTGCCAGCTTCTCAGCTTTGTCACCAGCACAGTCCAGACCATCCCAGCCACACTCCTCGCTATTACAGCCCTGGTCGCAGCGGCCATCTGCATAGTGATCTGCACAATACTTGTCATACCTGGAACAGCAAAAAGGTTACAGGCAGTATATAGGACATACACATTCTGTACAGTATACCTGCAGTCTAAGGGCCAGGGCCTTACACTCTTCGTAATCATTTGAGGTAAAATAACATTCACATTCAGGATACAAGGAGAAGAAATATAACCCCAGGATAAGCTTGCAATCTGGCAGGGTGGAAGTAGGAAGCACAGAACACCCCAAGAACAAGTGGTTCAATTCCAGTACCAGTGGAAGAGAACTGTTTATTCTGTTTACTAACATAAAGCTATAACACCTCCTGCATCACCAAGGGAGAATCATCACAGCAAAGCTGTAGCACTTATCACAGATAACTGAAGAGAAAGAGGTGCCATGACAAACAAGCTGGAAAACACACTCAGTGGTAGCAAATACAGTTGGGATAAAAATACAGGAAATGCTGGTATGGAGTGAAACTCAGGAAAGGAGGCAGTACCATGAAAATCTAGTACACGGTGAAATGCCTCCTATTTACATTTCCACAGAAAGCAGGGCACATCTATCAAGCAGGTTAACACATTACCACTGCTCAGGGTACCAACTTAGTTCATAGCATCCAAATTCCAGAACTTCTTTCAACAAATAGACAAAGAGTACACCAAGCAGCAGCAACTCCTTGATGCCAAACTTTCAGCAAGAGCAAGGACCAGCAACAGAAGCAACGGAAGAGATGGAAGCAGCAGGCATGAAGCGTACCAACAACTGAAAGCGTTAGCAGGAGACGTATTAGTGACACAAAGAAACCGTTCCCAGGATCAAGCCTTACTTGCATGTTTTGCTATTCTCCTGACATTCAAAGTTGTCGAACAGGCACTCGGGTGTGTTGCAGAACTCGTCACACTGTCCATTGAAAAGCATCCAGCAGCGCAATGAAGAGGAGCAGTTGGCCCAAGGATCTTCCATTGTCAAGGAGCAGTCACCTCCGTCCCACTGGCAGGCGTGAGTGTTACAGTCTTCATCACACACGCCATCTTTGGCTTTTTCCGCACACTGGGAATCCAAACATCCTCGGGGCTCTGGGCTGAAAGTTACGGGCTGTTCACACTGGCTGCCTTGGGTGTTAACAGGGCACTGACAATAATAGTAAGGAGGCTGAGAATGAGGGCGGCAGCTTCCACCATTCTGGCAGGGGGCACTGGCACAACCCGTGTTTGTCTGGCATTCCTCTCCCACAGAGAGCTTGGGGCAATAGCATCGTGGACCAGAAGACGTCTGGATGCACTGCTCCCCCTTCTTGCATTTCACTTGTCCGCAAGTACTGTGGCTGCTGAACTCACATTTTGCTCCAGAATAACCCTACAGGGGAAAAAACCAAAGCAAAACAACCAGGTTCACAAAGTTATTCTTCAATGCTCTGAGGGCTGGAGGCAAGGTGTCCTGTGCAAACCCATTCTCCCCCATAATTCCTCTAGCCTCCTTGCAGGAGCCATGATTTTCTGGACCTAGGCATAAACTAGGAACTTACAAGGCTCTGGTACATTCACAAATGGACTTAGAAGAGCCACGAAAAAGGGGAATTCTTGCAGTAAGCACAGAAGACACAGGGTAGCAAAAAAATTGTCGAAATTTAATTGTAGGTTTAAGACAGAGAGGCCAGCTATCCTGCCTCAACAGCAGAATTGTCTCGGGTAACAACAGGCAGCATCACTTTCCTAGGGCACCTGGAAGCCTGGGCTTCCCAGGCTCAGTAGATAAACTAAAGGATGTGGATAAAGAGCGTCAAACGACACAGCTTTGCAAGTAGTACAGAAAAGATAATCTTCACCTACAGTGGGCCAGTGAAACTAATGAGACTGTAGCCAGAGAACTCTACAGCTGAGGCAGGCAATTCGGTTTCAGGGTACGGTGCTTACCGGAGGACACTGGCAGATGAACCCATCAGGCATATTGCTGGCAACAGCACAGGTACCTCCGTTCTGACAAGGCTTCCGGGGACACACATCTATTACACTCTCACAGTGACGACCTGAGATGTAGACATGTGGGGAGAAGAGAGCAGAGAAATGTGTGTGTGCGCGTATCAAAAAGCCATCACATAGCAAAACACTCCACTGAATAGCCAACGAGCCAAACACTACAGCGAAGCCTTTCCCTCAGAACAGGCAAGGCAGATAACACGTTACCTGCAGATAACACGTGCTTTTTAAGTAGCTGCTTAAGTAGCAGTAGAGGAAGGCAGAACCCTGGAATCCACAGGGGGTATTTGGAGAGAGCCCACCTTGTCCGCCTCCTCAAGAATACATGTGACCCAGCACAAAGATAGAAATCGTTGCTGTCACCCCCAAGGCACAGAGGCTGAATGTGCTATACCACCAGTTTGGGGGGGTTCCTAAGACTTCTTTACTTTTTGGGAGATGCTCAGTGAGCGCAAAGGTAAATCTCACTCTAACCATGAACAACCCACCCTCGGGACCAGATGCAACACGAGTGAATAGGAACAGCAAGCAGACTCTCCTCAGGCTGACCAGCTAGACAGAGAGGTCTCACTGCACTGAGCAGCATTTCCAGCAGCTCTCAAACTCTGACACCAGGCTTTATAAAGATGAAGATGACCTAAGCATGACTTGGACCCCCAAGGAAAAAGTTAATAGAAGTCTGCACACATGCGCAGCCAAGACAGACTGCTCGCAGACAGGAGCAGACAGGGCAGGACAGCCCACGAAGTCCTGGCAACCTATCAGTCACAAACCACAGCAAAGCCACCCCATCGCCTCCCAGGCAGAAGGGTCAATGTGGAATGTGCAGAAGACGAACAGCCAGAGGAAGAAGCATGCTCCCCCTCTGCGCCTAACATTTCCAGACAGATTTCATGTCTGAGACACAGCAGCTCTCCCTGCCCCTCCTGGGGCGCAGCGGGTCTGCACTCCCCACGTCGCAACAGCCAGCAACCCTTCCATGAGAGCCAGAAGTAACATGAGGCATAATTCATAAAAGCAAGCTTGACAGAGGGGCTTAAATGCAAATCTATCTGATGACCTGCACTGGTGTCCCACTAGTTAGCCTGGCTCCACTTCCCTCATATGTCACTCTTTTAGGAACTTATTTTGTCAAGTCTAGGTAATACATTCAGAAACTACTACACGAATTCTTCAGATGCATGTCTTTGTGATTTCTTTGCATCTGACAATCACAAATTTAGTGGAAAATCACAGCATCTTTAAATTTTAAGAAAAAAAAGAAGAGTAAAAACCAGTGGTAAAGCATGCAGAGAAGGTCATTGGTAAGCAGGGAAAGTGAAAGGTTTTAATGGAGGAAAACTGAATACAGAAGAAGTTAAACTGACATGGAAACTGGAAAGCTGAAAGTTAAGACACATCTGGAGACTATTAGCCCAAACTTATGCCCAGTGGGAGGCAGAAAGCAGAATAGCAGCAATACTAACAAAGAAGAGATCCAGAGAGAGTGAGAAATAAGTCTGCGCAGTGTGAAATTCTTGCAAAGTTGTGATTCAATGCTGGATTGTGGAAGGATCACATCACTAAGATGGGAATGTACAGTCTGTCTATGCACAGAGTATTCCATCCCGATCACAACACCAATGTAAGAAAGAAAGGGAGCAGGGAGTAGAAAAAGAGGCCAAAAGCTAATTATAGATACCATGACACTGATTTATAGAGAAAATTCATATGCTGCTTTGCAATAGGAAAAGCCATGGAGAAGCTGACACGTGAACAGTTACACTTCCAATATTAGAAATGGGAAATTATGAAGGAGAGAAAAGTACCACAGGAAAAAAAATCCTGGCAGCCAAGTGTCTCAGGAGATTCCTTTGTTTGAGACAGCTCTGGAAGCCAAATTTCTTAGAAGGTTTAAAAACTGAGACATGGTGTAGGGAAACAATTAGATATTGTAAAGGGAAGTGACTAGATAACATGGCTGCCAGAAAGGGAAAGAATGACCATTTTTCAAGATACTACTCTGAAATTGGAAGCATGTTTACAACTAACTCACCAGTAAAAGCACTACGACAGATGCATGTATAATCATTTATCAGCTGAACACAGTCCAGACTTCCACGAGGGTTACAAGGATTAGAGAGGCACTCGTTGATATCTCCCTCGCATCGCTCGCCTGCAAAGCCTGGGAGACAAATACAGCTGTAGCCCCCGATCTGGTCAATGCACTGCCCTCCGTTAAAGCAGCGGGGTGCTCCCGAGTCCGAAACACAGTCGTCGACGTTCTCCTCACAGAAACGGCCTGTCAAGACAGTAAAAAGGAACAATTTGAGGATACGGTGTCACAGCCTCGTTTCCTACACTGCTCATCAAGTTTTAAGTCTCCTTCACGCACAGCCCCAGATATAAACAGGCGAAGGTCCCAGCTTAACGCAACCCACACCCCATGTGCCCAGCCAGCCTCAGAGCAGACCCAAGGAGCAACGTGTTTTAGATCCAGCCTCTTCTCAATGGTAGGTCATACTGGTATTTACTAGCTTTCATGCCTGACTTAATTTAAGAGCATAATTAAAAACACAAAACCAAAACAAAACCAAAAAAAGATGCACCGGATTTAGCCCGGTGCCTGAATGGAGAGCCCTGCGCTGCCCTTGCGAGGCTGCGAGCCTCCCACCACCCATTTCACTTGGCGGTAACCCTGAAACTCAGCAAAGAGCATTTGTAGCGACATCATTAAAAACAAGCAACAACAAATCAAGAAAAGCAACTCTGATAAAACACAGCCCCCTGGCCAGCATGCCATTCCTGCCGTTTGACTTCTGGGGACATCCAGTAAGCTCTCGGCACAGGCTGGGGACGGCAGCTTCTCCCTCTCCCTACGGGGTTCCCTTTCAAGACACTGTCTGGGCTCTGGTTCTGCCTTCAGCAGACAGCATAATGGATAAAAGGGGACAGGGAGGGCAGGGTCGAGCAAGGAGCTTTGTCCCTTAATACACTTGATTCATCCGGAGCAAGTCCAGCCATTCACCTAAACACGGAGGATGCTTACACTGGCATCAGTAAAGTATTCATTTCAAACTGGGCCAGGGACAAAACCTAAGTCTTGATATCATGAGTAATTATATCAATCTTTTCTAACTACTTTCATTTACAAAAATAAAAGTTTATCGCATCCAAAAAGTAATTAATCTCAACAAATAAAGACTGAAGAATTAATAGCAGTACATTCAGAACCCCTCAAAGGAGGATGGGTGTTTTAGTACAACACAGAAATTCTGGCAATGCAGAAATTGGTACATAAATATATTGATATTTACAATGAAATAAACACTTATCCAGACTGGGAAGATGTGCTGACAGCCACATTAAAGCAAATGAAATGGTAATATGCATAGGCAGGAGGCAAATATATTAGATTACTTTAAAATTTTACTTAAATTTACTTTATGACCCAAGAATTTAGTTCTTTCTGACACACATCTGGAGATTTTGCCCACATTCAGACAACACACTTCAGAAAGAAACAGTGAGTTCAGAGGAATGTAAAATCTTTAACTGGCTTGAGAAATAAACTTAAGAAAAAAAGTCAAGTGAGAAACCATTCACTGATGCGTTAAAATGTGCAATCCTGAATATTTCTAAAGGTAGAAGTCAGAGCCGTCAGGTCAGATAGAACAGGGAAATGGAAGCTTAGGTTTCAAGAAACACGACATCAACCAGGCTGTGGAATCGTGCTTACTGAAAGCCACCATTATCTAACTGTTGACTTTTTTTTTTTTTTAAAGAAAGAGCTTTTAATAAAAGAGCACAAATTTGCTGAAATAGTTTAAGCTAGCCTGGAGGCACTGAACTTCTTTTACACAAAAGACTCCAGGACAGAGGACAATGCAGGGCCAAAATTGGAACAAGTAAAGGACACTGGAAATTATGCAAGAACTGAGCAAGTTTTCTGTCTATTTCATAGCATCTTAGCCAAAAAGAAACCTTGCATTTACTATATCAAAACAGATAAGGCTGGGAGGGACCTTAACGGTAAGCTAGTCCGTCCCCATTGCCAAAGACAGACCATACATTCCCAAGGGACAGTGTCATGACCTATTCCTTTAAAAGAAAAAAAAAAAAAAAGCAGCATTTATTTTTATAGAAAAAGTATGTATCTCAAGGGAATCTGTGCACTTTGGGAACATTTTTTCAAAGAAAATAATGCATTCCCTTTAGACTCTGCGTCATGAAACCAGCAGCCAGAAAGGAAAATTCCCTCTTGTAACGTTCACTTAATTACTGAGCTTCATACCCCGAGTTCCTGGTGGACAGGAGCACTTGAAATGATTGACGAGGTCTATACATGTTCCTCCATTCTGGCAGGGCTGAAACTGGCACTCATCCACTTCATATTCGCAGTTGACACCCTGGTATCCAGGCACACACTGCCAGTATAAAAATAAGTGTGAATAATCTTCTCCTAACAGATACATTAGTAGACATCTGAGAAAGGCTAACACAGACAAAACAAACCCTCAATGGGGCAGATTATGGCTGCCTTTCTAGCTATACAACTGAAGCGATTTCAAGGGCTGCTCAGCCAGCCAGCTTAAGCACACAACTTGACTGTGTGACTACTCAACAGCATACTGCACGTTCGAAATTTAGTGACTTTGATCCTGCAAAATACAGCGATCAAATCCTGATACCCTTTAGCACTGAGACTGGCTTAGGAGTTCTGACTCAAGGTTTACATAAAAGTCATCCTCTCCTTCTGGGCATGAGCTTCCAAGGTGTTCTACCATTCTGAAAAGCTCAGGAAGGTTGATGTAACATAATCTCGTGGTCTTCAGTGCTCTCTGCATCAGCTGTAGGAAACAGGAAGCAGTGGAAGGCATCTCCCACCCTGAGAGGCAAGGGATACTTAGCCATCTAATAGGGAGAATACAACACTCCTTTAATTAATTCTACACACATTTTAATAAATTTAAATTTAATACCACACCTCCAGCAAAAAATCTTTCAAGATAAGAACTCCATCTCCAAAGAGGCAAGGAGTTCAAATGGTCATCAACCAGATCTCCTTACGATCACACCTCTAATTCAGTCTTAAAGGCCTCTCAGGAGCGCTGCTTCTGCCACAGCTAAAATAAAAAAATCTTTCCAGGTGCAGGTTGCTTTTATCCCTTCTTTGAAGCTATTCTACCACTTGCTTGTGTTTCTGATTTCTTTTGATTCCTTTGCATTACAATGCTCTAGATGTTTAGACCCCTTCCTACTAACCCAGTGTGTGCATTACCTCGCACTGGTACCCGGCCAGGTGATCCCGGCAGGTAGCCCCGTTCTGGCAGGGGCTGGAGTCACACTCGTCCAGCTGCACCTCGCAGTAACTCCCAGTGTAGCCCACCTGGCACTGACAGCGGTGCGAGTTCCCAGCATTGAGGCAGTGACCAGAGTGCTGGCACAACTGGTCCACCGTGACTCCTGAAACAGAGCGAAATACAGTGAGTACACACGTGAAACGCATTTTGCCGCCCGTGCTGGTAGCTCAGCCCAGAGTGAATACAGCTAGACACAACGAACTGAAAAGTTGAAACTCAACAATCAAAGAGTTATTCTTCAAATCACAGTGCGTCAGAACCACAGCTGTCTTCCAAATGAAGTCACTGCTCTGTCCCCCTTTGGATCATCAGCATCAACGCTGGCGTGAAGTATTTGTATTGCTGTATTATTTTACCAGGGGCTGGTGAATACACATCTGAAGTACTGCTGTTGCGGTACAAAGGCTCGCTGTAGGTACGCAGAATGTCTGCAAGAATTAGGGGAGCTTGACACCCTTCTCCTTTGACACTGAATCTGTTTGTTTGGACTTCCTAGACTGAAAGTGACATGGCAGTCTCCATCAGCCTGGGCTACAAGCCACCCTCCAGGAAGAAATTAACTTAAAAAAACCAAATCTTTTACATGTGCATCACCTGAACCAGGAAATTAGTACTTTTGGGGGCCATGGTATTACCTATATAACTAACTAGTGCAATTTAGTAGACAGTATTCTCTGTGAAAATACTTACAAAGATCATGACTTACAAGATGCTTTTCTTGTACAAGGACAGTATGTCTTAAACCTGGTCTGCCTGGGATTTAGCAGAAAGGTATAAATAGACGATGTATTTTCCAAAAAGGTTGTCCACATAAAACTGTACTACTGAAACTCCGAGACTTCATAAAATATTTAATTCTTCTTTTCTAATATTTTTATGGAAGAAGCTAGCTTCTTACGTCAGGAAGAATCAAGAAAGCCTTGACTCCCAAATAATAGCCTTGCAGAGAGATTTTTAGTTTAGAAGTGATCATGATCGACCACCTATAGACAAAGCTCTCAGGGATTTCCAATGCATGCTGGGTTGACAGGCATACGGGGAAAGGAGGCACAGATTAATGACGTATGCGGAAACGTTTTTAGTTAAAGCACAGAGAATGCTTATTTACCCCTTCGTGAAGCTGCCACTTGACATGAGACATTGGGGACATCGCAGTAAGCACCAGTCCAGCCAGGTGGGCAGACGCATCGAGTCTGGGCTCCACTCTGGACACACGTCCCTTTATTCTTACAGGGAGACTTGCTGCACAGATCCATAAGAGCCTGGAGAGATAAAACCACAACATGATACATGGCAAGAGCAGTAGGGAACACTACTCAGAGTACAAGTTCAAGAAGTAAAGAAAGGAAGCTAGGCTTTGCAAAACTGGTTCCATGTGGCACTGGAAAGAAAGGGACAGTACTTCCCAAGTCTAAGCCAGGTGTTTCACCGACAGTCTCAAGAGCTCATATGCCTAGGAAAGAGTAAATGTACAGAGAAGAAAAGCCCAGATGGCAGCAATATTCCAAGAGTAAACTGATCCTCACACCTTGCTATGCAGAGGGATCTCTGACTGGAGGGGTTTGAGAAAATTCTGTTTTATCTCAGACTAGGCTTCTAGTCTGAGTTCCACAACAGTGTAGGCTTCCAGCTACCAAAAGTAACAGGTGTCCCTTCTTTTCCCAAACTCCCCCCCAACCTTCACTGATGACAGATGTGTTTCCCATTTTGATCTTTTCTTTTCCTTTTTGCCACTAGCTCACCATACCTGCTTTTGGCCCCATTTGCTCTAGTATGCTCTCTGAATTTTCCTGGCTTCTGAGATTCAGCTGAAACCCCACAACTGTTTCTGAACTGGAGATGGCCCAAAATATACTGCTTTTCCCGATTCCTTATATAAAACAAAGTTTCCAAACAAAGAGACTAAAACTCAGTAAATCATCATATGAAAGTGGTGAGGACCCAAAATAACTGTCTGACCTAATATAAACCTGCCACTAACCATCATTTCCTTTCTGAGCACTTAGTCTTCAAAGTAATACAGCTATTTGATTTGAAGCTGACTTGAGGGAAGGATGAGGTTTTTAAAGAGAGTAGTATTGAATTTTGGCCGTAAACTGTCATTTCAATTGCAGAAAGTTCTGCTTTTCAGATGCAAACTGTCTCCTCACAAAGATTAAAGTAGAAAAATCTGTGCTTTCACAGGCAGCCTAAAAGAAACTTGGAATTAAGTTTTATCACATGTAGTTGAGCGTGAAGAAGAAAAACACTGAGCCTCTTGCTTCTGCATTTGTAATGAGTAGCTGACTGTTTTACATGCAAATTCTATAACTTATGAATCATTGTCTGATTTTGTACTGCTTATTTAGCTTTGCTAATTAGGTCAAGCCAGTTTACCACTAAGACAAGAACTACAGTGTAGCTGTAATCTATAAATCTCTCCAATACAGCTTTGAATAGTACTTATAAATTTAGAAAGTTCTGATTCCTTGTATAAAATGGGTAATACATTATGATCAAGCTTCTCTGAACATAAAGCAGACTTTCTGAGAATCCACAACATTTAATTTGGGGACAGGAACATAATCCTTTTCTCAAGTGAAAACAAAGCAAACATAACAGAAGAGGAACTACTGAACTTCACAGTACTTTACGATCCCTCTCAATGCTAATTCTCCCCATGAGGTTTAAGTCGTGTGCCCAGAATGCGTAATTAGGGTAGCAGAGGGGTTGCTTTTTTATATCACTTCATTACTTTGCATTCACTTCCTCCATTAGCAATACCTAGAAGCCGACCTGACAATTTAATGTCTAGCAACGCACCACTGGAAAAACACCTCCCCCACTGCCACTGAAATGTTTCTTCTAACACCCACTGCTTTACAAAGACACATTGGCACAAAAGACACTTGCAAAATTCTTACAAAATTGTAGTGTTTCCCAGTAGTTTAAGAAATTCACAACTATTTTTCTTTTTATACGGCAGCACTCAGACTGCTTATGAAGGAAGCCAATATCATGTTTACTGTTCCAAAGCTAGAAATAGTCTCAAATCGTTCTTGCTGTTTTGATAAGTATAGAATAAAAGGAAAAAAACCTCTGATTTAAAAAATTAAATCAGCATTCTGTTTCCACGGTGATATGCCAAGTTTAAAGTTTTTAACAGGTACTAGTTAGTCATTTACAGTATGGATTTGCAGCACCTATGCTGAACTGTGGAAAACTGTAAATTGCCTGAAGTTAAGTCAGCAAGGAAGGCTAGAGCTTTTTATTGGGGTTGTGAACAGGACAATCATGTCAGCTACTGCCCCAAGACATTTTCTGGCTTCTTACGGAAAAAAAATAAATCTACAGTCAACCCAGAATAACTACACCTCCCTGTAAAAAATAAACCAGTTAAATCGGGGTCCTGCTGATTAGACAGATATTTTGCCTTTTGGTTTGTGTTTGCCCTTTTTTTTAATACAGGATTCTGCCTTCAATCAGGACGATTTTGTGCTTCAAATGAAATACAGCCATTTTCAAAGCTAACAGGTGTTTTTCATTTAAGAAAAAACTAATCTAGAAAGTTCCAATGGCACCTGTCCTCATAAATAACCAAGCATTTTTCTCCTCCTCTCAAACAGACACTTTTGATTTCCAGAGTTTTGAATGGGGGCACCTGCTCTGTTAGACAGATGCGCTGGACTTATTCTTCCTGGGGCTAACGGGCCAACCACCTTGTACCAGAACGGAAGGAACGAGAGCTCTGACACTTTTGGTACCTCCCATCTAACCCCGTCCCTTCTGCTGCTGGACAGTTTAAACAACAGTGCAACTGTGCAAAACGGGCAAGAAAATGTCACCCACCTGACAGTTCTTCCCAGTATAACCCAAAGGACATATACATCGGTATGTGCCCAGGCTGTCCACGCAAGTGCCTTTGTTCAAGCAAGGATGTGAATCGCACTCATTAATTTCTGTGAGGCAGAAGGGTCCTGTAAATCCCACCGGACACTGGCAAGTAAAGGAGTTGATCCCATCCACACAAGTACCTCCATTGAAACAGGAGCTGCAAGAGAGTGAGAGCAAAGGTAAGCGGAGACAAAATGCAACCAGCTCACAGCCAAAACAGCACATAGACATTAGTGGAATGAGAGAGAAAACTAGATTACAGGATCTGCTGACCACCGTTAAGTTCCTGCTAAAGAAGCATAAATCAGTTTAACAGCAATTCAAGGAGACTCCAGCTCATTGTTTTTTACCTTGGCAGGCAAAGAAAGCAAAGCAAAGGGTTTCAATGAGTCATTAGTGATGGAGTTAACTTATTTAATGAAATCTTCCCAGCTACAACGTGACCACAAACAGCATAATACCAGGCAGGCGTGTGGCTTGCTCAAACTGATAAATTTTATACAAATTTTATTACAAATTACAATTGTATTACAAATTATGAGAAACAAAACAATCTGCCTTTTTTTTAAAGCTTCAAAGGAGTAAAAGATATGTTTTCTCAAGGAAAAACTTTGTATAACATGCAAAACACAAGCATGTTCTTCATTGAAATCATGTGAAACTATTGGTATTGCTAAATTCTTTCCTGCTCTTCTCATGAGAACCTTAGGTCCTTGATTTGTAAAACTACTCATACATGCCCTGGCAGAATTCAGATCAAAGGAAATATTCCCCCCACCCCAATCTTCTCCTCATAAGAAATTCTGCCAGATTAGGTGTCCTGTGGAGAAGTGACTGGGAAAGTTGGGAGAAGTGATGCCTCATGCAAAATTGCCTCCTTTTTCCTTCTACAGAAACGCCTGCCAGGAAAGTCCTGCTCCTCTGAAAATAACCCTAGATCAGACTCACGATAATCAGTTTGATAAAGTACACAAAACAAATTCATGCTTGTTATCTGTCCTGTGCACTGTCAAGGGGTACTTCCATGAGAGAAGTCAATGACTCACCTCCTTGAACTTCCAGTGCAAGTTTTGAGTAGCTAAATTCTGTCTGTGATTATGGTTGAGATGTCAACATTAACCTATTCATTAGAGACCTTCCTCTGCCTTGTGGGCTGAATACAGGGAGCAGAAACTACTGTTTACATTCATGGCAAAACAGGGAAGAGAAGACAGAGGAACTGCCAATCACTTGGCGTGTTTCACTGAAATCGGGTACCCATCTCCAAAAGAAGATGGCACTCTCTCACAGGCAGCTTCTCACAGAAGACACGGAAGAATCATTTGCACAGAATTCAAATTAGCCAACCACCATGGCGCTCTTAAGTATAGCTCGGGAAATCTTGGTTGGGAAGGTGTGACTGGTTCAGCTTAGCAGAGCGTTGAAAATTGCTACATCCTTCATTCATACCTGCAAGACTGGTTTCTGTCCTGACTGATAACGAAAACAAAAACAGGATGCACCTCAAGGAAGAACCAGGCGTTCTGCTAAAACACCCAACATATTTCACTTGATTAAACAACTGTTGTGCAAATTAAACACACCCTCATCACTGACACAATCCAGTTCTTAAGCAAAAGATGTTAAAATACTTCCTCCCCCACAAATGCAATTTTATAAAAGGTAAGAAAGATCTTTTCTTTATGTGCAGAAAACTGATGACACTAACAAGAGCTTTGCATTTAGGCATCTTAATTTTTTCTGGTAACTAGATTAGAACAGACTATTTTTTAATTTTATTTTTTTTAACCACCTCAAGCTTTATTAGAAATTGTTTCCATTTGAGGATCTGAAGTTACTTACACCAGTCCTAACAAAGCTTGAAATAAATATGCAGGAAGATGATGGATACACAAGTTTAACTATCAGAGAGCTTTTAAAACTACCATTTATATAAGGACCAGCTGTCGAGCATTTTAACTCCGTTCCACACCTCCCCGCACTTCAGGACATCCTCAGGTTTTATCTCAACACTGCTAAACCACATCCAATTTGTGAACATTGGAAGATCACTGATGATTAAACCTTTCCAGTACAGAATTTGTTGATTTAGTGTTCCTCCTGGTTGTTTCTTCATATTATTTGCCGTCAATAACTCAACTCAGGTCTAATTTATTTTTCCTGCCTTTCTGAGAGTTGGCCATCACTTCCATTTTTGCAGCTTTTGTATTTCTCAACCCAGTTAACTGTGTGTAACCAGTCAATTACTTCCCCTCCCCATCGGATAATGGTCTTGTAAAAATACAAATTATTTATGTTTTAATAAGCTAGCATCTGTTACTGTCTTAATGTTTGTTAAACACTGTCATATTCCTCCTATAATGGGACTAAGCTTCTAACTAGCCATGCAAACTGAAGACCAACTTTTGACAGGCAACTGTCTTTCAGCTGGCATCCTGCAGAAGGAAAGCGAGCTTTCCTTGCATGAATCACCAGCAGGTCTCTGACAAAAGGCAGGAAACCAGTTGAAAACTCCTTCTGAGCAGGACTGACTTTAAGCCACGAGCGCCCGCCGTGTGGCTCCCTTAGCGCAGCAGCGCAGGGAAGTTCTCTCACCTCTCAGTGCATTCATCGATGTTGTTCTCGCAGTTGGTTCCCTCAAACCCAGGCTGACACTTGCACGTGTAGCTGTTGACGTAGTGGGTGCACGTCCCTCCATTCCTGCATGGCTCGCTCAGACACTCATTGGTATCTGTTTGACATTTATCTCCGTGGAACCCAGGCAGGCAGATGCATGAGAAAGAATTTATCCCATCCACACACGAAGCTCCGTTTTGGCAGGGATCTAAGACAGAAGCATTACAGGAAGTGTTAAAATGGGTAACGGTCAAAGGCCAGGCCTGGAGTAGTAGCTTTTGGGAAAAAAAGTATCACACAGTTCAGAGCGTGACAGACTACTAACAAGTTTTTCTGAGCCACCGTATGGAAGAAATAATTGCAAAGTGTTATCAATAACAAACTCACAAGAAGGTGCGGATCAAAGCCAATCTTCAAGGCCTAAAGGGTTCTCTGCTGGGATTTGTTCAGCCAAAACCAACAAAACCAGACCTAAAGTCTCTTGGTTTAAAAATCAAACTCCTCTTTTTAAATAAATGCCTGCTGAGAACGACAATAAAACAAGCAACTGTTTCTTCTTCCTTATCAAGTCTTATTCATAAGAGAACTCAGACTGTTCTCTCTCTTCCAGACACTGCTCAACACACAAAAGAACTTGTGTGCTTCATTTTAAGTATGAAAGAAATCCAGTCAAATCAAATGTGTATGTGTAAATTACTATATATACGAGCACTTATGTGTTACTGAGCACTTGGTATTTTTCCCAATATTAAAGGGTGACTGGAGAAAGGCTGGCAGAAAAGCTCATAAATTCATACACAACCTTGGATTCTTCTCACCTCTGCATTTCTTGACATTTTCTTTATCACTACCATGACCTTGCTACTTATGTATCACCATTTTTTGGTCTAAGCCACCCCCTACTACTGTTTTCCCACTACTTCCACAAGTACCACCTGAAAGAGCTCTGCCATTCAGTAATTTCTTCCTCCTTTACTCCTTCCACTTTTGGATTTAAGACCTACATTACTGTGGCAGATACTGCCACTGAAACCAGTTTCCTTTTCTACTCTGCATTCCCTAGACCAAATGCCTATGGAAACGAAGGCAGAGAAGGAAACTGGGAGGGGGGAGGAAAAGGGGAGACAGGAAGGAAGATGAAAAAAAGGTTAAGGAGCTGTTTTTTTGGATCTATGACTATCTTTAAGTACTGCTAAAATACAAACTTTAAAAGGCAAATAGACTCCACCAAAAATTTGCAGTTCAACATAAGTACAAAAATCATTCTGTTCACGGTAAATGAAGAAAACAGATGTGAAAGGTAATTAAAGCTCATTTATTGATGAAGAAATATGCTCACATGATAAAAAATTGTTACGAGAGACACACCTGCATCCAGTTAAAGGTCATCTGACTACTGCAGAGAAAAAGCACATTTGAAGTGAGACCCCTGTCAGCTACAAAATGCTGTGTCTATGGCAGCCAGCCATTTATGACTGAAGCCAAAAGCTGCACGTTAATTTTCTGTGCTGCACATTTACTGACAGAAAAAGCAGACTCGAGTATCAACTTCTCAATAAGTTCTTGTTGTTGGAGGGGTTGTTTGCTTCATAGATTAAAGACATTTGGCTCAAGCCGTGGAAGGTTTTTGTTATGCTAAATGAAATCAGCTGTAGCATTAATTTCAAATTCTTCTTCAACCTCATGGGTGTGCTGCCTAACAGACAACACAGGATGAATCTCACAGCTCTCAGAACACTTAGGAATAGAGAGAGATTTCCCAGCTCTTCAACAGAGAAAGACAAACACTTGAAAAACGTTTTTATCTTCAGACACCCACATAAAAACTAACAGGAGTAATAATTTTGTTGGCTTCAGCAAGCAAAGCTCTGGGTCAATGCACCAATGTGAAATTTTTTGTACTATACCTGTTTGCTCAGAAAGAGGGGATCAAAAAGTCAGGCTGAGCCAGATGTCTTAGAAGTTCTTTCAGCAGTGCTGCTTTGCGGTCTCCTACGTTAATTTTTGCTAACAGACTTGTTTGGATCCTTCACTACAGCAGTCACAAATTAAATTTTTTTTCAATGCAAAATACAACTCTCTAAATTCATACCTAAAGTCTTTAAGACTTTGGTTTGGTAACTTAAAAAAGCTAATAAAAAACAGAGGTTTGGATTTGGGTTTTTTTGGGTTGTTTGTTTTTTTTAGAGAGACAGCCAATTAAAAAATTACAACATTGTGAACTCCTCCAAGGTTTGATAAAGCACTTTTCAAATAGTAACAGATGAACTTTTAAACACATGACACTTCTCAGGAGACTCTGATTTCATCTGATGATGATACAGAATATGCCCAGCAAGAAAAAGAAGTTACTATGTATTTGGTTTCCCTTGTAAATGGCAATGTCAAGGGCATGAAATTAACATTTGCTTTCTTGTAATTTATACATTTTCAGTACTTATCGGTGTATGGGCTATCCTCCTGCAACTGATACGTATTCCGGAACAGAGTGCCTTCCTGCTGCTTAATTTGCTTTCAAATATGGATTAACTGGAACAGCAACAGGACCCACTCTTTCCAGAATATTAATGTCAGACAGAGACATTTCAGGAAAGACTGCTATCCCCCCGATTCCCACCACACCTCAATCAAGCTTAACATACCTTAACAGGTAAGCCCTGCAGTGTTACTTTAACTTGGTGTATTAAAATTTCAGGCAAATATAATTCTTCATTTAACAGTCTTCCTTGTTAAAGTATGTAAACGCTAAGGACCTTTTCAAGTTAAGAATCTGGGAACAACCCCTACTATCAGTTAGAACACTGCAGTCCATTTCTAGCAGCTGAACGTCTAGCATGACTGCCTCAAACATGCCAGTCTTAACAAAGCTGAGGTTTGGGTTTTTTGTCTTTCTGGTAAGATATTATATAAGACCTTTCACAGCACCTGTCAAATAGCAGTCATCAACAGCACAGCAAAATTACTCCTAGGAAGAACTGGAAAACACAGAACAATCTGCTGATACTCACTTGAAAGGCAGTCATCAATGTTACTGTCACAGTCTCCTCCAGTAAAGCCTGGCCGACATTCACACAGGTAACTGCCTTGAATATTATGGCACAGAGCATGATTTTTGCAGGGCTTGGAGAGACATTCATCAATATCCACTGTGCATCTCTCCCCTGAAACACAGAGAGTCCAGAAGTAAGACCCCTCATAAGGCGATGGTCAAAAGGCTGAATGCCAACACAGCTCAGCGTTGAAAGCACAGTATGTTCCCCATCCACATTACCTTCCCAGCCAGGGGCACACTGGCAGGTGTAGCCTTCAGAGTCAGGAGATTCTTGGCAAACTCCCGAGTTCTCACAAGGATCGGGGGAACAAGGAGCAACCACGACCTGGCAGTTCACACCTGGAGAGCAGAAGGGGGAAAACCAGGAGAGCATGCTGCTAAGAACTTGGTGCTTCTTGGAGGAACAAGTACGAGACTGTAACTCGCACGATTATCCCACACGGCAGTGGACAGCATTTCCGTATTTGAAAATTCTCAGCAGAAGGAAAAGGAGATCAGGGTATTCCTCATGGGCTCAGTGGGTACAAGCAGACAGCAGCCACGGTAATTCAGAGTTGAACGCCCCTTCAATTCGCAGTACATTTATATAGCTCACTATAACTTTCTCACAAAGAAAATTAAGCTGAACTGCCAACAGGACATTTCTTAATGAGTCCTAACAAGGCTTAGATATGGTTTTATTAAGTACTCCACTGCTGTATCATGTCTAAATGAACTGACTGTAATTTAACTCCATACAACCATGGCATTTCCCCTCTTGAGTCTTATTTCCATGAAGTTTAATGAAAAGATTAAAATGGCACTAAGGGTACAATGAAGTGGAAAGGAAGAAGAGAACAAAAACTTCTCTCTGCATTTTCACCTTTGAATCCTTTCCTACAGGTACATCTGTATCCATTCAACAGATCCTCACAAGTTCCTCCGTTCTGGCATGGGTTTGATTTACATTCATTCCCTTCTGTAGAACAGTAATCTCCTATCCAGCCTGGATCGCAGACACACTTGTACCTTTAAAGGCAAAAACAGCAGGAATTTTAAGAGCATTCTGAAATAACTCTTCTACTAGCCAGTTTCTCCTGGATTGGTTTTGGAGAGAAAACCAGAAGAACTCTCTTTAGGAGAGTCCTAAGTTTCATTTAGTTTTGAAAAAAACTAAATAGTTTTTTTCAAAAAAACCCAACAAAACTGCATAGTTTTGAAAATACTGAAAAACCCCCTCCCTTAAAACCACACTTCCCTCTGTTACAGTTTTCACAAAGCGCTCAGTCAACCAGCAATATGTTTCTGCTTTGATAAGACCTCTCAACACATTTAAACAAAGACAGAAAAAAAGATTTTTGAAAAGTGGAGGGGAACAATAGGTTGCAAAGATAACTAGACTGACTTAATACAAAGCAGTGGTTACAAATGAAAACAGCTGGCTGGGAGCAGGAGCAGTATCCTCCATCACGTTTCAAAATCTGAAGTAGAGCAGCACTCCACCCATATGACATAGAACCAAGGACGCGGTGAATCACCTTGGACTCAGGCCACCTTGGACACACACACACACACACACACACACACACACACAC
>JAOXNO010000004.1:4476585-4492153 GCA_028565335.1 Limnodromus scolopaceus
ACACACACACACACACACACACACACACACACACACTGGCCTCCCTCCCTGTCATGTGAACAAGATTTATTTTATCTGGCACCGAGCATAAGGTGTACATGGGCATAAATATGAATGCAGGTGACAGATGACAGACAAGATGAACCAAAACATTTGTTTTCCAAGCTTACACGGGGGCTGAATTAGCAATAAAGGCAGCCTTCCCGCCAGCTCTGGGGAAAGTGCTGAATCCTGCCCTACAGAGCCACCCCCAGTGGTAAATCACTTGCTCGCCCGAGTGCTGACAACACTTCCCAGGATGCAGCACACATATGGGAGACACTGCTACCCCGTGAACAGTTGGGAAGTTTCACAAACACAAATCCCACCTCCCCAAAACCTGTTGACTCCACAGGCCCTGCACTCCCAGACTTATAAACCAAAAGAGCTCTGATTCGCAGCTTCTGAAATCAGCATTTGGCCTTCAATTCGGAAGCAACTACTACCATCAAGATAGCCAGAAAGAGCTTTCCCTTTTTACTGTTGGACGTGCAACAGCATGACTAAAGCTGACGAAATCTCAGCCTTGGACTGTTCTAAGCCAAATACCGCTCCATGTCCTAGTGTCAAAAGTTGTCTACCTGTTCCTTAACACAGAGTATTTGGGTAGCAAGAACAGCACTAGCCAACAAAGAGACTCTCCATGTTTAGAGTTTGAAGGAACAGGTTGCTGCTGCTCCCCAAAGATTCAATTTGGAACCATTTCTTTTTTTTAATCGCATTCACCCTACCCACTTTAATTGCCAAACCCTCCCTTTAGACGGTGACAGTCCACCCTGCACTACATGCCCATGCAAAACCAGCAAAGAATACAATGCAGGACAGAAAAACTGGTGTTGAAACAGCACAGACTTCAGCTGGTGACTAAAGGTCTACACCTTACTGTGATTATGTCATGGGCAGCAGCTAAGTCCTGGATCTTAATCTCAGAGACCAGAGAAAAATCAGAAACTTCAAGTAAAGATGGAACTCCAGGCAAAGCAAGAAAACCCCAAAATATAGCAGGCAGCAGGTAAGTTTAATGTGACAATAAGCACTTACCCACTCGTAATATGTGTGCAGTTGCCATGTACACAGGGATTACTAAGACAGCCATCTGCCTGTGACTGGCAGTGAGGATGATGGTAACCTTCAGGACATACACACCGAAAGCCATTGACTTCATTTATACATGTTCCACCATTATGGCATGGGTTTGATGTGCATTCATCAATGTCCACATTACAACGCGGGCCTAGAAAAAGAACCAATAATTATTAAGGAGTATTTCTTATAAGAACATTTGCTTTCCATGTCTGTGAGAACATACATTGAGACACAACTCAGTAAAGCCAATGCAGCGGGACAGAGCTTGCATGCCTCCGTGCTTTAAGTGAAGTCAAGAGAAGCATTTTTGAAAGATGCAGCACTTTTCTGTGCCTGGAAAACAGCACTTACACTCAACAAGTATTTACAAACCATTCAAGAATCTCAACAGAATTCCACTAAAAATCACCGGTTAATATTCATTAGGAAGGCAAAAGTCACTCAACGGTATCATGCTTTGAACAAACCTCTTGAGCTCCACTTGTCATAGCCCTGCTCTTCTGCTTTGAAAGTACCTACCCTTTGAACAACCAATACTGCCATACTGTCTGCTGTAAATATAGTTCTTGTGGTTTATTGCGCAAAAGGGACTCTAAAAAACACCGTTTCCTGTTTTGCCTGCCTCTGATTACGACTGCAAGATGCTTGAAGTAGTGACCATAAGATCTCGTGAGGCTGGAAAGCTAAACAAAGCGAATGTTGCAGTAAGTTGAAAGCATTTTTAACATAAGGATAGGACAAAGTAATGAGACCCCATGCAAGCCAGCTCTTTAAATACTGGAATATGGCCAATTCATCATATTACTGAATTATTTTAACAGCAAAAGAGTAAGAAGTCCAGTAGGATAACAAATATGGTATGGCAGCAACAAGAAGACTGAAAGGCAAGAGTGCTCAGGATCATGCCTCTTCCTTTTCTGGGGACTAAAGGGTACCACCATGCCAGAGCCAAAGGAAGGGAGGAAGGGGCGTCAGAAGTTCAGAAAGACGCCAAGAGAAAAGCACAAGACACATGAAACCTCTTAGTGCTATTTCTAATGCATTTCAGATCAATTCTAATTAGAATCATTCAGTAATAAACAGTAACAAACGTGATGAGAAAACAGTTATAAACAGTACCAACTGCCTTACAACAATTATTTTATGAGCACATTACCCTACATGGCTCAAAACATATTAAGGCCATTATAAACAGTGTTGAGATGTGCTTTAGTCATCAGAAATAGTCCTGATGTAGATCTACAGTTCTAAGCATAAAAGTGCATAAAAACGTCCTCTTTCAGCCCTGCTTTTACTGTATTAGATAATTCTTTATAGTTTAAAAAGGAAACAGAACAGACCACACTATAAAAGAGAAGTACTGAAAAAAGCAGGTGATTCATATGGAGACTTCAGAGTGGAGAACAGCTCATCAGAACACTGAGATAATGCTTTGCTTTCACAGAAAGAGAAATACTGTTCATGGCCAAAGCCCAAGGTACTGTCTAATCAAATACCTCTCTATATTGTCCACAATCTCTCTGTCCCTGAAAAGAAGCTGTAAATAATAAACCGAAGTCACATGGGTTTATTTGTTATAAAACCATGAACCCTGAATTGGACGTAATTACCTAACAAGAACGGCATCTCACAGCACAGATTAGGCCATCTTTCTGCTTGGTAGAACTTGCTGTAATGCAAGATGCTGAGATTCAAAGATTAGAAGGATTTACCGAGATACCAACTGAATCCCTTGCAGTCTATATGCAAAGAACAGCTTCCTTAGCTACCCGGATAACTATCTTCAAAACAACTCAAAGCTATCAGGTAGCTGACTTTACCTGTAAATCCAGGTTTGCAAGCACAATTGTAGCGATTAATGCCATCAATACAGTCCCCGTGAATGCATGGGTTACTTGCACAGTCATCAAAGTTATTTTCACAGTTCACTCCTGAAAAAAAAGGTAGAGGAATAAGGAGGCCAAATCTTACAAGGAAGACAACATTACAATTCCACAGAAATAGCCAAATGAAGAACCCCACCTACTTCAAAATTACATGTGCATTGGTGCAACTCAAACAGGTGACGATGCCAAAGCACTGTTACACCAAGGAATGTCACCCAGGTGCTGAATGAATATGACCCTGAACTTGTACTAAAGGTTTAAACAAAAGAATACACCATTTTGAACACCATGCCTTTTTTTTTTTTTTCTGCGTGCTTGAATTCTGGCAGTAAAGAGGAGGTAAATTCTTCCAAGACCAGTTGCAGTACCAGTGAGGATTAGGCAATCCTCACAAACACAGGAAAACTGAGCAAGGAAAAGTCATGTGAAAATGATACTCTCAATACCATAAGCTTATCTCTGTATGCAAATTAAGCACACACCAGAGCACACACAAGAAATAATTAAATGCTGGAATCGTGTTAGAATCCAGTCCTTCCACTTGCGCTGTACGCACCTGAAGTGCCAAGCAAACAGTTGCATTGGTAGCCATTCACCAAATCAATGCAGCGCCCTTGATGGAGGCAAGGATTGCTGTGGCATTCGTCTATCTGCTCGCTGCATATGGCACCCATGTAGCCAGGATTGCATATACATGTGTATGAATCAATTCCATCTTGACATTCCCCGTGGTGGCACGGATCAGGATCACAGTTGTTGATGTTCTCCTCACACAGAAGGCCAGTAAAACCTAAGGAAAAGCGATGAACAGGAGTAATTAAGAAGTCAACTGGTATGATGCTGCGGTGAGTATAATCCAAATATAGAAAGAATCATATTAAGAATCAACAAAGTGGCAGACAGCACAAAAGGTAACCAGGCATCTCAACTGCTGCCCATTTTCCAGCCCTGGAAAACAACTCTCTTCCGCTGCTCGCAGCATTACAGTCTTGCATGGAGAATCCCGGCATTGGAAGTGGTTACCTTCAGTTTATTCAGAACAGTAGCAACGAGAGGAAACATGTAAATCTCCATGGGAAATATTTACTTGCATCAGTATAAACTATCTAAAGGCACTCTTCTGTCATTATTTCCTCTACACAATACCAGGGGGGTCGACTTTTTTTAGTATGAGAAATTACTGCAAAGTTGCTGCAGAAACCTTCCCAAGGGAACTCCCTTGGCTCATGTCAAAGCTTCTGCAGCTCTGCTTATTAAAAAGTCTCTTGCCCCCTCTCATTGGGAAACCTTTCAGTAACTCCAATCAAGCACCAACTGCAAATTTAAGAAAGACTGCATGCAACTTCTTCAGTTAGGAGCAATGAAACAAGCAGCAATTTGGCCCGTTTCATTCTGCTTCAGCTGGGAAACATCCTGAGCAACAGAGGAGGCCAGAATCTATTCACCAGAAGGGCTAAAACAATGATTCGGGAAGCTCAGAGCAGCAAAAAACTCCCTCAGGAGCCCTGTTTTCCATGATGGAACAGAGCTATATGAAACAGGGGCAATTTAAAATAAAAGGTTTTCAGAGATAAGGTTGTGGAGCAACAGCTCATGCTACCTTCCAGCAGCTGGAGATTAGGAAGGCAGAACTTCAAATTTCAGACACCAACTGGAGACTGATACAAACCAAGCTGCAGGGAATTTCAACAGCTGAAGAGCAATTCTCACCTGAGTATTATAAGTGGATAACAGGCTCCCCATTTTTCATACAGGTTTGTGGTTATTTCTCTGGTCAAACATACCAGGTGACGGCTAACATTTCCAAGTTCTGCGAACGTATGCATGGATGAATGGGTGTGGAAGTAGGTGGGGAGAGGGAAGGGAAGCTAGTTAGAGAGATGGATATAAAAAGATGTCAGGAAAGGAAGAAAAATAAACCGATAAGAGGACTAACAGTGGGGGGGGGGGGAGGAGGGAAGAGGCAAATAAAAGAGGAAAGACCTAAGACAACTCAAGAAAACTCAAGAAAAGAAAAGCCATGATCTACCACTGGGAAGGAGAAGTGGAATAATGCCGGAAGGGAAAGAAAAGACAAAAAGCAAGCAGTAAATAGAGCTATCTGTACAGCATTTGGCCAAACATTTTGCAGTTTTCATTCACTTTGGCAGCTGGCGATTACCATTCAGGGAACACCTATCACCCATAATATGAGAGTAATAGATCAAGAACATATTCAAACATTATTTTCCAGTAACTGATCTGCCTTAATGATGAATTCCATTTTTCAGTCTTATAGAAGGCTGTCAATATTAAATACAATACTCAGTATATGTTCATTCAAAAAATTACTACCTAGTCTCCTACTGTAGCTTGACTGAACCACTTCAAGATCAGATATATTTCTCTATCTCTTAACTGAACATACCTTACTGAGATACAATTTCCCTCTTTGCAGACAAGAGTTAGACTGAGAAAAAAACCCACTTGAATATAGAACATAAGAATCCCTCAGACAGGACAGAAAAAGGTCCTAATGCAGAGTCCCTCTTCCATTTTCAGCTAAAGTACTAACCAAAGATTTTACTAAGAGCTGCTGCTTCAGTAACAAACATTTGGTTGCTTTCAGCCTGCTCCTTGAAAATACTCCACACATCATGTGCCTTCATGGAAGCAGTATTCTTCCCTCCTCATCTGGGAAACCTAGAATTTCTGTACTGAGAAGGTACTGGCAGTTTAGTGCCCAAATTCAGAACATGCTTTTCAAGGCACACCTCTCCATGTTGTCCTCTGCTCCATGACCCAAAACCCTCCTAGTTCCAATAAGCTCTGCATTCTCGGTGAATGGAAGCAATCAGACCACACACCAGCTTGAGAAAGATTTTCTAAGGTAGTTTTCAAGTTTGGAGAAGATTGGAGCTTTTTCTGTTTCTTGCAAGTGTCATCCTATTCTGTCACACGCTATAATCAAAAGGAGAATTCTGACAACAATTATTCCTCTCCTGATTAGAATTACTGCATCCCCCTACTTCCAACAAATTCATTGTTTCTTCAGGTACTTTGGGGAAGGGTGTGTGTGTGAAAAGGCTGGGGAGGAATTTTTAGGCTAATCTCTACCATATTCTGTACAGCACGGAATAAATTAGTGAAGTCAAATTTGCCTTAGCAATTTGATTATTGTAATGATTTAAAATGAGAAAAATTGCACATAAATTTAGCCAACATAGCAGCACGCTTCTGGGACAAAGGTAGCTCCAGGAATTGTTCAATCTCTTCCCTAATGGAAGAGCTAAAGCCAATGCATTTCATGCCTGAATCTGCATCACCAGCAATGCATCGCCCACCATTAAACGAAAGCAACCAAAAGTCATTCCTTACTGAGAATTAGAGTGTAACAGCTCTGAACTGCCCGCACCCTCTTATTTGACCAGATATAAAAATTAAATTTATCTACATCACTCCTAGAGGGCTGAAGATAAGAAAATCCCATAATTAAACCTGACGCTTCTACATGTATAATTAACCAAGCAGTAAAGGAATTTAGTGCCTTCAAAAAAACCACCTCAGTTCCATCCACAGCTCTGCCAAAATTTCTGTATGATGCTTGACAAAACATTTTAACTACATTTTAGAAAGCAGCTCCTGTGTGGTATCTCTTCCAGAGGACTCAATTTTTACTGCATTTATCTTCTGCTTTCGACATAAAATAGCCTGACCCAACAGAAATCAGAATACACAGTAGTACTGCTCTGTCCATCTCTTGTTCTTCAACTGTATACTATATAATCCGACTTGGCAGAAAGAAAGAAAGGTAAGCCACATATAAAAGGCTTCATATTGCTGTTTTTCTACTTGTGGATTCCATAGTTAATACAGGAGAAGATGTCACCTTCTGCAAGGCAAGAGATGGGGCTTGAAAGAGGGAGGCCAGAACTCCCATCGATTGTGAACTTATTGCTGTCACAAGAGAAAGGCTTTCTGCACTTAAATGCTATTCTCTGCCGCAAAGGAGTAGACAAAGCTTTGCAACAAACAAGCAGTATTTCAGAGAAAGAAAGAAAGAACGCTGACACTTCTTTGACCACCCCTGTATGTATTTAGGTTATGTGCGACCTCCAGTCCAGGGGTTCTGAACACAAGACTAACCTGTGGCGCACTGGCACTCATAGCCATTGGGATGGTCGATACATTTGGCTCCATTGAGACACGGCGTGCTGGAGCAGTCATCTATATCAATCTGACACACAGCACCACTGAACCCTGAAAGGCAGAAAAAGAGATGAAAATCCAGAAGTAATTTTAAGCAGCTAATCTAAACAGCTGCACTGATTTATTAGCGAATCGTTAAAACTACCCAAATATAAGCTCAGTCATTCTAAACTCAATTGCATCACTAAGCACACACACCACACCCTGGATGAACTGGTTCCTCCTCCAAACCACCAGCCAAAATACAGTTTCTATCCTCCAGGTCAAAGGAACCTCAGCTTGAAAACTAAGATGGCCAAATCAAACAGAAGTAAGGCAGATGGAGCACAAGTGGTGTCCACCACTGGACAGTATGTCTGACTATAAAACTGAGAGGCCACCAATAACAACTTTCAAGTAATCAAAGCAAATAACTTAAAATGAAACAAGGATGCATATATCGCTAGAGCCTTCAGACTAGAATTACTACAGCAGAGTAGAATGTGGTACAATTCTGCACTTTATCTTTCAATAGACTTTTTGAAGTAGTTAAAAAACTATCAACAGGTTATGTCAGATGGTGCAGATCCAAAAAAAACCAAACCAAAACAAAAACAAACAAAAAAACCTTCAGGAATGTTTCTTGGAGGAGCAACCAAAGGAGGAGCCATCATCAGTCAATAAGAAGGGATGCAGAGCAGGATTTTATCAAGTATATTCTGAACTAAAACGTTTTTGTAAGCCACCAGGGAAACAAGGACATTTACCCTATAGCTAACACTGATCCCTCAGCTCAGCATTTATCCTTCTTTTCTAAAGTGGAGACCAAATCCATCTCCCTTCTCATGCAAGCAACATAAACTGTACTGATGCAAAAATGGCTTCTGCCTAAAAACCTCAGAAAAAAGGCAAAAAGGATGGAGAGGCTCTGATTTTTAAAAAGGTTATTTAGAATTACTCATCTATATCTCACTATGATACCCACAGTAACAGAAGTTCATGCTGCCAACTACCCTTCAAGGTGAGACATCCAACTGTATGTTTCTCAACACTTGTATTCAGTTACAGGCACAATCCTACTGCAAGCAATACATGTCTGTCCTTATTTACCAGTGATTGCAACTCACTCATTCAAACAGATGGCAACAGAAAAGGCAAAAAGGCAACAGAAACTCACAAGAAACACAGCCATCTGCAACCCCTCACTGGTTATCTGTGCAGTTCTTGGTGAGGTGAAGCAGGAAATGCTTCCAGAAATAAGTACTTACCAGGAGGACAGACACAAAGAAAGCGGTTGACTTTATCAAGACACTCTCCATTGTTCACACAGGGATTACTCAGACACTCATCAATATCCTCTTCACAGTGAACACCTTTAAAACCTGTTTTAAAAAAAAAATGAAAATAAATAAGAAGAGATGACTAAAGGCCTTAAAGTGCAACTGCCTCTTACAGCAGCGTTGAAAGTCTAAGCCTAGTTTCTTTGCAATTTTGCAGTTTGGATAGAGCGTGTGAGGAAAGAACATACACCAGAGCTTATAAAGGGATGTTCAATGTGTCTTTTTCACCGTTGCTGAACACACTCACTTAATCAACTGTAACAGGAGAAGTTTGTACTGAATTCACATCTAACGCCTTCTCCCACATGACGAGAAGGGGTTATGTTTTAAGACCTTGGAAAATATCAGTACGTTTAGGTATGCACCAATATAAGGTAATGGGTAAAGAAACAAACAAAGCAGATAATTTTAGCTTGAGGCTGTTTAGCTAATGACAGAGTAAAAGAAAAACTTTAAGAAGGGTGAAATACTTGGGATTAGAGTTCCACCTCTCAAAACAGATTAGATATTAATAAAAATTCATTCTAGTTTTCATGATATCAGCTGGTCACCTGCAGGGGTCACAATTCTTTCATTATACTTTATAAGAACGTGCAACTGGCAACTTACACCCTTTTCTTTTTTACCACTGTCTATCAGAAAGCAAAATAGCAGACTACATAGGCCATTGGTATGCTGGACATGTAAATTTTACAAGCATGATTTCAATCAAGTAACACTTTTTACAGTTATTTCCTCAGGTCAATGGGAGCCTGCATTACCTGGAGTATTTTAAGGAGAGAAAAAAACCCAACACTATTATCCAGATCATAATATACATACCTCAAAACTCAGTCAGTCTTTTAGAGTTTGCACGTGCTTTGCTTTCACAAACGTGAGTTTCTGCACGTGCACTTTAGCAGGTATAGTAACAAATCTGTTCCCATACACTCCAGCTCAGAATGCTGACTTCCTTTGCTGATGTACAGCTTGGTTTCTTTCTTAATCCTCTAATTGCTTTCTCCCTCCCCCCCACAAATGCCAAATCCTCCTGGTTGGTGCCGCCACAGCAAGCTCGCTCTCACCGTTTCATTTAGCCTCACCCCTTCGCAATTATGTGTTCCACCTGGGCAGAGCTGGCAGCCCTCCCTGCGCTTTGCCTTCTGAATTCTTCCTTTGCTGGAAACCCCGTCTTTGTCAGAAACTCCCCTCACCTGGCATACAGAGACACGTGAATCCCCCGATTTTATCCAGGCAGGTGGCATCGTTTTGGCATGGATTTGAATGGCATTCGTTGATGTCCATTTCGCAGCGCGGTCCCGTGTAGCCCTTCAGACACTCGCAGTGGAAAGAGCCTTCTGTGTTTACGCATTTCCCAGCGTGTTCACACGGATTGCTGTTTGCTGCAAGAAAAACATATGCATGTGTGCTTCAAACCCCTCCTTGGAGCAGGAAAGCCACAGCATTCTTTATTAGTCATGGTCTTTTCCAGTGGTCATTCCTTTCTGTCAAGTAATACTGGGGAAAGACTGTTCATACTTCTGGGGAAAGGCTACTGCGATTGAAGAAAATGTGGCAGTTATTTGCCTCTGTCAGAAGCGAAAAGAAAGACTGCTGTCATTACCAATGGGCCAAAGGAGCAACTCTGGTCCATACGACTAATGACAGTTCTTGAGAGTATAAAGTAGCAGGAATTAGAGAATTAATGATGCTTTCAAGGTCTTATCTTTAGATCATCTTTTATGTTTACTTCACTCCTGAGGCTGACAAGATGCCACCACAGTCACAAAACAACCAAACTAGTCCTTCATGTGTTTTCAAAAAGCAACAGCACACTTGTCCAAGGCAGACTGAGGAATGAAATTCAAAGAAGTGCTTCTCTCCGATACTTCAGTGAGTGCTGGTTAGGTATTTCCTTCACGCGTTACACTCTAGAAGTATGAACTAGCACTCACAAAACTATCTGCAAGTCTGTGAGAGTCCAGCTAACCCCCAAAACAACACAACAGCACGATATCAGAGAACTACAGCTTTAAAAGCCCAGGTGCTCAGCAGTCTCGGAAGGCACTTAAAAGGCCCAGCCATATTCCGGCTGTCAAACAGCCTTGATATATTCCTACCAAGGCAGGAGAAGAAGGAAGAACGGTTAAGCATCTCACTGCTTTTCACATCCCAAAGGCCAACTGTTCGAACACGGACAGCTATTCTGACTCAGCCTTTTGCCCCAGGTCTCACACAAGATTTAAAACTCATCTAAAGACACTGTAACAGAAGGGGGAGAAAAGGAAAGGAGTTGCACTTATTTTAAGAAGCTATGACAAAATGTGTCTTCTTGCCCCAATGACCCAACCCCGCATTTGCTCGCTCACAAGTAGCAAAGAGAAACTCACCCATTGCACATTCGTCCACATCCTCAGTGCAGTCTGCTCCCTTATGGCCTTGAGGACAGGTGCAGATATAGTGTCCATTCACAGGATTGGTGTCACACAGAGCACCCTTTTGGCATGGATTGCTAACGCATGCATCATCCAAGTGGCACAGAAGACCTACAGAATCGTACAGGAGTTCATTCAAAAAAGTGAGATATAGCAGTCAGACCTTATGTTTCACAATCAAATTCTCCATCCTGATATTTCAAATAGAGACTTCCACAGCTAGAAGCTCGAACAATTTCTTACAGGCTTCAACCCATGAAATCCCAGTGGCAGTCTACTACAGGCTTATAAATTATTATATGTAAGTATAGATTCTGTGACTTCAGAGGTGTCTCCAGGACTTCTGGAGTGGCACAAGGGCTACCATTAACAAAACCTCCTCCTTGGAGCAGTTAACTAGCTCTTCTTTCTAACCAGCATGATGATTTTTCTGACAGCTGAAAACACAGGTGTGCATGAAGCTCACTCTCTTATTTCAGGAATGCTGATCACTTGTATTTCTGGGTAGTAGCTAGGAGACCTTCACATTTTTACCTATCCCTGCAACAGCAAATTTTCCCGTATGCCAGTAAGGGCATCCTCACTCATGCAAAAGTATCTAAATAGATTTTTAAGTACAATTATTGTAAGTGGCCCAGAGCAAATCACCTTCATGTATAACTTCTCAGGCAAAAACAGGTCCTGCAAAGCACTAGAAAAAGATCTGCTTTCCCAGCAATCTAAACTGTAGTAAGTTTGTCTTCCAGCCCAATACAAATACTTCTTTGTCCTGAGCTACAGAGGTTTAAAAGGTCTTTGCTCGTGGACAGCACATGTTTCCTTTTGTTCCTCCTGGTTTGGTCACAAAAGTGTGTAAAATAAACACACCACTTTAAGCAAATGCATAAACTTCAGGAAGCACCTTCTGGTAAGTGCCAGACCTAGTCAAGTTTTCTCTCCTTACCTGCCTTTCCTTCTGGACAAATGCATGAAAAAGAAGCCACTCGATCAATGCAAGTAGATCCATTGGCGCAGGAGGCAGTGAAGCAATCATCGATGTTCTTACTGCAGTCGTCCCCGCTCCAACCATTGACGCAGACACAGGCGTAGCCTCCATTGTGGTTGGTGCAGGTGCCTCCATTCTGGCAAGCGTTGGGCTGGAGCTGACATTCATCAACGTCCTCAGTGCAAAACTGGCCTGATGCACAGGAACAGAACAAGTCCAATAAACATTCAGGCACTCGGACACAAGAAGATGCTTGCACAGACATCACCCAGGGAAACACCGTAATCCAACTTGATTGCCACTTCTTACGTCTAGGCCATTCGAGCCTGAGAACTTCCAACAACACTTGTCAAATTAGGCAAAGACAACTAGCACCCCTCAATGACCCCAAAGTAGGAGCTGAACTGCAAGTAACTTTAAAAAGGCACTGTATGGAAGCCAGAAGGCAGCCTGCAGTATATGATGGTACATCTGCAAGGATGTGAGAAGCAGAAAGAATGAAGACCTGCCTGCAGAGCAGCCAGAGGGACTAAGAAGAGAGAAGATGGCCTCACAAGAAAATCTTGGCCAAAGTAGTGTAAACAGGCCAGCAGCAAAGTAACTCTTGTCAGGAGAATTTAATTCTTTCCTATATTATTATGCAATGAATATTACTTAATGAGAAAGAATAGAATTCTTGAGACTCTTCTACCTAAAATACTCATTTTTCCTTCCCCCCGGTATTTCCACAGACAACCACAAATGGCTGGGCTTTTCTTAGTTGTTTGTGGGGTTTTTTTTGTTATGGGCAAAATAAATACTCTAATAAAATGCTTTAATGACTGGAGGTATGGGAGGGAAGAAAACAAATCTACACTGCTTCAGGGAGTTTTAAGGAAAAGGACTGCTGGACCTCTAAGTATGAAATCAGTTTCTCAGGATATTGAATTTCACAGTCCCATCTATTGGAAGCTCTGCATTTCACATTCTTTATCCAAATCTATCTTGCTTTGACATCAAGATCTGGAGAACCTACTACTTGCATCAATATTTCTTCTCAACGCTTATTCATCTTTCCAATTAAAGGTACGTGGTTTACTTTTAAGCTGAAATTGTTTAGCTTAAGTTTCAAGTCGCTCATTCTTTCTTTGTGTTTCTTTAATAGATAAAACCTAATGGCTGAGCACCGGATAATTTCTTCCCAGGCTGGCACATGGGCGCACATGTGCCACCACAGAGTACCGGCCACAGTCCACAATCTTCTGCTTGATAACCTTTTTTGTCCCTTTCTGCTACATGAATAATTCTCCAACACTGAAAGCTTGCTTTTTTTTTTTTTTTTGGTGCTTCCTTACAACTTGCTTTTACCACCCTTCCTAAAACATTGATATGATGTACATTGCACCAAAAAACCACCCTTTATCAGAGAATAAGATTAGATTTATTTGATGTGACCTTTTTCCTCCCCCCCAGCTGACAACATCACCTCCCTCACTAGCTTGCAGCAGCTTTCCATTATTTGGGTTAAGACTGTTAAGTAACTGTGTTGCTACAACCAAGATCTTCCCATTTGTCATCTCCAGCCACTGTAACTGCTGCACGCTTATATTTCCGTGGAATTCCCCCCGTATTCCAAGAATAAGAAATTCAAGACCAGGCCACAGATCTTCCCTGCCAATGCTCCAGTTAATTCAGGTCTGTCAATTTAAAAATACTTATTAGATGTTGCTTAACAGTCACCTTGCTTATTAATGGCCCAGAAATTATTATGCAAGTGCACACACCCCTCTCCTCCAACACACAGAAACATTTATTGTTGGCAGGAATGTAAAAATGTTCAGTCTTAGCTACTGTTCATTTCCAGCTACTATTCTCAAATTATGATTCTTTATGTTTTCAAAGTACTTAAATAAATCTTAGCCTTTGATCCTGTGAGCTCTGGATTTTTTTTCCCTTAGTCGGAAAGAAATAAAATTATTTTTAAAAAAAAAGTTGCACAACTGACTGTTCTGTACCATGCATTCCTTCCTCCAGCAGGGATACTTCAAAACAAGGATTTTATCACTTGAAAAAACATAATAAAATTTTAACAGTAATAATAATTATGACAGAGTTTTCAGAATTAATCCTCACTTCCCAATTTACTTAGTAAAACAGTTGGGGGGAAATCTAACACTTCATATTGTTATCTGCAAAACATAGCTCTCTACATTATGAAAAAAACAAAACCATGCATTTGTCATAATAGAAGTCGTTTATTCATTAGCTTTTGATATTAGCTTATCAGTAACCAAACTGAAAACAGCCAGTTATCTCAGACTGGTTCCTAGTAGTCGTGCGTATCTCACAACTCAACACAACTGACTTCCTTTTAAAAAGAAAAAAAAAAAAAAAAAATCAAGACGTTATTTGCTTATTATAAACGTGATTTTCCTTCTTTTCTTGGAGGGGGCCCAACCCAGATCAAAGAACACACTCTCTGACGAACACTCACCCGTAGCGCGGCCGCTTTGCAGAAGTGTTCTGGCAGCGCTCACATCCTCCTTTTGGCCGCAGCCGACTTGAACTCGGCATCACCAAAGCGCGAACAGCATTCGGGGCCGGAGCTGCCCCACCACCCCAGACTGCTGTGCCTCCCTCAAAGTCACCTGCCCTGCAACGGGCTGAACAGAACTCCCGAAATATAATGTTTTCTGGGTCGTGGTTTTTTTTTTTTTTTTTCTTCTTTTGGTAGACTGAGGGTGGGTATGTGTGTGCTTGTGGTTTCTTTTTTGGGGTCTTTTTTAAGCAAAGATGGGCAAACTACTCTCACATACAAACTCTCTGCGTTTGTTTTTACCTTCCCATTTAAAACGTCATTAGCAATACCAACACTTTAGGGTTTTTTTTTTAATTTTTCTCTCCCTAGCACTTATTCTCCACTTCTAGGATGGAGAGCACCAAGTGACATCACTGATAGGTTTGCCATAACCCTGTGTCTTAGACTATTCCCTATTTCTGCAGCCCTAAACTAAAACAAACTTTGAAAAGGTACATCAATCTCTCCACAGAAGAAGAATAAAGCAGAGTTTAAAGTTCTTAGAGCAATTCAACTGTATTTCAAGAAGATACAATGTTTGCAGCCCTTAAATTTGATCTGCACTTAGCTGCAAAAGAAGCATTAGAAATCTGAGAAGCTACCAGATCACAATCATATTTGTGTTTAATTATGAATATGAATCAAAGACAGCTCCATCTTAACGCAGTTTGTTTTAAAAACAAAGGAAATTCAACTCAATATGAGGGGCGTAAATGAGCAATTAACTATTGCATTTTACTATTGAGTATTTTAATGAAAAAAACCTGTTCTTTATTGAAGTTATAATTGAAAACCAGACTCAAATAACTTCTGGGCAAAAATATACAAATCAAAAGCAACATAAGGCAAGCAGAACATACCAATCTAACTACATTCATGAGTACTCAGTCTCATCACCATCAGGCAACGTAAGTGTAACAGTTTTTCAAAGATTTTGGAATTGTGCTTTAAAATAGTGCAAATGCCAGACTAAAGTCCAAGTTGCTCACATTTTTTTAACTGGACCGGTGAATTGGCCAAAATGCAAAGCAGTTTCAACTTCACTGAAAAAGCCCGAGTCCTTGTTGCTGAAGAGGGTTCAAGTGGCTTGGAAA
>JAOXNO010000004.1:4502973-4514461 GCA_028565335.1 Limnodromus scolopaceus
TCCCACCTATGCCTCCTTTCAGATTTGTCTTGTTCTTCAGCAGCATTACTGTTATCTACCATGAGGATCATCATCCCAGATTAAAAATACCCCCAAACGTACCAGCAAAGCAGCACTAACGCACACATCTGTGACAGCAAAGCCATGCTTTGTTTGTATGTTTGTAGAACACATACCCTCTTGAGAAGTAACCCACACAAGCAGCAGTGCAGCTCTGATAGTTGCACTGAACTGCAGCTCAAGAATCACGGTGGTACCTGTCTGCCAAAGCCAGGCGTGCATAAGCCTGGAACACTGCCTGGTGCAACGGGAAATCGCCCCGCATTACACTGGCTTTGATGCAAACGATCTTCTTCTAAGAGCTCCACTGACATCTGCCCCCCAGACTGCAGAACAGGGCGCTCATGCAAGCTCCATCCAGCCACGTGCGGCTCCGAGTCGTACCTCGGGTGAAGGCCAGAAGTCCTGCTGTCTCATTCCCGTAAAGAGCGCTCAGCCCACACGGGAATGTTTCCCATGGTACGTACCTGTCCACTGGGGTGGGCAGCGGCAATTGTACGTGTTCACACCGTCCACGCATATTCCTCCGTTCTGGCAGTTGTGATTCGGGCAGTCATCGACGTTGTGCCCGCAGACGCTTCCCTCGAAACCTGGATAAAGCAGAAACACAGCAGACTGAAATGGGCTTCCAGCCTCTTTTGAAGAGAATTCACCCTTTGTGCAGCTTTCCCCCCTTTTCTTTTTTTTTTTTTTCTCTTAAACACTTGCCCTCTTAACCTAATCCTGACGAACCTCAATGTAGCACACTGACCGGACACTTCGTTGAATGCCTTTGCCAATAGCAGGCTATACAGTTAGAACACCACTACCATGGGCAGATGGTCAAATTCATTTCCACCACCAAAAAGACAAGGGTATTTTTTTCTTTAAGTGACTAATGAGCAAACAAAGCAATGACCATGAGATCTAGCTTACTGTGAAGTAAACTCATCACTGCCCATCAAGGACCACCCAGGACAAGTTTTTCCCCACGGCAAAAGAAAGGGCCTGGCGTTCACTTCATGAATACCTCAGCATAGTCCATACGCCTTCACCACACCAAAGAAAGATCTTCTCCATGCTTTGAAAATGAGCTTCTAAATTCCTGATATGGCCCTCTTCAGTGTTAGACAAGTCAGTTGTTCAACAAATCAGCCACCACCCGAGCGATGCTTAAACACTAAGCCCTGACTGAAAAGCAGAAGAAACCAGACACCCTTCCCCAATGAAAATCAAGGCTCCTAATTAATGTAGCCACACTGGCAAGATATCTTTGCTAGAACTCCCTCTCCTTTCAAATAAGGAGAAGTGGGGACTTAAGGGAAGGGAATCTTCAATAATCCATCCTCCCCTCGATTTCCCCTGCTGATTTAGTCCATGCTTCATCAAATAAACCTGCCGTTTCTGCTGGCTGAGAGCTCTATTTATTAAAGCACAAGTGGATGCAAGCTAATGTGGATGAAGTAAACGATTCCAGCACACACGCGTTAATTTAAAACATCAGCTCTGCCTCTTCACTGCTTTGGAATGTAATATTAACATGACACAGTCCTCTCATCCAAAATTATGCTTTAACCCCTCTACTTTTGATGCCCTGTTCCAGACGCTTCCATAACATCTGTGTCAAGTCACACAGACCCTCTCAGCAACATATGGTCCAAGGCAGATCATGCTGTGTGGCAGATGAGACCGAGTCTTTAAAGCTCTGAAGTGGCTTCTCCAGACTACCACTGCTCTCAAGAGACTTGAGATGATTTGTATGCATTCCCACCTCTTGAACTTCTCCGATACTACAGGTAACGAGTCAGAAGCAAAGAGGAGTGCTGTTGCTAAGCTGCATCAAGTGGATTAGCATCCATCAGCACGGAAGAACACTCAACATAAAAAAAAAAAAAAAAAAGAGACCTGCATTATTATCCTCTCTCTTCAAAGCCCTTCCCACCTTCACCCGAGTTCCTGCATATTCCACAGCAATAGGGAAGGTTAAAATGCAGAGAAAGTACGCCATGGTTAGTTTAATTGTCACAGCTGTGCCTTCCTGGCCAAAGGCGCTGAGGAACAACTAGCAAAGAATACAATCACTATCAGATCCATCTCTCCATTTAAAACTGTCTGAAGCTACCATGCACACCCAAAGGCTCAGCTGTAAAACACAGGGGTGTCCTCTCAGCTTGAGGAGAATCATTCCACTGACCACATATTGCCCTCACGGCCGCGACGTGATCAGCATGGAAATGCAGGCAGAACCCACAGACTCAGAAGGTTTAAGTTCCTATCCTTTCAGCTCGGACAATACGAACACCTATCCTACTTTCTAAGAAAGAAATTCCTGACAGCAGGCATTTGTTTAAAACTGTCTCACTGTACCGCACACAAATTTAAAATGGCCCAATGATTTTGAGTAATAATAAAGCATGGAAGGCACCCCAACACTAAAAACCTCACCAACCTCACCATGTGTACATGTTCACATTTGAACCGGCTTTATTATCATCTAAGAGCTGGTCCTCAAGCATCTCATGCAAATGTAGAAAACCATTAATCCCACACTAAAAGCTGGAAGATACCACTGTTACAACAGAACAGAAACAAAAAAAGAGCTTACGAAAAAAGCTATGTAGTAAAAGGTCCAAGAGAAATGATACACAGCCGAGTGTGCTCGGTCAAAATATATCTCCAAGGGAAAGGGAATCAGGAAGGGTTGAAACAGTGAAGACGACACTATTTTGAGTGCACAGCTGAAGAAAACACAAGTTTCCTTTTTGGTAACTTCCCAACTCCCAAATTCCCTTTAAATTTGTCTTACTCTGAAGAACAACTTTTGGCTTAGTTTCAGAACATCTCAATAGCTAGAAAGGCATGATTTTTGTGTCCTCTTCAAGCCAGACTTACATTGCAATGTTGCGACCCGCTTAACTTGTAAATAACACTGTCCTAATGAAGCTTAGCTGTCATTGGTAAAAACAGTCCCTTTAGAGTCACGGTTGTTTGGGCCAACGCTCCTACGTTTGAGCATGACAAGCATGAAGATGCTGTGAGAGGCGTGAGCTCTTCTTAAGCCGGGTCCCAGGATCAGATTTTGCAGTTGCATAACCTGACTCTTTTCCAGAAATCCAGAGAGTTCACTGCGTGGATGTATTTGGACACCTGATGCTGCTTCCTGTTCCCCCCTGTGCTGGGACTAACATGTTGTCCTTCCCTTTCTCCCTCCAAGAGTACAGTTGGCAACGCACATCCTGACTTTTGCTCCGTATCTCCAAGCACAGCAAACTAAGGAATGAGAGCCTCAAGGGGAAAAGCGTTCCCACTGCTAGCAGCATGTTGTTCCTCCTCGCGTGCGCAGTCGGATGGATACAAGAGATAACTTTACTCCTACATCATCTGAAGTCTCCACCCCATTCCAGAGCACTATAACCAATTCCCTCCAAATCTTAATCCTTAGCCTTATTTCAACCTATAAATTACATCTCAAGATTTTCTGCGGAGCCAATTAATCAGGGGGACAGGAAATTATACCTGAACGAAAATATCAAGTTATTGCCAGATTTAGGGCCCGCTGAGAAGAAACTAGAGATCTCGATGGAGTGTGCGAAAATTGACCTGCATCATTTTAACACAGAAGTAAGGTTCTGCCCACCAGGTGCCCAACAGCACTCGCCTGTACGCAACTCCGACAGTTCAGCTCCTTGAAGTGAACGTGAGATGGGCTACTCCACGTAAGAGCCCCAGAGCAGAGGGGCACGCACGCCGCCTGGCACCCCAAGACTGTCCCCACGCAGAACCTCACACCCCATAGGAAGCGGCTCAGCTCTAAATCCCGGCAGGCAGGGTCTCCCCCGCCGCGGGACATTCAGTATGGCCGCCAGACCCCATTCATGATGCTCTCGGGGCAGCGCGATGCTCCGCTACAAACTAGCGTGAGGTTACTTCCTCTTCCCAGGAAGTGTTCCAGCTCTCATAAACAGCCCGCTCCGGCCTGACGGATCGTTTCCTGAACAAGCCCTTGGAATTCCCTAGGGTCCTTATCTTAGTTAATGGGTAATTATTTTGATGGATAACAATGAATAATCACTTTCCCAGCTAAGAACTTCCTCTATTGACTTGTTTTAACATTCCACTAAAGGTTAGATGCCAAATGAACTCCTTTTTTGTCAAGTATTTATAACTAGGAGCTCACTCTTAGATATTTGAAGGAGTTGCTAATGCTTCAGGTTAAGTCTCTTTCACAGAAGTTTGTTTGTTTTGGTTTTTTTGTTTGGGTTTTTTTTTTCACTATGACTCTGTTATGATTGACCTAACACGCTCACTTGTCTACAATCTAGTTTTTACCTAAATCAACAAAGCCTGGAGGAAAAATGATTATGCTAGACAGATAGAAAATAAGAAGTTATCTTTCGTATAGATGTAATACTAACAGTATATATAACTCTTAACTTACACTTGCCACCAAATGTTGACTTCTTCTAACAGACATGACTTCATGAATTACTTAATGGCAAGATTTATTTGCGTGAATCCGCAAGTGAAATGGGAACCTGAGAATTTAAAATAGCAGTTTGACTACACTGTATGTAAACAGTACTTGTGCTACAGTAGAAAAAGCTGCTGTGATGTGTAACTCCAGGTTGTAGGGTTTCTTCATGTTTTCAAGCTCTTATTCTCATGTATCTATATTTGCAAAAGATGGAATTCACTCAAAAGCCAAGAAGACGACATCTGCAGCAAGCAAGAACCCATTCGTGCCAGTGCAGGAGTAACCTAATTATGCCTAAATTACTGCTTGGGCACAGTTTCTTCAAAGCAGTTTCACAGGTCACAAGATGTAAAATCATATCAAAAACCATTCCAGCAGTTCAAGATGTAACTGCCTCCAGCCTCTACGGCCATAACGCTGAGCAATGGTAACAGCTTAAGGCAGGCCAGAAGGAAGGGCTAGAGCAATTCCATTTATAGTCACAACATCATCGGCATTGCTCCAGTTCAGAGAGGGAGTCGAAAGAGGAATTTTTAGTCCATAACCTTGGCATTCTCCTCGAGATGAGCAGGCCTAGTTCACATCTTCCCTGGGTGTTACAGGCCACCATTTCTCTTCTCTTTCTGTTGACCTTTCCTTCCCAGACAGAACCTTTTCCAACACTTTGGAAATTTCGCTCTGCACGCTTCACTAGGGGTGAAGAAACGGCTGGGTGCCTTGCCTTTATCAAAGAGTTTAATGTAAGCATTTTGGCCTCTGCAACCTCTTTTTTTGCTGATTTTGAAATGACTAGTTTAAAAAAAAAATAAAAAAAAAAATCAAGCTAGCAAAACAACATGGCCAACTTAAATAAATACAGGAAATACAGAAGTGAAGGCTCTCAAAGCCGCATTAACGCACCCTCACTATACACATTGTGTAACAAGTCCAAAAAAGCAGCTAATAATCCAAAACGCGTGTGAGCAGTGTGGGTGTGCAACTGTTACTATAGCAATCTCATTTTCATTTCCTGACCATAGTTTAGCCAGCCCACATGCTTGTCTACGGGAAAATGTGCTCCTACCCAGCCTCGTGCCCCTGTAAGAGAATCACAAAAGCAAACCGTCTTATCAGCTTTACAGGATCAAGTCCTTCAAACTTCATCTTCCTCTGCTCTCCTCCCCACCACGCTACTTCTGCATGAGATCTTCAACTCCTTGAACTGGCTAAACAAATCTGACTTGAAAAAAATTCTGAATTTCTGATCAAACCTGTTAATCCAGTGATACTTAGTTCACAATTTCATTTTAAAAAGATGCAAAGCAGAAGAGCAATAAATTCCCTGTGAGGGACTGTTAGATAAGATACAGCATTTTCAAAAACCCTATATGTTCAAGCGCTGTTTCTTCAAGCATAGTTAGAAATGGTTGCTTTCACACAAAAATAAAGATGATACATCCTTCTATTTTAAGATCGTCTTTCCTAAATTCTTCAAAGTCACACGGTTGCTCAGACAACCCAGAAAATTGTTGTGCAGGCACTTGCTAAGATTGACAATGCACACTTAAGGTCATTTGAGCCAACACTCCAAGACAAAGGTCTCCAAAAAAAAAAAAAGTTTTTTTCACAAATTAAGTTCTAAATGCTCTTTCCACAGATACCTATGACTCCAGATGATCCTCATGAGAATGCAGTCACTCTACATTCAGCCTAAACAGTATATGGCAGCTACATCTTTCACAGAAATAACATCAGAGAAATGCTTAAGGGAAGAGAGTTTACTTTTCTAGATTACCACACACCAAGTGTTCCCTGTGCCAAACTGCAATACACTTAAGTAGGAAGTCTAGTCAAAAGCATTTCCAAACAACCAGTTTCCCATGGACTGAATTAGTAAAAAAAAAAAAAAAAAAATATATATATCAGCCTAAAAAAAGCCAGCCCGATACGCAAAGACAACTAGTGCTGCCCTGTGGTCAGCACTAACTGGATGGGGAAGAGCAGGACAGGATGAGACCACCAGGGTCCCAACCGGGTGACGTATGGTCATTTGTAGAGACGGGTGTCCCGGTGATTGGAGCTCAGCTCGATGCTCAAAACCCCTACGGCCTGTGATCCTGAGTAAGCACATCACCCCTGCTGTGGATAAACTCAGGGCAGCCAACAGCATCAGAAAACAGACAAGTATAATTTATCTGGAGGTATTACAGGACAAAAAGGGTGTGGTGAGTTGGAAACAGCATCTCCTAAGATTTGGAGGAACTAGAGGAGAAAATGGAAAGGAATAGAACCCAGTATGTTTTAGGGGTAAAGAATGAGGAAAGACACATGTTCATCTTCATTCAAGCACTGAATTTAACTGTGGCCTTTACTGACACAAAACTATGTATTTGCAGATGTTTATGTTCATGGAATTTCCCACTCCAAATGAGCATTAGGAGATACCACCTTAATCTCTTTGAATCTACCCCATCATTCTTAACCTATTTAATTCTCTGCCACTAATTGGGTTCAAAAGAAATCTATCGTTTCTAGCCTTTCCTTTTCTTCCCTTCCGTATTATGAAATCCTGGCATTCAGAAATTAACATCAGAGCTTCCTGCCTTGCTGAGATTTCTACCTTCAACCTTACTTTACACGAATATCACATAGAAACTCCAAGAGAAGTTTTCAGAAGAACACAGATAGGAGTGCAGCAACAAGACTATGACACCAAGCACTTTGAGAAAGCATCGTTTACCTGGCAGACAGTTGCACTCAAAGGTAAAGTCACTTGTTTGATGGCAAGTTCCTCCATTCATACAGGGGGATGGTGAACATGGCACGTAGACGCTCTCACAGCGATGCCCGGTATAGCCCGGCTTGCACTGGCATCGGTATGAACCGGGCAAATTGACGCAGGTCCCACCGTGTTGGCAAAGGCCTGGTGTGGCACATTCATTCACATCTATCTCGCACTTCTGGCCAGTGTAGCCAGGCAGACAGGTGCAGGAGAACTTATTTCCAGATACAGTACATGTACTTCCATTGGCACAAGGCTGAGATGTACAGGCATCAATCCACTGGCAATCCTTTCCTGTAGGATGGGGACAGAGTGCTCCATTAATAAGTTGTTTCTACGGAAAATCCTCCGTGCTACCTCAAAATGATTGGTGTACCAGATCTTAAAATTATTGCAGGAAAATTCATGTCTGCATTTTACAGCAATGTATTTGAAACAAAAATCAATTTGCTGGTTACAATACAAAGTCATTTTATTTACAGGGCAGCAGCAAGATATAGAATGCTGTGATTTATAAAAATAAGCCATGACCTGAAATCATGCTACACATTGACAGTCACTCTTCTTCTATGTCCCCTTCAAGAATAAAAGAAGTGAGTTTCCATGCTTCTCCTCAGGCCTATTATACTTTTCCCATAGATTTTGCCAGCTAAGTTTACTTCATTTTTTCTAGAGGGTAGTCTCTGAACTCAAAGTGCAACAGCCACTCCAGAGTAGCTTCTGCAGTCAGTTTTCCCACACAGACAACCCCACAAGATCTAAATGTCTTTCTGTTTACGCATAAAGGGGAGGGAGTTTGATTCCCTAACCCCCTTTGCTTTTTCTGGTCATGAAGTCATTTCAACTTCTCATTTCCTGTGCAGGAGCTAGTAAATTTGACTGCGTATTACAACTGCCCCAGAGCATTCCAGGATGCAGTAAATCACAAAGGAGGGAATCTGGAGGTACGAACGCAGAACCTCACCTGTGTAACCTGGAGGACAGACGCACTCGTAGGTTTCCTGGCTGTGGGGATGACAAGTTCCTCCGTTCAGGCAGGGCTGGGATACATAGCAGAGGTGCGATTCGGAATATTGACACTCCTCTCCTGTGAAGCCTGGAGCACACTTGCAGGTAGCCTTTCCTATCAGAGACGTCGTTTCACAAGTTCCCCCGTTCTTACAGGTATTGCTTTCACAAGGGTTTCTGTACTGGCAGTAGTCTCCAAGAAAGCCTTCTCGACACCTGCAACAGAGAAGAAATTATTTGCGGCACATTCCCCTAAAGCCTTGCTGTCCTGGGAAGATATCAGAAATTAAGTCCCATCTTGGGCTTCATAGTCTTCAAATTTGCCATAATTAGTGGTAACAATAACAGTCCCAAATGCTAACGTCATAGATGTAACAGGGCCTTCCTCTGGGATTGTCCCAAATGAGACCGCTGAAAACTTAAGTTCAGATTGTGAAATCGTTCGTTACAAAATAAATAAAATAAATAAATACTGCATACAATCGGAGTTATACCAAATGCAGGAACAACTTCTTGCACTTCACTTCAAAACGTTAGCAAAAGCCTAAGTGTTAATGAGCTGCCGAGTAACAATTAATTCCTCGCACCTACTCCCATTTTTAACAAGCGCCCTTTTTAAGAAGAAAATCAATCGCTTCGGTGCTAAACACCAGGTATCATCCATCTTCCGAAGTATTTATAAACTTTGTACGAACGCAGCGTCTGAGGGCCTGGAGATCTGCAGCAGATCTTTCTCCGCAACACTCCCAGGAGACGGGACTATACAGTTATCCTCATGTTGATAAGTGCATCTGAGAGCGTGACGTGCCGAAGGCTGCGCTCAGCTGGCAGCGCGAGCCCTCCAGCCAGGTCTCCCACGCCCCTGGCGAGCACCCGAACGACAAGGTCATTGTTCCTCCGTCTCCCACAGAAGAACGAATACACACACGCTATCTACAGCTAGGGCAATATTTTATACAAAGATCTGCAATTGCAGAATGATTGCAGTTATTTCTCCCTAACCTAAACTTATGTCAATACAGTCTGACTACGCTTTGTCAGCTGCAATCCATCTTTTAAACGGCCTTTGTACTACAAATTTTCCATTTAACTTGATACAGGACCCAGGCAAGCAAGCCTGCAAACCCCACTTGCGTGTCACCCACAGTTCCATTTGCTTCTTTCAGGTAGCAGAAAGCTGCAAGAGTATATGCTGGATAAAAATAACACCTAACATACAGAACAGGACCGTCCACTTGCAGTTGGTTTTTTTTTTTCTTCTTCTGTAATGCACAGCTGCATGTTTTAGCTGGTAATTAACCCAAGACACACACAGCCTGAGAGAACATGTATTTCACTGCAAAAAATTTCAGAGGCGAATGTTAGATTTGCTTTGTTCCAGAACAGGATAGGTGCAATTATTAAATCAATGATGTACTCAAATTGAGGAGATTCCAACTGCAAGAAATAGAGAGTCTCTAGTTAGCCCCCAGACAAGAGTGTAACAGTAAAGAGACTGCCTTTTCCTTATGCTCTTAGAAGTGTACCGTGGATTAAAAAAACAAACAAAAAAAAAACCCCTCCCACCTAATATCTAACGGCACAGGCCTTAAAATTCAGTTTAAAAATCAAAGAATGGTTATGAAGCTATACCTTAAACAGAATACTACAAGGATCTGCCTGTGTGCCTATGCTATTCAACACTCCTATCAATGAGTAACAACGGAAAACATCAACGCTGGGCAAACCCGTAGGCAAGAGAGAAGACAAGCTCTTGACAGAGAGTAGCAACACGAACTGCTTTACAAGGCAGTCAGCACGCAAAGCACACTTTAGCAACTGCAAAGGCATACATCTAGAAACCAAACATAGACAGCATCCTCCCCAAAACAGGAAACTGATCTGGGAAAGACAGACTTGCTCCGGTGGTTCCTAACAGTCAGCTGAACGTGACATCTCAGCATGACAGTTTGGCCAGGGGCATCGTAGTTTGTGTACAAACAACAAATATCAAGCTGAAGTAAATGAGATTGTGCTACATCTAGTGTAATACTTCGTGTCACAACCATTACATCAGTTCTGGTGTCTGCTCTTTACGAGGGAAGAGCTGAAATGAATTCAAAGAAGCCAAAAGTAACAATTAATAGAGAATTTGATGCAATGCAAAGTTCAAGTAGCTCAGTCTATTTAGCAAAGGGAAAAGGGAAGTAGATGGCTCATCAAAAGCTTGAAGTATCCACAAAGAAACTCAGATTTAACAATAATTCCCAATCTAGACGGTACAGGGATAATGGAACTGAGCAGTCAGAAGTTCGAGCTAGATAAATTCAAATTAGGAATAGGGTAATATCTTTATCTTCAGACACAGACTTACAGACAGTCTCTCAGCAGTGGAGAGAAACAACTGGAACAACGCATTTAAGGTCGCAGTGGAATTTCTCCATCACTCACGCTTGTTTAAAAGAACACCAGGATTGGCTGTTTCAGAAAGAGTGTGCACGCTAGTTCAAACACAGCTATTCACAGAGGTTATTATCCGAGTTACGCAAGGGGTCATTACTAGATGACCACAACTGTTTTTTCTCATGTTAAAATTTATTAAATAGCTTTAGCCCTATGTCTAAAGCAGGAAAGTCATATAATAGATGTGCATAATCGTAATTTACCATTCCCCACATCCAAATTAGGCTCCTTTCACCATACCTTAATACTTTCAACTTCGTACCCAAGAACAGACATGAAAGAAGCGTTTTTGGAGGGCAAGGCAGGATTAATAAAGTTACAGAAAGCAAATCCTAGAACAATACCACTTGCAGAATATCCTCTGCCTCTTGTGGCATCCTCGGCATAACAGCTGAAGGCCGTCAGTCAGCGCGAGCTGCTGCCACGTCACACGAGGGGCAAGTCTTCGGGTATCCCAGGCTTCAGCCATGGCAGTTCCATAGGCTTCCTTTAACATCCCAAATCCCTCCTCGACGTGGATTAGAAACGAGTCCAAGCGCCAGCGGGCTACAGCGCGGCTTTGTAGGAGCTCGATCGCATAGAAATCTGGCACCCAGCGAGGACGGCTGTGCCAGAAGCTGGAGGAGACTGCTCAACTCCCACGGCATTCAAGCCTGCACACGGTGCACTGGCTAGCTCTGCTCAGAGACCGTCTGGGTGACTACAATTAAATCATGTTTCTGGACATCTATATGCAGCTGATGAAAGCGCAAAGTCAAATTGAA
>JAOXNO010000004.1:4514561-4531234 GCA_028565335.1 Limnodromus scolopaceus
GCTCGTGAGATTTCATTATAGGGAGTTCTTCTGGGTTCACCACCACCACCAGTGAGGGGGGGGTTGGGGGCAGCTGGGCCACCCTCGGCGTCAGCAGTACATCAAGCTCCTCAGAACAACTGCAGCAAACACTTGTCGTTCTCTTCATCGCAAAAGGAAAAAGCAACAAACCAGAACTTCATAGAACCCCAACTAGGACATCTCGTCAGGCAAACAAGAGGCCCCCCCCGCCCCCAACACCACCCAGCACTCCAACAAATACAAAATAAACCAAAGCACACCTAAAAGACAAGACCTAAAGTGCTTTTTTTTTCATTGAGAGGCCGTAAAACAAACTAGAAAGTCTAGAGGAACACCTCATGTTTTGTCCGCAAACAAACAAACCACCAACATAACACCTTCTCGCCCACTCCCCAACACCCAGGGATGCTGGAAGGGACGTTTAATTGCCGCCTCTGGGTAAGAGAGAGGAGGGCGTCTAAACACTGATTAAGAGTATTGCTGGTGTGATTTAAGAGGAAAGCCGAGACCTGTGCTCTAAAACACCACATGCAACCATCACCCACAAACAGCCCAGCATTTTGTACACAAATGTTCTGGTACAAAGTTGAAGAGCGCTCCAAGACCGGGCTTGTTCTGGTATCTTCTGAGGCTAATCAGAAAAACATGAGGGAGCGCTCCAGAAGGGAACAGCAAAAGCTCTTTTAACTTTAGCTATTTGTATTTGGAAGGGAAAAAGCCTTACAGAATATGCCAGAGGGAACATGCCTGCCTGTGGAAAGATGGCAGGTCAGGTATACACCACCCTTGTACCCACCATTTTGTTCTCCTCCTGGAGAAGTGCTTGGTCACACAGTTACGCAATTCTCCCCTCTAGCAATTCAGTGCAATCCTTTTTTGAATGCTAAAGAACAAAAAACCTACAGTCCAGATTTTCAACCATGTCTCCTGTCATCAACATTTCTAGGCACAAATACTAGCAATTTAGTTCTAAATGTTGGCAGAGACAAAACTGCAAATATTTGCCCCTGATTCATGTTGGGCACCACATTGTTTCTCTAAAAATAGAGGCAAACAGTGAAAAAGCAGGGTCTAAGTCCAGATGACTTTGAAGGATATGATTATCGTCAACAGAAACTCCAGCTTCCCACCACCCTTGCTCTGCTCTCTTCTCATCCCAACCTACTCTTTCAAGTTCTCATTCGGAGAGGGGAAAGAAAAAAAAAAAAAAAAGCCACTTGTCTACAGAGCAGCTTAAAATTGTAGCAGCTTGTGTCAGCTCCAAATGACATGCTCAGAACAGGAAACCAAATCTTTTCCAAATAAAAGCCACTGTTTCTCCTCAGTTTTCCATCTCTCACTCAGAAACAGAAACAGGAAGATGCAGTTTGTTCTGGCACTTTCTGGAAGCACACGAGGTCTCTTAACCTACTTCAACAGGAATTTAATCTTTTAAGAACAAATTTCACATACAACTCAATTCAAATCATGATTTTTGAAAGCCAGAGAGTTTGAAATGGGAAAATGTCCTGTGGGCTGCATCAGCTATGCAGCTGCTTCTAATTAAAGCTTCTCCTTTACTCTCTCTGGGCTACTTTCCAGCACAAATACTTTAGTCAGAGCTCAGCCCATTTTTTTTTTTTTTCCCTCCTTTTCAGCTCCAGCCTGCATTTGCCTTAGCTCAGGCTCTCATGGAGCTAAACAAGAGACGTAAAAACAAAATGAAGGTATTTATCCAAATTTGAAGTATCCACAAATCCCGAGCCGCATTCACTCTAACAAGCTAATGCCTACAAAGTGAAAGTAGAAGACTCACAAAAGCTGCATTTTTGGCTCTTCTGCCACAAAACTGCATTGAAGTTACCTCCCAACACTTAGCTCTCTCTTGCTTTCAAAAGAATTCTGGAAAATATGTCTGGTCTGTTGGAAAAAATCTCCTCATCTGCTGCACTATACTTGCTTGGGCACATTCATAGGACAGCCTCTGCAAATGCACCTTATAGAGGGTTTTAACCAGTCTTCCAGATGTTTGATTTTCATGGGAGTTTCCAATTCGGGCCCAGTGATATCATCTGGAGATGCACAGAAGGAAGCAGATGGTTTTAATTTAAAACGCGAAGGGAAGAATTCCCTGGTAGTCTTGCTTCTCCCCCCCCCCCCCCCAACTCAACGCCCACTTCGCTTCAACTGGAAGATGCTTCAATGGAGCTGGGGGGTGTGTGTGTGTGTGTGTAAAGAAAAGTGCAGTCTGATGACTAACGTGAGAAGGGTCTCAGCTATTTTGCTACAGATTTTAACCAGACTTCCCTCTGGCTCCCGACTTCTGACTCCCACACCTACACCTCCTTCTCAGGAGGGAGAACAGGATTCTCTGGTTAGCTTTACAAACGCTCCTTCCCATGTCTCAAGGCTCCCAATCTATGCGTCATACTTTGAATGTAAACCATGGGATGGGACGGCCTCTGGGTTGCGCCTTTAAAGCCGTACACAGCTATTGTTCCTGCTCCAGGGAAGGCGCCCCCCCAGCGCACCACCCCGCAGCACACCGAGGAGCATCAGCAACCGGAGCCCCAACAGGCTTAGTTCAGCTCCTTCTGTCCATCGGAGCTGTGAACAGCTTTTGGTCTGCACAGGTAAATCAATCCCAGTAGAAAACTTTGATTGAGCGACTCCAACCGCCCCTTCGTTCCCAGATTTGAAGCTAAAAGTGTGTGTGCTCTCTCCCTTCCCCCCCCTCTCTGTCTTGGTCTCTGGGGTCTCCTTTAACTTCTGAAAGGAGACAGAAGGAAACAGGAAAGGGCAGCCCATTCTCAGAAAGGGACAACTTTTCAACTTTTGCATTTAGCCTCTTCTGGAAAACTCTCAGACCTCATCCTGCTACAAGGTCTCCTATGGGTATTCCCCATTCACTGGTCTAGGAGTGATTAGTCTCCCAAGATAGACCCTGAGAAGATATCTGCCGCAGTCTCGGAAGTGGTTCTGCAGCCTAGGATCTTGCCTTCAGCCCCACAAGTCCTCTTAAATCCGAGTTAAAGTTCATTTATGAAGATCCAGCTGGAAAGAAAGGCTGGTCCAAAACCTGGAGTTAGTGAGGGCTAGAATTGGGATAGAAGCCCCTTACCGCCACGTTGTTGTTGCTTTGAGTTTAGTGTGCTTTGAGATCCTCCTGATGCCAACAGGTAAGAGGTAAAAATTGTATCCTGCAACGTAAAAGTGTGCACAAACTTCTGCACACAGTGAGAAAAAACACTGCTCACTGAAGAGGCCCAGAAGCACACAAAGCTGCACAGATCCAACAGCTTTGGTCATGAAAGGATGTGCTGCAGGAGACTGTCTTTCTGGAATCGGTCAGCTTCAGCAGTCCCCACTTTGAACTAAGCACAGCAACAAGCCATGGTGTCACTGTACTTTCTTTTTTTCTACTTTTTTTTTTTCCTACTTTCACCATTAGAACCCCGCAGAAGGCCCGGGAGTTAAGGCAGTGCTTTGGTTCATACAGAGGTACCGATATCCCTTCTGGGCACGCAACGAGCAACAGTCCCAAGCTAAAAAAATAAAATCCCACCTTAAAACCTACAAAAGCATGAGAAGTAGCAAGGCCCAGTTTCCTCCCTAAACCTTGGGAGGCACCCCCTTCCCCAGCTCCCTTCCTTCTCACTTCTGCTTCTCTCCCTGGCACCCTCTTGCTTCTGCTCCTTGTCACTGGGGCGCAGGGGAGGGAAGTTGGGAGAGGACACAGCTGCCAGGCATGGGGAAACCAGTCCAGAAACCCTCCACTTCGGGGTCCCACCTGTGGCAGAGCAGGCTCTTGCCCCCAGAGAAGAGTGGGCAGCGCTGCCAAAAAATCCCTGCTTCTCCTTGAAACAGCTCCCGGTACCCAACACCTTCTCAGAGAGGATGCAAGAAGGCGGCTCCTTCATGCTCAACACCTCAATGTGCACAAGGCTGCCTGGAGATGCTTTAAGGAGCAGAGGAGGGGGGAACAAAACCAAAACCCACCACAGAGCAACGCCAAGCCAAACCACAAGCTGAAAATGCCTTTTGTCAAAGCAGCGCCCAGAAAGCTTGGAAGGGCAGGTCCTCTTCATCCTGCCGCTGCCAACACAGCCATATTCCTTGGAATAAGGTCTGCGTCCTCACCATGCCAGTCACTGGATGGGCGTAGAAAGATCTCTCAAACAAACATTCTGACCTTGGGAGACGCAAGCACAGGAATGTGTAATTTTCTAAATATAAAAATCAAGGTCAAAGAAGGTCAGTAATTCTATCGAGCAGTGCCACAAAGTGACAGCCATGGGCCAGCAGCGTCACCAGGGGAACGGAGCTACTTAAAGGGCGCTCGCAAGAGCGATCTGATAAAGATCCAACTCCGATTTCCTTACAAGGGTCACAATCGCTGTTCCCACAACAGAAGCCAGATGCACCAGAATAAAGGTTTCTTCACAGAAAACTGGCTTTCTCTTTTAATGGAGTAGACGCTACAGGATTTTTCTGACAAAGAAAGCTGTTCCAGCACTAAGCTGTCACTCACTGCTTTGCCAAATATAAAGACTAGATGTTTTGCTTATCAGTGCTTACGTTACTCATGCCTTATTACATATGATTATCTCTGATGCAGGTTCCCCCTCAGCTATTCGCTTGTTTCTTACAGACAGCAAGATTGACTAGATGGACCGACCACACACTAGAACAAACAACTTGGCCAAGAGGAGGTACAGAAAGAGGAAGAGAGCCTATTATAAAAACTTATTGCCCAGCAGAGGAAGTACTGCAGAAAACTTGAAAAAAGTGGAAGGGGTGGAGATTTAGCTAATCGGCGAGTGATCCTGCAGAGCTAGAAGCCCAGCCACTTGCTTTAGTAATAAGTTCAGTTTCCTGAACAAAACATTTCTACTCTTACAGCCATCAAAAATTCAGAAAGTCATTTAGGCTACCGTACCAGACAGAAAGTTCCCCTATTCAGAGTTCCTCATAGTGCAGGAAAGAAAAAAAGTTAAAACCAAAACAGGATGCTAAGAATCAGCCTGCTAAAGGTAGAGCCTCCACAACTGAGGAGGTTTTTTGCAATTTTTTCCTTCCTTCCTGCAAAAAAAAGGGTTCTTGAGCCAGAAATGGAAAACAGACACATACTAAGCTCTGTATACAGGTCGCTATTAGCCTTTCCAATGACCCTGGCACCTGTAAAGGGACTGAGGTGTTACTTGAAGGAGGGGTTGGCTTAAGACCTGCAAGAAGACTTTGCACAAAAAGGAAGAACTCAACATTAGAATTATAAATAACTCTGCACACTAAAAAAGAAAGAAACGTAAGAGCGGTCAAAGCTGCCACTGTGATAAGGGAAATGTGTCAAGATCTAGACTGCACTACAAATACTGAACGGAAGTTAATCAGATGAACAAACTAAACTTTTTTTTTTTTATATATATAGATATAGTCTAAGACATGGTTAAGAGGAACATGCAAGTTGGAGAAAACATCCTTATGACGGTACAAGTGGCACCAACATCAATACCAGTCTCGTTTATTAGCTTCACCATGACCCACATACTTCAGCTCCAGACTAACACGCTTAAGTATGTGTCAGAAAGACCTATTAACTTCAAGTAATTTCTTGTTTCAGTCTTAAAATACAGGTGAAAAGCAGGAAGAGTTCCAGATTTCTTTTCAGAAGGCCAGCCCATTTCTGTTGACAGCAATACAAAGCCATGGAAAGGAAAAGACTGGGAGGCAGTAATAGTTAAAAAATTGGGGGGGAAAAAAACAACCAGGGAATAAAAAGTTAAATATTTGCCTTTCTATGGCCTTTCCACACATCAGATATTGATTTGAAACTGAGAACCACCTCAAATTAGATTATGATTTCCCCTTTGTGTGCCACAGGTGCAATTTAAGAAAATAGAGTTTTATGTACCACATTAACAGAAAGAACTAAATGTTGTGGCCAGGGAAGACAGATGCGTAGAAAAGGGTGAAGAGGGGAGCTGTGTGTTAGCCAAGCTAAATCAACAAGACAAAATTCGCTAACATTTAAAGAATGTTGGCATTAAGAAAAAAGGGATTTAGCATGCTAGAAAATGGCACAAGTTGCACTGATGAAGTAAACAAGGTTTAGAAAATAATCCATTTGCTGCAGTCATAGTAAATTAACCCTGCCAAACAAGGAGGATTTATCTTTTTGCAAAGTATCATTTCATTTAAAAAAAAAATAAATCTAAATACTGCATTTTGAAAGGTGAACTGCATTTAAATAGATGTGATACCATTCTCCAGACACCATACACTCTGCCAAAGCTGATCAGCTTTCCAAGTAGCAGCAAAGTGAAGCCACCATTGAAGATGGGCGTCAACAATTAGGAAAATCAATTAGGCGATAAAGACAAATATGGGTGTTTGTTTGGGGTTTTTTGTTAATGTGTTTTTGCAACACCCACATATTGCTCTCCAGCATGTAGAAGGGAACTGGCACATTTCAGAGTGCAGAGTAGTTCTGAAAAACTCATAAAAATACTCAAATTGGGGCTGAAGCTCTACAACGTAAGGCAAGCTGTAAGATGGAGAGCAAGTTCCAACTTAATTTGTGGGTCTGGTAGCAAGGTACAAAGCTTACCTCCATCACCACTTTGCCCTCACTTCCTAACCTAATGCGAAAATTAAACTGACAAGATCCAAACTGAAAAATCTGAACAAGAATCCCAGATTTCTTAAGTTACAAAAAGCTAGTGCATAAGAACTAATGCATTATCAAGAAACACCAACTGCGCCAAAACCATTACGCTGAATGCACCCAATAAGAAAATCTTAACAATTCACATTTCCTTTCTGGCTAGGACGCTGAATGAAAGAAGACTGGTTAATGAAATTGATTAGAAACGAAACCGACTTACTTGCAGTATCCTGTACCGTTTTGATATGGAATGCACTTTCCCTCATTAACACATGGCTTGGAATCATCCATACACTGCAAAGCTGAAAGAAAAGAAAACAACAGTCAAATCAGTAGCCATACATGTCAAGTCAAAGCTTTATTTGCATATTTTGGGGAATGAAAAAAATCTTACAGTAGAAAATTTTATATGACTGGAACAAAAACAAAGAGACTATCACATAGTTTAATTTAATCTCTGGCAGCATCAAAAGAGCCAGACTGAAAGAAGAATCAAATACGGATTTCTTCAGCAGGCAAGTAAATGTTTCCAGAAATTCTTTTAGGTAGATTTTCAAAGCAAAGTGTGGAGTAACTTCAGCAAGCTACAAAGACATTCGTGTCAGCACTTGTGCATTTTGGGTTAAGTGTCACCAATTACTACTTTCTGATCAAAATTCTGGACCGAAATTCTCTGAAATAAGAGGCAACTGCTCCTAAGCCTTCTTTCACAATATTTTGTCTCAAATTCTTCCCTCCTATCTCTAAGGACACTTGGCACTGAAATAGGGGCATCTGTCCCCCTCATAAGCTCACCTGCTGCATGTTCCTAGCAATCCAGAATCTGCTGCAACATCATTACGGTTGTGACACCCTGACTTCAGTCAGGACCGGGTTTGGGAATAAGTGAAAACATCCCAGGTGTTAAAGACATTCAGCAAAGAATTTGGTGTTTCCAAGGAGGAGATACTCTGTAGCTCAAACTTGACACTTTCAGTATTATGTTTTTAAAAGGGCACTAGGTAGGACACGGTTCAGAGAGGGTCAACTTTCATCCAGGTCTACTGGGAGCTCTGGGGAGGCCTGTCCTGATGGAAGCAACACATCAAGCTCCAGCTCTGTCAAGTGCTTGTCTCTTCTCAGGGACCTGAAGCAACACACCGTGGCTACTTCTGAAGTGACCAAAAGGGCGAGAACTATGGAAACCCTGCAGGACCAGAGGGCACTCCAGAACCACAAAAATACAGCCAGTCCACTTAGACCACTTGAATAGCACCGAACGAGCGGACACAGCTCTCGGAACCAGAAGATCCGGGTCCTATTCCTACACTTACCCGCATACCCAGGAGTCCCAAGCTCTTCCCAGCCTCCAGTCCTGTCCCCTGGCCCCCAAAAAACCACACATTTCTATGCCTTTACATACCCCATTTCAACAACTTCAATGCATTTGGAAAAGCATTTAACGAATCTCAAAGGCACCCAGAGGCATCAAGAACATCCAACCACCTAAACTGCCCACTTCTGTACCAGCTGCTATAGGACAAATTATCCTTAAAAAAAAAAAAAAAAAAAGGAAAGTTTGCCTTTCCTCAAGGGGTATTAAGTTTTCGATACAAAGAATCAGCAAGGAGCATCGAGGAAAACTGGTCCAAACCACCCCCGAAGCCTGTAGGCTGGTGACTAGGGAATGGGGCTCAGAAACAGAAGAGTTAAGGCACGAGTCCCACTGAGCTCCCCCCGCAACCCAGCCTGAATCCAGTCCAGCAATTAGACAGCTTGGAACAGACTCCAGTTACTGCTATCCAGGGCTTGAAGTGTTATTTCTCCATAGCCCTGGAGCACGTAAACAGGTCACACGCACTACGAGGTACTACAGGAGCGTTTCACGCTTGCGATCCCTGTAGAGAATACAGTTAAATTAAACCCTCAGGAAAGTTATCAGTATTTCCCACAATACAAGTGTGCCTGTTTCTGTTAACTTGAGTTTTGGAAAAAAAAAAAAAAAAGGGCACTTGGATGGCGCTGCTTCTACGGAGCTCTCAGGAAATGAACAAAATTCCACTCTGAGCCCCTTTCAGATAACCCCCGAGGTCAGGGTTACTAAGCGACAGAAATATTAACGCGGATTTTGCCTGGCATTCCCCCCCACGGCGGTTAAAAAACACTTACACTGGTTTGCACCTGTTTGACATTTTTTTTCTCCCGTTCAACGGGAACATCCCCAAGGCTTCCACTCCAAACTTCATCTGCTTCTGTCTAACACTGCAGCAGCTTGTTTCCACAGCAGAGATTAGCTCCAGTTCGCACAGGGCAGTCACACTGTGCTCATGAGAAACTGCAAAAGGACCTCTCTCGGTCGGATTCAGACTCCTCTTACCCCCTGTGCTACTCCAGGGAAGGTTAAAATGAGCCTTACCACGTTTCAGAGAACCAGGCTCGGTACTCCCATCTCACTGCCTCGAATTTATTTTTCATTCTTTTTTTCACCCCAATCAAGCCACTGGAGCAAACACTCAGAGGATTATTTCCCTTTGTGCCCCGTGCTTTCAAACACAATTTTGTAATCTCTTCGAGTGCCCGCGTCCCCAGCGAGCACGGAGCAGCCAGTCGATTTTGTAACCCCACGTAAGTAAAAGCTTAACCAGCACTTGGCCAAAAACCACCTCCCAGCACAACCGCACCGAGGGGAACGAGAGGGCGACGGCTCCCGGGGCCGCAGGAAGGATCCGAATCAGTGATTCCTGTTTAGCTCGCTCCGCCAAATACTTTGCTAAAGCCTCTCTGCCGTGTCTGTAATGATTAATTTTCTCCCGGTTTTTTGACAAATTATTCCCGCCGTTTAGCAGGTCATTAAACTACTACTGGTCCTTTAACAGGGGCACGTAGTGAACGGGGGAATTCAGGCAGCTAAATATATATTTTGTATATAGTAATTTAGAAGTGAAAGAAGCCAAGAAAACAAAAGCAAAAAGGCTCTGTTTTGCTTTTTCAGCTCAAGACTAAATTAGGCAGACCAGAAATACATTGAAATGCAACTAAACCTGAAGTGAATGTAAATGTAACCATAGTCTATATTAAAATGAGTATTAAAAAGTAACATGACCACTTTTCTTTAAAAAAGAAATCACAAGGGAAATTGAAGACTACAGTTCTCACAGTAAAATTAGCATTTCTGTGCACAAAGCACTGTCTTCCTGTATTTCACGAAATCTTTAACAATTTCACAACGCATGCAAAACCAAGGCATTTCAACATGACTGACTTCAAAAGCTACTTTTCTGCTATTCGGCCATGCTGTGCTCAAGAGTTAATAGTATCAGAAACTTTACCTTCTCCCTCAGTCAACCTAAAAAGTATGTTTTGCTACATCCATCACGTTAACTGTAAAAACACTTCGGTGGGTATAGCATGAGAGAAGACAGCCTTGTCTTGAAAAGATAAAGCCACTTTTCTAGAAGCCATATATAGATAGCATCAGCAGGCGGTCAAGGCTTTGAGTCTAAAAGGCTGCTTTTGACAGTTCTCTTCTGTGTTTAAAAAAAAAAAAAAAACCAACAAAAAAACCTACAGCAATGGTGAATTATTTGTTGGTTTTCTGGACTTGCTCTAGCTTGCCAAAACCACCAAGACTATCAGAAGCTGGGTTAGCCCAGACCAAGCACAACCAGCCATGTTTCAAGTCCTAAGAGTCTACTGCTTCTTAACGTATTGAACCACCTCATGATTCTTCTCCATCCTTTTGGGCATATCACAGGAGTATCAGGGAAACACTCCACGGTTATCAAAAGACTGGCTTCTTATGAAGTGTGGAGGCTACTGCTTTGTGAAAGAAGTGCCCAATTTCTAGCACACATCATACCAAAGTTTGAAAGACTTCTCGGAAGAGGGCTCTAAGTGTCCCCAAGATGATTGTTATTAGCTATACTATCCAGCCTACAGCTTGTACAAACCCTTGCACATCCCTGCATTTAGACACAAATTCTAACCTGCCGTTTAACTAGCAGACCAGGGCTATTTTCCAAGGCCAGAGAGGAAAAAAACAGGTAGCCACTGCTGTAAAACAGTGTTACTCGCACTATAGGGGAGTGCTGTGATTCTTAACCTCTGAATCTACCAAAGCTCACACTTAATTGGAGAACAATTTCACCCAGGTTTATTCTTTTTTGGCTAAAAAGACAGTTAAAGCTAATCTAGGAGGAAAAGAAAAAGTTGTGTTTCTGCCTCATTGTTCTTCAGGACGCCAAGATGATCTGGACGTGTTGATTTGGTTTCTACACTCGATCTGCCCACTATAAATTCAGATACTTTCTAGGCTAGACAATTAAAAGAAATAGTGAAGGATTAAGATCAGAAGCTGTAAGTATCAGAGTCCAGCTTTTAAGAGAGAAGACTGCTACAGGGAAACAGAGCCATAACCAGAAAAAATCTGAAAGGGCTTTGTTGTAAATACTGAAAGGAAAGCAATGCCAATAAACTCCTCACCCACAAGTTCAGAAAAAGTCAAGCAGAAAAAAAAAAAACCAAAAACAAAAACGTAAAATGCCAAAAGAATTAGTGCTGTGAGGAAGAGACGTTATAAAGCTGGTTTCCTGTACCTCTGTGGTCGATTATCCTGCATCTAAGAAGGTGTAGGTTCTGACCAAATTTTTTACTTTAAAGAAAGGGAGAGCAATATTCTGGCCAAGAACACAGCTGAGCTTGTGGTCCAGCTTTCTCCTTGGGAGGACACTATACGGGTCTCTCTCTCCTTTCTGTCCACAAAATTTTCCATTAAGTTCATAGAAAATCAGTATCTTTTACAAACCTGGACCTCTGTCATATTTGGCTCAAACTCATCCGTAGGTTTAAAAACTCTCTTGGAGGAGGAAGATGGAAAACAACCTACTTGAATGTAGAAGAAAAGTCAGGCTAAAAACACATTAAAGACAAGAAAGAAAACTGAAGGACAAAATAGTTTTCAATAACCTTTACGCAGTCAGTGGATTTTCTGTCTTGATTGACATTCATGAGAAACAGCCTGTGGTTTCAGCTGTGTTAGCCGTTATATATGGACAGAAAGGAGGAAAAGGATTCAAACAGCAGCAACTTGGGGAATCCTTACACAAGCTCAAGATGCTTGCCCGAGGTGGATCAGCTTGAAGAGGACAACCACCAGAATGGTCAGAAACTCCAGCTACACTAGAAATCGCAGGGTCTCAAATTCCAAGGGAGCTAAAACCAGCTTCAGATTACCTTCAGGAAAAAGAGAGCGTGAAAAAAGAAGCCTGAAGGAAATGCTGAAACGTGAGGTGCTGTTCTGGGGGAAGAGCAGTAGGTCCTCCCCATGCAGAAAGGGACAAAATGCTCCACAGCAGCACCTCGCACCGCACAAACAGCTGCCCAAAAAGCTGGTAAGAAGTAAGAAGCGCTGCACAAATGGAGAGAATACCCAAAGATAACCAAATTTTGGAGGAAAACCACAAAGCAGTGATAACTAATTACGCTATTCACTAACCTCAACAGATTACAGTTCCAGTGAGATTATACTTACTAGTGGGTTCTTCCCTAGTGTAAGTTCTAGCTAAAAAAAAAAAAAAGAAAAGAAAATGCCATTTTCATATTTTCAAAGTACAGATCACCCCATCGCAGCCACACAGGGAGGGAGGAAAACCCAACAAGGGAAAAAACCCGTGCTGTGAAAAAGGGATAAAACCTTACATTCAGCTCAGGTTTAGAAAATGTTAACTTTTGGGGGGTTTAAATAAGTTGAGCAGTTTGCACATCGCAGACAGAAGGTGGTTGTTAAGGACAAAGCTTGTGTATAAGGCATAGAAATCATCTGCAAAGTACAAAAGCTTTAATTGGATTATTAAGACATCTCCACTGGTTTTACACAGAAGGGCCTGAAATCAACATGAGACTCATCAACTGAGGAGTGGAGCAGAGCTCAGAGGAGTGTGAAGGCACCCAGCCAACGGCCCCTACCTTTGGAGAGGGAAAACCCCAATGCCTAAATTGGTTTTCTTCACTAGCTTTTCAAGGCTTTGCAAGAAAAGCGCAAAAGAAAACATTTAAGTGGATTTTAGAAGAGGAAGTCAGTCAGAAGGAATTCTGCTTTAGAAGCCCACCAGGTTTTTCGGAACTCAAGGAGTGCTAACAGCAAATCTGACTACACGAAGCCCTCGGACACACAAAACTTCATGCCTTGCCATTCTCTTCAAAATCTCTCGCCCCAACTTCTAGGAACTGGCAAAAACTACTAATCGGCCCTCCGAAGAGCAGAGTTGGGAACCATTGTGCAAATTCAGAGGGAGAGTGGAAGTTTTTCTGTCCTTGGGGTCTCGGGCCCAGGAACCTGCAGGAGGACTTATTTCTATCAGATGCACCTACAGTTGCATCTGTAGTTGTAACTTGTAACAAACTACAAGTTGTAACACCTATTGAATTCAAGATGAACTCGTAATACACTTGGAAAGTCTGTCAGTCATCATACTCTCTATTTCCTTGCACAGCTACTGTTCCCTGCCTTACCCTATTTCCAGTTTTCCAAACAAAGCCAAAATGCCTAAAATCCACAACAGCAGCATAAAGCATTGTTGGGTGGTTGGTTTTTTTTTTTAAAAAAAAAAAAAAGAAAAAGTTTTCAACAAAAAAAAAAGTAGGGAAGGCAATTAAAGAGCTGAAGAGGTATTGGTGTTTCTATGGCAATCTGGCAGACAGGAGCCATGCTCGCGTCTTCTCCAAAGTCTTCCGTCATTCTCCGGCACTAAATCTTTATTAATTTGCACGTTAAGGATGTGTGCCTGTGCAGAAACGCCGAGTCCCCCCGCCGGTGCCGAGCGGCCCTTCCGCAGCCCTCCAGGCTGATGTCAGAGAAACGAGATGAGGACTTGCTGCGTGGAACAAACAGCAGACGCCCGTGCCATTTTGAGATACAAAGCTCTTTTTTCATCCTCCTAGCAGTCTAAAAAAAGGACATGTGCCCTAGGAACAGACTATTTGCCAAACAGAACGAATGATTATTTTCTGCAGCTCTCAGATGACCGTGTTTAGAACGATGCGGTTCCTTCTTGATGGGCACTCACAGCCCCTCGACTTCTGCTGGCAAGATGATTTCGGCCTGAATTCATAGAAACCAAGAATATAACGACAAACAGACTTTTTAAACAGACACGCTTAGGGCAGCTCTTCCCTGTTCCCCCCTCCCAACATGGATGACATTTCCCCAACGTGCCCCAAAGGAGGGCTGAGAATTAATCACCTCTGTATCACTCCTCGGCTCGGCAGTCACTAGCCATGAGTACCAACCTAAAGGCAACTACATGACTTCCGAAGTCACAAATTGTGGCTGTTTGGTTTTGCTGTTAAGAAAGATCACCAAGCCCACAAGAAATGGGCTGCCAGGGTCCCGCTGTGGCTCCTCCACTTACTCCTTGTCCTGGGTTCAAGGCCCAGCTGCTGGGGTGTGTGTGTGTCCCCTCTCACAGCACAGATACTGGTTTTGAAAATGGGAGAAGCTGGAGAAGAGCAGGACCAGAGCACACACTGAAGAGAATTACCCACTTATTGCAACAGCAGCAAGGCACCTGAAAAAGAGGGAGGGAGGGAGGGAAATAGCTGAGGAAGCTGACAAAAACCCAACCCACCCACTGGAAGGGAGTCAAACGCCAAACGCCACCAGAGGCACAAGTCCTCTTTTCCCAAGGACTCAAGTCCTGAGAACGTCAGCCAGAGGATCTTCACGTCTTTCTAATCTGACTAAGCGATGCCCTGCAGGAAGCGATGCCAGTTCCCCAGATTCTCATCACGCTCCCTTTTGAAAGTCTAAATCAGCATCTTTTGATAAGAGCAAATTCGACAGACGGTAACACCTTCAGAAGATCGAGTAGAACTCGCTCTTCCGTAAGCAACTCCTTATCGCGCGGAGGGGCACTGTCAGCGCTATCTGAAGTCCTCAAAAGTTTCACCCTGTGAAGACGGCCTCAAACTGTGGTCCACACCAACGCACCACCTCTCTGCTGCTCGGGATTAAAAGCGTCTCGCAACCTGTTAGAAACACGGGCTGATGCTCAACAGCCACCGGGTGAAACTGGGCTTAGCACAATCCGCGCGTTAATAACGACAGCGGGTAATTAGGGTGGGCTTCGCCGCCTGATCGGAAGAGGAGCGAATCGTTCCCAGCAATTATCAGGAGAGGATCCTCAGGGAAAGCGCAGGTGTTGCCGCCCCACCCCAGCTCACTGAGGCTTCAACAGCAGCCTTGTGCTAAACTAAAATCGACGGCCCAACTGGAAAAGCGAGTTGCCACGCCACGGGGCTTGCATGATGAGGCAGAGCGGAGCAGCCCAAGCCATAGCGCTGGGCGCATCCAGAAGCCTCCCATTTATTGACCAAGAGGGCTGACGTCAGATACCTGCCCTCTCTTGCACAAGAGCATCGAGACAGTTGAATGTGCACCTGAAAAATACCCTTTCGGTGACTACATCTCCCCCATTAATTCGAGCCGCAGCTCTCACTCCCAAGAACCAGATGCAGGTCAACGTTCTCGTGAACATCAGGAGGCATCTTCAGTCTAGATTTGTCTCCTCCGATGACCAGCCTTTGTTTGGCACTGGGAAGAGATTTCACCCACGACGCCAAAAGCTGCTGCAGATTGGGAGGACCTCACCCAGCCCGGTAGGTATCCATGCCCAGCCAAGTGACAACAAGTGAAACCACAGCTACTTCTCTCAGCCCCTGTTCCAGATGGAACTCGGATTATTAGCAATAAGCTGATAAACTGCTGGTATGAAGGTACAGTTTAACTGAGTGGATTTGACATTCGGTCTTTGCAAAAATAGTATTTTGCCATCTTATTGGACTGTGTAAGCCACTTCCAGAAATAACAGTCCTACCATACACCACACCTCTACCCTACCAAGAAAATGCATTTCTGAATTTATAAAACGCCTACCCTTAAAAGGTTCTTTATTTTTCCAGCCCCTTTTGAGCAAAGCTAGCCAAAACACACTCAGGAAACTGATTATTTATTTATTTTTTTAACTCCAACCATTTTCTTACAACATATTAGTTAAATCAAAGCAAGTCAGATTTCAGACGGGTTTACTGGAAAAAGAAAACAAAAACCCCAACAAACACACAAACCAAACCAAAACTAAGCAATATTTCTCCCAGAACACCAAATATGACCATTTCAAAGCCAAAACAGTCAGATTAATTAACCTGTATCCATCACAGAGTCAAAACTCCGCAGACAAGAGCTTCCACTCCCAACCACACGACCATTCCAAAGCATAAAATTGCTCAAATTCTCAGCGCCGCGCTCGGTCACGCACCGAACACCGTCCACCACCACTTTCTCCCGTGGCTGCACAGAGTGACACTCTCGGGTGGCCCCATGGCTCTTCACAAGCCACCCCAAGAGCCACCCGGCCCCCCCCAGGAGCGAAAAAGGGAGAAAGGACGACTGGAGGGCTTTAACGTGTTTGAGGGCTGCACGGGCTCTTCTCCGGGAGCGGGGACGGCTGCTGGGAGAGGCGTGAAGTCCATGGGAACCCAGGGGTTCAGTGTGCTCTCCCCCCCCCCAGCGCAGCTGGTAGAACATCTTGCCCACCCCAAGATGGAAGAGCGAGGAGGAGCAGCAGCAGCTCCTTGGGATGCGCACACATGGCTCCATCCCGCCCGGGAGGAGGAGGAGGAGGAGGAGGACACACAGGAATTCCTTCTCTCTGGGCGCAGATATCTCCCATACAAAGAGGCCGGGAGGGACGCGGTGCCTCGGCATTCCCAGGGACGGGGAGGCAGCGAACCGTTTCCTCCCGTGTTTTGAACCCCCACCCCCCCCCAAAAAAAAAAACCAAAAAACCACCCTCAAGCGCCCAAGACTTTTTTTTTTTTGGCAACAACACATACATCCCCGCCAAGCCCTGCCACCCCGGGGGCGACTTCCATGTCACTTCTCCGTTAGGTTGTGGGCTCCCCCGGGAGACCGGCGCCCCACGGGACGTGACCGGCGCCCCACAGGAGCCCCCCCCCCCCATTCTGTACCCTC
>JAOXNO010000004.1:4536159-4551741 GCA_028565335.1 Limnodromus scolopaceus
AGGGTGGTGGGAGGGAGGTGGGCAGGGAGGTGGGCAGAGTGGTGGGCAGGGTGGTGGGCAGGGTGGTGGGCAGAGTGGTGGGCAGGGAGGTGGGCAGGGAGGTGGGCAGGGTGCCGGTGCCTGGCAGAGGGCTCCGGCACTGGAAACGCTGCCAGCCGAGGGATTAGGAGAGCTGAACAGACTCCATATCCACAGGATCGCTAGTTAAACAGCCCCGGCAATTAGGGAAATCCTGGCGCTTTGGCTGACAAAGGCAGGGAGATCAAGCCCTCTCTGAGGCTCCACGTTAGGAGTCTCGCACTCCGCAATGATTTCGGTTGCCTGCCCCACAGAGCACTCATTTGGGTCTCAACATGAGCAGACCGTTCTCCAGGCCCAGCGCTCCTCAGGTTTCCTGCCCCACTGCTTCTAAGCCAGCCCCGAGTGCTGGCCCTCGAGCCGTCACTGGTGGTGCCGGGGTCCTGGTCCCCACGTTCAGCAGGGACCCCCTGGGTGATGCTGAGCATCCAATCTCTGCAGACGGCATGGCTGGCTGTGAAAGGGGGTGAAGGCGTCCTGCCCCCACCTGTGCTCGCTCCCCTTGGGGAGGAAGCCCACGGGGACAGCACCTCCCCACGTCCCCTGTGGCTCATCACTCTGCAGCCCAGGGAGGGGGTGACGCTGCCAGGCAGAGGTGCCTGGGGACCCTGCTGTGCTCTCCCCACCGAACGCAAGATGTAATTAAATGGTCTGGGGGGCTTTTGGGGTGTCTGCACACTCTCAGCGAGCAGCGTGGTGCTTCTCCTCTGCCCCTCACCTTGGAGGAACTGCCAGGTTCACCAGCTTTGCACTGGCTCTTTCAGAATAAATTGTGTTCTCCTGCCATAACCTTTCAGTGACATTGCTGGTGGGTCAGGCATTCAAACCTCAGCTCAGCCCACACCCAAACGCCTGCCTTACATCCCAGCATTTTACACAGCCAGATAAACGTTGCCTCGTTTTTACCTGCCCCTGGTCTGGGGGTCCTTAGGACGCGCTTGAGTCATATATTCCAGCTTTTCTCTCTCGCGGGCAGGAGGGCTGGAGCCCTGTTAAAATGGAAGCTGAGGGTATTTCATAGTTACAAGACGTCAGCAGCCAAGAGGCTTAAGAAAAACAAGAGGGAGAGAGGCTTCCAACAAAATCCTCCGAGCTGGCAGCCTTGTGCTTGCGCCGCAAATAGCTTGTCCTGTGGCTCATCTGCTAACTCTTAACATTCACATGACTTGGCTTACGCCGTGATTACCTTACCTGCCAGCTAGACTCCTCTTAAAAAGAAACAGAGAAGTGCAAAGGCATTCCTGCGTCGGGCCCTGCAGGAATGCACCCTGAGCCGCCTCTGCTGCTCCGCTTAATCTCCCGGGGAATTCGTACCCTCTGCCTTCCCCGCCGCCGCCTCCCTCGCTGGCAGCAGCCCCCAGAGAATTTACATCGCAGACGGAGCCGCACAGCTTTTCCAAAGCTGGTCTGACGTACGGTGGGGCCACGAGGCTCCCGAAATGCTCCCTGCTCTGGTGATGCGACGGAGCAAGGGTTCGCTGATTTGTTGTCACCCCCCAGGTGTAATGACAGCAGCGGAGCAGCCAGCACCTTCCACCGGCGTGGGCGGCCCCTTCCCACAGAGACCCCAACGCGAGGCAACAGACGCAAGCAAAAGGTGACGGGAACAGGAATGCCAACAAGTGCTCGTTACCTTGATGAGCCCCTGCGGCACAGCCCAGTGGCCTCCCCCACCCCGGCTGGCACGGCAGCACTGCTCAGATCCATCCTTCGGTTGCCTTTTGCCTTGTACCCGGGACCGGCTGCGGAGATGGGAGCCGGCAGCTCTGCCTCTCAGTCAGCAGCCGCTGGGGAGCTAAAGCAGTGATTTGCAGCACACCAGCACCCGCTCCTCTCCTCTCCCAGCACACGCACAACCCATGCAAGCCACCCCTCCACTGTGGGCTGGTCACCTCAGCACGGCCCCCATCACCTGTGGTCCCCATGCAGGGAGGGGCAAGGGAAAGCAGGACAGAGGCTTCTTCCCACTCCATGGGACCCAGAGCCCAGCCTCAGCCCCTGGACGTGCCGTTACATCCCTCTTGGCACCAGGTGGGAGCTTCTGCACAGCTCCAAGTCCACGCTGAGCTGGTCCCTTCTCTCCATGACAGTCCCCTCCTCTCCTGAGGCAGATGCTGGGGGCATGTACTGGGTTTGCATGGTAAAGTTTTGGTTGCAGGGGTGTACAGGGGTGGCTTCTGGGAGTAGCTGCTAAAAGCTTCCCCCATGTCCGATAGAGCCAATGCCAGTCAGCTCCAAGATGGACCTGCCACTGGCCAAGGCTCAGCCCATCAGCAACAGTAGCATCTCAACAGAAGTAGCACCTCAAGAGAGGTAGCACCTCTGTGATAACATACTTAAGAAGTGGGAAAAAAACCTGCACAACAGAAACTGCAGCCAGAGAGAGGAGTGAGAAGATGTGAGAGAAACAACTCTGCGGATACCAAGGTCAGTGAGGAAGGAGGGGGAGGAGGTGCTCCGGGTGCCAGAGCAGAGATTCCCCTGCAGCCCACAGTGAAGACCATGGTGGAGCAGATATCCACCTGCAGATATCCTTCTGTGGAGGACCCCACGCTGGAGAAGGTGGATGCCCAAAGAAGTCTGTGACCCCGTGGGAAGCCCACACTGGAGCAGGTTTGCTGGCAGGACTTGTGACCCTGTGGGGGATACATGCTGGGGCAGTTCCTGAAGAAATGAAGCCTTTAGGAAGGACTCACATTGGAGAAGTTCATGAAGAACTGTTTCCCATGGGAGGGACCCCACGCTGGAGCAGGAGAAGAGTGTGAGGAGTCCTCCCCCTGAGGAGGAAGAAGCAGCAGAAAAGACGTGTGATGAACTGACCACAACCTCCATTCCCTGTCCCCTGCGCTGCTCGGGGGGAGGAGGTAGAGAAAATCAGGAGTGAAGTTAAGCCTGGGAAGAAGGGAGGGGCGAGGGGAAAGTGTTTTAAGGTTTAGTTTTTATTTCTCATTATCTTAGTCTGATTTGATTGGTAATAAATTAAACTAATTTCCCCAAGTCGAGTCTGTTTTGCCCATGATGGTAATTGGTGAGTGATCTCTCCCTGTCCTTATCTCGACCCATGAGTCTTTCGTTATATTTTCTCTCCCCTGTCCAGCTGAGGATGAGGAGTGATAGAGCAGATCTGGTGGGCACCTGGCATCCAGCCAGGGTCAGCCCACCACAGGATAAGATGCCATCGCAGCTGCAAGGGGCTCACAGCCCTGCATGGGGGACACACAGCTCCAGGAGAGGTCCTGGGGAGCCACACACACCCCAGGCTCTGCGGGTTCCAGCACCACAGGGACCCAGGCAGGTCCACCTGCAGAGGACTTGGGGTCACAGTGACTCCAGCAAACACATTTACTTCTGTTCCTCTATGCAAATCCCCCATCTGCTGCCACTTGCGGGGGCGCCGGCGGTGCCTGATGGGGAGGGTGCACTCTCTGCTCTGGGTGCTGTGCTGCCATGGGACCGGGGAGTCCCTTTTCCAGCGACTGCAGGCAATGTGCCAGGGGAGCAGAGCACGCAGGGGTGGCTGGGGAGCAGCCAGGGAGCACCCGTAGGACCAGGGTGCTGCTGGCAGGAGGCTGGGGGAAGGAAGACAAAAAAAAGAAGAAAAAAAAAAAAAGAAAGAAAAAAAAAAAAAGCAATGTCAGAAGAAACCGGTTTATCATCTCTCTGCAGAGCGCCGGGACTCAGCCGCAGGGGTTTTTCTGAGCCATGATTCAAAATCATGCTGGGCTCCTCCCGGCAGCCAGCAGCCCAGAGAAAGCCCAGTGGCGGGGGTCTGGAGCCCCACTGGGGTGGATGTGGGGACTCCCCAACTTCTGCTTTATCCCCTCCAGCGGGTTTGTGAGCTGAGGCGTGACTGCAGCTGGACGGGAGAAGCCATGTGGGACACTGCAGGGCTCAGCGCTGCGGGCACGGCCCCCTGACGTACCCTGGGGTGCCCCCACACCAACAGGGGACCCAAACGGTGCCCAAGCTGGGGGAGAAAGGGAACGGGCTGGGAGACATGCAGCTGGGTAGGAGGCGGTGCAGAAAGCACAGGCAGAGCATCCACGGTAGAGAGGTTGTATTCCACCTCTCCCCAGTGCTGGCTGCAGGGACTTGGGAGCAGCCAGACCCCCAGGGACCCCCAAAAGAGCTCAGGTCTGGGGGGCAAACAGGGGCAGAGTGAGGAGGCTGCCAGAGGCCGGGTGGGTGTCCCACATCCTGCCCTGGGGCTTGCCGATTGCCCGGGACTGGGGACCAGCCCAGCTGCATCACCCCAGATAAGGGTATGGGACAATTCAGGAGTGCATGGGGACAGGACACGGCCCTGACTCAGGCCTGTGATGGAGAGCTGGTCGCAGCAGTCAGCTGCCTGTGGCTGGCCACCAAGCCCAGCACCCTGCCATCTGAAAAGCCTTCATTTTTGGGCAGCAGAAAGTCAACATCCTCATTTGCAGAAGGTCACTTTGGCAGCAGCGCAGCAGAGCAAACCACAAGATTTGGGGGAAGGAAGGGGAGGTGACCTCCTGAGCCCCCCAGCCCAGCTCTGCGTGGCATCCCTCCCTGGCCCCAGAGGGATCGAGAGTCCCCTCAGAGAGGCAGAGCTGCTGTGGCCCCCAGCAGCCCCCAAGGGAGGGAGGACAAGGACTAGGGTGCTTGAAGGCTGAACCCCAGGTCCTGCCGCCCTGGCCATTGCTGCCCAGGCAGTTATCTGGCCTCGGGTGCCCCAGACAGGCACTTGCCCTGACACAGGGATGCTGTCACAGCCCTCCCCACTGCTGTGACCTTCACTCATGGCAAAGCAGCTGCCAGAAACCACCCAGAGCCAAACCCCTCCCAGGGGCCCCAAAGGGAAAGGTGCTGAAAGAGGATTTTTCTCAAAACCTGCCCGAAAGAGGGGTTTGTGAGGAGCTGGTTCAAAGCAGGGCAAGCAGCTGGTGCCCAAGTAAGCACAGAAACCAAAACCCTGCAGTGCCCGAGCAGCTGCTCCCCGGAGTGGTGATGGTGCAGAGCATCGCCACAGCCCGCGCCAGATGGGACCTGGTTTATATTTGACATCCCAGCCGGAGCACCCTGCCAGCCTTCACCACCCCGCCGCACTCTTCCTCCCCGCAGTGCCGTGCCCCACCCACGGCAGGTTTGGCATCCTCCAGGAACCAGCTCTGCCACTCTGCTCTCGCTGCTCTGCTTTTCAGACCCTGGGGAGAAAAAGCCCCCAGCACTGACATGCCCAGCAGCGCAAGCCACCCAGCACAGCCCTGCAACGGGCCAGGGTGGACACGGCCACACACGGTCCCTCCAGCAGGCACCACCTCCAGCAGCACCCTAGCCCTGCGAACACAGGGACAGCCAGGGGTGCCCAGACCTGAGCTGAGCAGTGGTGGCAGCATGCAGCCAAAACCCACAGCTTTTCTGAAAGACCACTCTTGTGATGAGGCTTGTCCCCTCTGTGCTCATGGGATGAGCAGAGCAGGACCCGGGGCACATCAGGAGCTGCTTTTAGCATCCCCTTTTCCTTTGCATCCTGCTGCTCTCTGCCCATACCCCATGCCGAGCGTTTCCCAGCAACAATGGGCATGCCATGGGGCCAGGGAGAGCCCAGCTCTGCCCTCTTCACCCTCCAGGACAGCGGGCTCGAATGCTGCAGAGGTGCCAGGACTTTGCTTTGCTCCCAAGTCCTGTTTCTCCCTCTGCTCCACACGGGCCTAATGTGGGACAGAAACCCTCAGCTTCTGCGGGGTTGAGACACAGGAACCAGGGGGACACAGAATCGTGGAATGATATGGAGTTGGAAGGGACCTCTGGAGATCATCTAGTCCAACCCCTCTGCCAAAGCAGGTCCACCTAGAGCAGGTTGCACAGGAGCATGTCCAGGCAGGTTTTGAATGCCTCCAGAGACGGAGACTCCACCACCTCTCTGGGCAGCCTTTTCCAGTGCTCTGCCACCCTCAAAGTAAAGAAGTTCCTCCTCATGTTTAGATGAAACTTATGTTCAAGTTTGTGCCTCTTACCACCTGGGAGGGGAACCCAGCAGGCAAAGTCCGCTCCAGAGCCTCTGGAGGCAGAGGGGCTGCTCAGAACCAGAAAAGAGATGGGTGTTGGGTAGGAGGTGACTCAGAGAAACGCCCTGCTGGGAAGTGTCACCCTCCAGCTCAGCCCCAGCATTCTGGCTGCGCGATGGGACAAGATCAGGCGGCACAGCCTTGTGTGGGGCTGTCCGGGACCCCTTGCAGGCAGACCCCTGGGTTCATGGGGATGTAGCCCATGCCCAGTGAGGCTGCGGGTCTTTGGGGAGGCCAGGGCAACGAGGCGGGGTGCCCTCAGGAAGAGCCCTCTTCGCCTCTCCTGCACTGGGCATGGCTCTGCGTGTGCACCAGCTCCGTGCAGGCACTGCCACCTGCAGGCAGCAGCTCCGGGGCCACCTCTCCCAGCACCCGGGCAAGCATGGTCACCCACACCCAGCAGGGCTGCACCCACCGCTTGCCACTGCACACCGGGAGCAGGGATCCACGTCCCTGAGCCCACGTGTCTCCCCGCTGCCCAGCCTCATGCAAGCTGCCGGTTAACACAGGGAGAAACCAGCCATGGCTTCTCCTCCCCTCTGCCCTGAGCAGCTTGGCAGCAGGACAGGAGCAAGTAACCTCACGCCTGGCTGCTCAGGAGGTGCAGGCAGCCCCCAGCAAAACAACCCCCAGCCTACACCTCCCTCGCACAGACCATCAGCGGGGCCTCTGCCCTGTTGCTTATGAAGTGCTCCCTGGAGCTCCAGGCTGGCCTGTGCAAAAGGAGTCTTCCTTGCTTTCCTCTTTAGGCAGCAGCATTTGCAGCTCCATGCTGCACGTCCCAGAGGACACAAACCCCACTCCCAGTTTGTTCTGCTTCACATGTGCCCCACATGAACAGCATCGCCACAAAACCACCTCCATAAAAACCTACCCATGCACCTATTCCCATTCCCATGCACCCTACAGGGCTCTTCTCTGTCAGCATCCAACAGGCAGAGACCCCTCTTATAATCAAAGTATAATCTCTTTGCCAGAATATGGCCGAGATCATGTTTTTCAACGAGTTCTGCCTCCAAAAAGGAGCCCTTATCCCAGGTGGCTTCAGCTACGGGGCCATTCCCCTCTTGGGTCCCTGGAAAGAAAGAAAACAACCTCTGAGGTCACAGAAACAAGACATGGGAAACTCCACGCTGCAGAGGGGATTTTTCAGAAGCGTTTATTTCACTGCTGACACTGGGGCTGCAGGAGGCAACTGCTCACCGAGCTGCCCTTCGCTGCAGAATCGTCACTCCCCTCGATCATGACAATCCACACCACGTTGGTGTCTGCTCACCTTTCAGCACCTACATTACACAGACCTACATCACTGGGATGTTCACCTGTTAGGGACACCACTTAAAAGGCTTAAAAATAATGATGATAATAATAAAGCAATCTACAAAGTAACACTTGGAGGCATCATGCAGAAACCAGACGATTTTAGACTAAACAGCAGATCAGATTTGCTAGGTTTATTGGTGGACGAGTGCTAACTGCTTCCCTGCCAATTCAACACGGTGCCAAGCTGGGGAGCATTCCCTGTTTCCCACCCAGTGGCAGGAAACACTTCCAGGTCACAGCTTATACTTCCAGAACTACACAAGGTTATGTGCTTGTAAAAGGTGCTGGGGAGTCCTGAAACTTCTGTGACACTGCCTGCTTCCTACCAAGTGGCAGACACTTGAGTGCGGAAGAGTGCCTGAGCTATGGGGTTTCTTTTTTCTCTTTTTTTTTTTAAATAAAAACAAAAGCTCACTGCTAAAATGTTATTCTTAGCACAGGTGGACCAAAAATAATAAAAAAAAAAAAATCACATTACACTGGACATATACAGATTGGCCCACGAGAAAGAAGAAGCTATATACTATTGCCCCATAATGAGTTTTTCTTCACCTACAGTTTCAACTTCCCAAGTGAGGTAGGGAGAGGGTGACCACAGGAAAAAAAGGTGGTGTTTCCAAAGGATTCCACTGTTTTAAAGTTATCCTTTTGAATCTCTCATGTAAAGTTAAAGTGTTCTTTTAAGAAAACACTGCCTTTTCTTCACAACAACATTCAGAGTTTTGGTTTTTTGGTTGTTTTGGGTAAGGGAAAGAGGGAGAAAGAAAACAAGCATCCCAGAGATGAAATGCTGGCAGTTTTGACACATTTTGGAAGGAAAGCACAGTTACAAAAAGGAAGGAAATAATGTAGTGAATCTGCAGATAGAAGGGAAAATCACAGAGCACTGACATAGTTTGCACTGTGCCCACCCCAACAGCACTTGAATTACACACCCTGTTCACATGGAAACTTACTCTCACACAGCTGTCAGGAGATTGAAAGCGGACGCTTATAAACCTGCAGTTTAATTTTCTAGGAATCAGTAATATAGAAGCCTTTCATTGCCCCTCCTACTACTAGACAGAATGTATTTTAAGGCATAGTTTAACATCCATTTCTTCCTAAAACAATTTAAAGTGTAACAAGCCAAGATGTCAGACACAGAAAACTCAACAACAGCTATTCTGACAGAGGTGAAAGCTACTCTATGTACAGTGCGGTATTTGCCTTCAAACAGGGGAGTCTTGTCTGAAAAAAAAAAAAGAAAAATAACTGCAGACCCAGATTCTAAAAAAAGCAAACATTGCCAACACAAGGAATGTTCATTAGAGTCCAGTTCCCACTAGAGCTACTCAACAGGAGGACGTTATGTGATTATGCTAAACCGCACTGATTGACTGTTCCCAGAGTGCACCCCCGGGAAGGGGGGCAGAACCGTGGGAGGCCAAACCCTGCAGTACCCTAGTGCAAACTGCCTCAGAGGAAAAGCCTGTAGTCAACAAGCCTTTACACCTATTGTTAGGCTTCACTGAGAGATGTAGTAGTCAGGTGTCACCTAACAATTTCAGGACACTCCCGGAAAGGTGATGGTCCTGTGTGGATTCTAATGCACATCCCCCGTGAACAGTGTCCTGCACACATACACCTGCCAGGCTACCGGCTTTCCCTCTTCCGTGACCGCAACTGGCTCACAGCCACCAGAATCTCACATAGACGATCAACATGATAAAAAACACAGCTACGGCCGCGAGTTTGGCGTAAGTGGAACGCATGTTCAGATACTTTGCATCCTGACGGTACTTCTTGGACAAACTGGACAGGTTGTTGGCCTTGGAATCAAGAGCTGTTAAAGGGAAAGGGGAGAGAAGTTAAGATTAACCCAACCACATAAAATTCCCCAAATGTTATATTAACTGTGCAAGTTTCTCCAGAGCTGCTGGAAGCACAGTAGTTTCGCATGGCAGCATGCCCTGTGCCTATCTGCAGCACTCTAGCGCTTGTCCTGCCTGGATGAGAGCCACCCAAACTGGTGAGATCCTGGTCTCACCTAAAAGAAGCATCAATATCTGCTATGTGCTTCAGAATGCAACCGATGCAACTGAAACACTTACTGAGTCTGCTGCTTTTCTCAGGAGGCTCAGGGAATAGCAAGCCTTTCCCTCTGGTATGCTCTACCCACCCAGGTGACAGAGGGAACAAGGAACCGTAAGTATCATCCATTCCCTGTACCTGAAAGTGCTTCTCCTCGCTGTAAGACTTCCTCAATGTTGGCCACCATAATCCTCTGCACATCTTGCAGCTCTGTGTTGATGGAGCCCAGGTTCCTCCTTGCCCGGCTATCAATGTAGAGCTTCTTGGTTTTCTGGATGTAGGTGTCTGGAACGAGATAAGGCTTTCAGAGGGAATCTCACCTAACACAGACCAGCCAGGCTGCTGAAGGAGTGGGAGCACTGCTGAGACAGCCAGCAGACTGCATGCAAATATTCACTGGAGCGAGGCCAAGAGACTTAAAGCAGGAAATATGAATCAAAGGACATGCACTTCCAGCCTGCAAGTGTTCAAGACCAGTCTGGATGGGGCTTTGACCAACCTGCTCTAGTGGGAGGTGTCCCTGCCCATGGCAGGGGGGTTGGAACTAGATGATCTTTAAGGTCCCTTCCAGCTCTAACCATTGTATGAGTCTATGACATTAGCAACATTTAGCATTTCTCTACCACTTCTCTTGCTCTATTCTATTGCTCAAAACACCCATTTCTCTAGTGCCAAGAAGAGGCTGAACTGTCAATTCCATAGGCCAAGCTGGAGAGGATCCTGCAACTGCTGCTCCCACCCCAGGCAAGATGTTTCCCAGCTAGCCACAAGGAGAGGGGCCTCACCAAATTCAATGAAGGAATAGGGCCTGGAGACCGTTGGCACCTTCTTGCCATGCTGCTCATCAAACTCTGAATGCAAGTCTTCCAGATATGCGAAGGCCAGTTTCTTGGGGAATCCAGCTTCACAGAGGACCAGGTAACACACTCCTTTCTCAATGATGTAGCTACAAGAACAGCAGAAGAGCATTAATCCATCAATTTTTAATCCATCCTATCAAAGACCACCCTGCATAGCTTTATTCCCATGAGGCAACGAGAACTGGATTTCCAGTTTTCCATGTCTGGATCAGGTATAAACCTCTCTACAAAGTAATGGTTTCTTTTTTCTTTACCTAAAATATATTTTCTTGTAGCCTCAGACCCTATACCCCCATGCGAACAGCCCTGAATTTGGACTTCAACGGAACAAAAGTTGGTCTGTGAGTAGCATTAGTTTAACAAACTACCAGCTACAAAAAGTTATAATTTTGGAGTAACAAAGGAAGGACATCCTCCCTCCCTCCTGCAGTCAGAAGGAGAGGAGCACAAGAAAGCTTGCCAGCAGAGTAGAGGGGAGGGTGGCCAACACAGCTCTAAGGCACTGGCCCATAAACGGGAAGCTCTGCCCTGAGATTAGGACACACACAAGAATTTGCTCTCAGTGACTGCCAGCTCCCGCTTTCTGTTTTGGAGGGCTGGGTATCCCCTTTGTCCCCCAACACCAGCCTGTTGGTGGGGTGTGGCTAGCCACATGCATGGCTTCAAAGGCAGCTGGAGAAAAATAAATGGGTTCTGGTGACTTCTCCTACAGGTTTGCCATAGGTAAGGATGACTGTGCTACCAGCTTTTTGGCTGTGAAGTTAGGAGCTCCAAAATATACACTGGAATAGGAGCTGCTCTTGCTGTGTAATGCTGTTTGGCTTGTCCCGCAGCTGAATGGGCAGAGAGGTCCTCTTCTCCTCCTCCCACCATCCCAGCCCCATGTAATTCATATTTGTTCACAGAGGTTTAGTGCTGACCTTGTTTCAGTGTGAGCTCCAGTGCCTCCATCAGCACTGAGAACAGGGGCCTTTCATTACAATTCAAAAAGCCTTCTGAAATAAGGGATAAAATAGAACCAATCTTGATACTATTTAGGCTTCACTACACCTGTCTGCTGCTGCACATTCCCAACTACATTTTCCTCCTCATTTAGCTAACGGAAAACTAAAGGCAATAATACTTCCACCAAAACCAAGGGAGTGGAGACAGTAGATAGCCCTGCATAGACTTTTCAATGTTTATCTATAATATTCAGGGTGGAATTTAAACATTACTTTCATGTTACCATCTTTTGACTTTCTGCATAATGCCATTATGTAGCAGTCTAGTTAGCATAAAGATTAACAGTGCATTAAAGAATTGACCCAGTCACAAGGGCATTGTAGTTAAATAAGTAGCTTAAAATTTTCTTAATAGCTGCACCAGGCTTACAAAACAACTTCCCCCTCACATTGTTTTTCCAGATACCCCAACAGGTCCAAGTAGTTTGAATTAACCATCCTCAACGTGTTTCTGGGCTCAGGAGTATCCATTTCTCCTGCCTCTCCATGTGTGAATCCTGCCAGCCTTCAAATAACAATCAATCCACCCAACCAGAAGTGAGAAACTCCAGTTACTATAATCCATTCCACAAGCGCATCCCCACAGGCCCCTTCTTTTATTCCTTTTTACATCCCTCAGCCCGGACTGCATCAGTGTGTAAGACTAATCCCACGGTACATCATGCTTCTGTTCTTCCCTCACCGTCGGGGAGCTGCCTGACAACTCAGAGCTGCTACAAATCCTCACTTGGAGCTTGATTTAGTCGCTGTCATGAACAGCTATAATTTGAAAGTCTTTTGAAATAAGCAAGACTTGTGTCAGATAGGAATTCTGACAGCATTCCCTGAGAGCCAGAGCAGCACGCTCAAGATGAGAGCAGTCGGAGGAACTCTCTGTTATCTCTGCTTGGGCCAGCTGGTCCTGCCTGGTATTCAGCTGTATTTCCCACTTGCTTTTCCCCTGATGTGGTATTAGATGTGTCGGATTTAAAATTGAATTGTCAGCACCACAGAGAGCAAGCACACCTCATTCTGTCCCTGATTCAGACAATTTTGTCAACCTCAGAGCAGAGTTCTGCACAGCTGGGCTTCTCCATTTTACGCTCTGTCTGTGCCTCTGAGCTACAAGACAGCACCTCATTGTGCTGACTGCTTGCCAGTGTACGCACACAAGGGGCAGACGATGCCATTTGCCACTGCTAAGTTCTGTCCTCCGAATTGCTGCACGCTGAGTATAGCCAGAACGTTTCTTATAATTACCTTGGATCATTTTGAGAGAGAAAAAGTTTTATCCTGGTAAGAGTGGCAAAGGCCAAGGGTTGTTTTCAACACAACAGGTAAGAGCCAGTTCAGCCATTCATCAGCCAAAGGTCAACTACTGACTGACAGCACAGCAGACTCCCTCGGTGTTTCTGTACACGCACACTGAGTGCTGTAGCTGAAAGGGTGACACAGCTTTTGGACAGTTTTTTTGACAGTCTAGACATTACATTTGACAGAAATTGCTTCAGCAGTTGTAGTTTAAGCTTCACATTTCAGCAAGACTAGACTCTTCTCTGAATTCATCAAGCTAAAAATGTTCACCACTACCTCAGCAAGTTCAGCAATATCCTTAGCCACACTTGTACCCTCGCACCACAAAATGCTCTATCCTGGTTTGTGCTGCCCTCAGCAGTCAGAGCTCTGATTTGGCAGAAAAAAAGATGTGCTACGTTAACGAACAGTATGGTCATCAGTCAGCATTACTTTAGACTAAATCTCCAACTCCCCCATTTCCTACTCTTCTTGTACTGTTATCACAGCAGATTTTTTGATCTGAAAGCATTCTTCTTTTCACATAGGTCTCAATGTCTCATCTTAAGAGAGGCAGCACTTGAATGCTTTGCAGCAGCTGCTGTCAATCGTCTGTGGAACCTGTCTAGGGACTGAGGCAATGCAGAGAAACCCTCCTTTCCCTGCTTATCTGCCAGCCAGGTAACCTGCCTGTTTCTTTGAGACAGCTGTCAAAACATGAGCTTGCCCAAGTCCTTCCACCTTGCCAGAACCGCTGACATTACAGCCACTGTTAAGAAGCTTTGATTTCCTCAGCACTGCAAGTGGCGCAGCCTTCCCAGACATCGCTCTGCTTGCATTATGGAAGCAACACAAGAAGGGATTTACTAGGATCTACACAGACTCTTTTCCAAGACTTCACTGCCAGTCAGAGCTACACCCCTGCAGTGCCAGGGAAACATTTAAAATGAGAGAGTTTTTTAACCCTAGGAAGTTTTAACTTCTCCAAAGAAGCTGTTCTATGATGCAGAACAGGACTTTGCAGTTAACTCTGCACCCCAAATGCGACAGCAGATAAGGACAGCCAGACTATTTTAATCAGGGCCATCCTCTGACCACTATAAGTCCCTATCAAAGGCAACCAGAAGCCAAGAAAAAAAAAAATTAAAAAAAAAATAAATCTCGTGACAGTTATCATAAGTAAGTCAACCACAAGAAAAGCTGCCCTCAAAACCTCATGGCTTTTGCCAAAGATTGCCTTTCCAAAAAACTGCTGTTCCTGTCTTTTCACATCGTTTTCTCTGAAGAAAGGGACAGGGCAGATTTGCTAAAGGACCCTTGTTATAGAAGCAGAGACCTAAAGCCAACCTTCCCTGCATTCAAAGGCTGTCTCCCGCTCACCCAGCTGTAAACACAGACCCCCTCACCAGGGCTGGGGAGTTGAGAGGGATCCTGCTGCTGGTGGCACAGCAAAAGTGGTGCCAAACGTGGGAAAACTTTGTGCATCACTGGCAAAACTGCACAACTCTGCCTCAGTGATCTCATGCAGCACCTGATCTCAGAGAATCCCAACATAATTATTTCTGGTAATAGCATAATCCTGATTCTTGACAAGATGTTGGGCTTGATTAAATTCTCAGTCATTACTCTGCTATGTACTTACATGTCATGTAAAGATGCATTTCCTTGTCTCAAACATAAGCTTGCTCTCTTCCCTTTCACTATCAGTTCTTCCTCCATTTACTTGCCTTTCCAGTTCCTTTGCTATTGATTAGGGAATAAGTATGTCTGACCTGCAGTCTCTGTAAGTGTTCATTACTTTATATTCAAGCTGAATTGAGCTGAACAACTCACTCTCTCTCAAGCAGCCCGATTTCTAACAGATCCTCACCCCGGCCCAGAAGTGCCTTCACTTATTTCCACGGGCCAGAAGCCTGTTCCTCCATCATCCCTACAAATACTTACTGGAAAGCCATGGCTCCTGCTTCCAGAGTACATCTCGTGGGTGACTGCTCGTTCAGCTTGCGGAAGAGCTGCTTCGCTTGACTCTGGTACTGCTGCAGGTCGCGGCCTGACTGAGAAGGGAGGACAAGGCCGTTGGGGGCGGCTGCTACCGGGGAAACACCACCCACCCACCCGCCCGCCTGCAGGCAGGGAGTCTCCGAGGGAGATCCGGGGTCGGCCGGAGGAAGGAGGAGCTGCCCTCAGCAGCACAGAGGCCGCTCTCCACCTTCCACCCGCGACCTTGGTGGGGAGGGGGGGGGTACCAGGGCCGGGTTGGGCCGCCCACTCCTCACCGACACACCGGGCCCAGACTCCCCTCCCCGCACCCACCTGCTCGTCCTCCTGCATGGAGGCGGCCAGCGGGAGCCCGTCCGCCACGCGGGCGATCATCGTCAGCAGCACCATCTTCGCGCCCCGCCGCTGCGGCCCGCCTGCCGCTGCCCCTCAGCCTCAGCCTCAGCCTCAGCCCCGCCACCGCCTTGCCCCTGCCCCTGCCACGGAGCTGGCCGGAAACCGCCGAGCCAACATCCGGTCCAACCGCCACCAGACTCACGGGGCACTTCCGGCCGCGCGCCGGGAAACGGGCCCGGGCGGCAACACGGAAACGCGACAGAAACCGGGGCGCAGCGACACCCTGAACGTTGGCCACGCCCTTCTCCCTGGAGCCACGCCCTCTCCCCCGAAGCCACGCCCTCTCCACGGAGCCACGCCCATGCGGACAACGCCCCCGCATTAGCCACGCCCCACACCCGCCCTTATGCCACGGCTCCTCCCCACCGCAGTTTAGCCACGCCCCCATAGAGACCACGCCCCCATAGAGACCACGCCCCCTGGATACCACGCCCATTCACACGTGACACACCCCCCTCCCCGGGTAAAAGAGATGCGTAAGAGACGAAACCTGACTTGGAAAAATTTAAAACGGGCGATTGCTATCAAACTGGGCAGTTT